>ML660200.1:60067858-60141586 GCA_007570785.1 Antilocapra americana | reverse complement strand
TTTGCAGTTTTTAAAGGAATCTCCTCACTGTTTTCCATAGTGGCTGTACTAGTTTGCATTCCCACCAACAGTGTAAGAGGGTTCCCTTTTCTCCACATCCTCTCCAGCATTTATTGCTTGTAGATTTTTGGATGGCAGCCATTCTGACTGATGTAAAGTGGTATCGCACTGTGGTTTTGATTTGCATTTCTCTGATAATGAGTGATGTTGAGCATCTTTTCATGTGTTTGTTAGCCATTTTTATGTCTTCTTTGGAGAAATGTCTGTTAAGTTCTTTGGCCCACTTTTTGATTGGTCATTTATTTTTCTGGAATGGAGCTGCAGGAGTTGCTTGTATATTTTTGAGATTAATTGTTTGTCCGTCCCTTCATTGGCTATTATTTTCTCCCATTCTGAAGGCTGCCTTTTCATTTTGCTTATAGTTTCCTTTGCTGTGCAGAAGCTTTTAATTTTAATTAGGTCCAATTTGTTTATTCGTGCTTTTATTTCCTATATTCTGGGAGGTGGGTCATAGAGGATCCTGCTTTGGTTTATGTCAGAGAGTGTTTTGCCTATGTTTTCCTCTAGGAGTTTTATAGTTTCTGGTCTTATGGTTAGATCTTTGATCCATTTTGAGTTTATCTTTGTGTATGGTGTTAGAAAGTGTTCTAGTTTCATTCTTTTACAAGTGGCTGTCCAGTTTTCCCAGCACCACTTGTTAAAGAGATTGTCTTTTCTCCATTGTATATTCTTGCCTCCTTTGTCAAAGATAAGGTGTCCATAGGTGCATGGATTTATCTCTGGGCTTTCTATTTTGTTCCATTGATCTAAATCTCTGTCTTTGTGCCAGTACCATACTGTCTTGATGACTGTGGCTTTGTAGTATAGCCTAAAGTCAGGTAGGTTGATTCCGCCAGTTCCATTCTTCTTTCTCAAGATTGCTTTGGCTATACGAGGTTTTTTTGTATTTCCATACAAATTGTGAAATTATTTGCTCTATTTCTCTGAAAAAGACCTCTGGTTGCTTGATAGGAATTGCATTGAATCTATAGATTTCTCTGGGTATTATACTCATTTTCATTATATTGATTCTTCCAATCCATGAACACGTTATGTTTCTCCATCTATTTGTGTCCTCTTTGATTTCTTTCATCAGTGTTTTATAGTTTTCTATATATAAGTCTTTTGTTTCTTTAGGTAGAAATACTCCTAAGTATTTTATTCTTTTTGGTTCGATAGTGAATGGAATTGTTTGCTTAATTTCTATTTCTGTTTTCTCATTGTTAGTGTAAAGGAATGCCAGGGATTTCTATGTGTTGATTTTGTATCCTAAAACTATACTATATTCACTGATTAGCGCTAGTAATTTTCTAGTAGAGTCTTCAGGGTTTTCTATGTAGAGGATCATGTCATTTGCAAACAGTGAAAGTTTTACTTCTTCTTTTCCAATCTGGATCCCTTTTATTTCTTTATCTGCTCTGATTGCTGTGGCCAAGATTTCCAAAACTATGTTGAATAGTAGTGGTGAGAGTGGGCACCCTTGTCTTGTTCCTGATTTCAGGGGAATCGCTGCTGTTTTAAACTGTCTTTCTTTCCATATTGCAGCATGAGCATGTAAAGTCAAATAAGCATCCTTAGAACTGGTGTATATATTTACCCGCTGTCCTTTGCTTAATTAGAGAGCTCGGGTTAGAGCCACATGCTCCGCTAACTGAGCACTGGTTCTCTGGGGGCGAGATTTTGCTTCTAAAACCTGTTCAGCAGTCACCACTGCGTAACCTGCTTTACGATTTCCATCCTGAACTAAAGAACTGCCATCTGTAAATATTTCCATGTCAGAGTTGTCTAATGGGGTATCCATTAGATCTTCCCGAGCTGCATAGTTTAAAGTTCGAAATTGGGAACAATCTTGATCAGGTGTTTTATTTTCCTTCTCAGGAAGGAAAGTGGTCCTTCTAACAACAGTGACTGATATTTAAGAAGCCTACTGTCCGTCATCCAAATATTAACCTTGGAATTTAAGATTCCACTCACATCATGAGAAGTCAATACAGTGAGATTTTGTCCATTAATTATCTTTAAAGCTTCAGGTGCTAATAAAGCCATTGCCCCAGTTACTCTTAGGCAGTGGGGCCAACCACATGCAATTACATCTAATTCTCTGCTTAGATAAGCAATAGGTTGTTGATGAGGCCCTCGGGGTTGTGTCAGAACTCCCAAGGCCTTACCTTTTCGTTCAGTGACAAACAAATTAAATTCTGACCCTGTGGGCAAGCTCAAAGCGGGAGCTTGCAGGAGAGCAGTCTGAAGAACCTTAAAAGCCTTTTGAGTATCTGGAGACTAAACCAGTTTGTCGGTTTGGGCCTGCTGAGTTTCATCTATAAGTTTATATAGAGGCTGGACAAGTTCCCCGTAACTCGGAATCCAAATGCGACAGTAGCCTGTGATTCCTAAAAATCCTCTCAGTTGCCTTAAAATCATAGGTAGGGGATGATTTAGTATAGGTTTAATTCTCTTGGGGCCTATGGCCCTAGTCCCTTCTGATATGACTAGACCCAGATATCTAACAGATTGTTGACAAAGCTGAGCCTTTTCTCGAGATGCTTGGTAACCACAGCCTGCCAGAAAGTTTAAGAAATCTTCCGAAGCTCGTGGACACATTTCCTCATTCTCAGCACACAGTAAGATATCATCTATGTATTGTAACACCACCGCTTCAGAACTATTAAAGTTTTGTAGATCCCGTGACAAACTTTGTCCAGATAAGTGAGGAATGTCATGAAATCCCTGGGACAAAACTGTCCAGGTTAGCTGAGAAGCTGGCTGGGTAAGATCTTCAAAGGCAAATAGAAATTGACTCTCTTCCGCCAAAGGCACTGAATAGAAGGCATCTTTCAAATCAATTACTGAGAAATATTTGGCTCTTTCAGGAATTTCAGATAATAAAGGATTAGGCACCACGGGGTGTAAAGGAACTACAGCCTCATTTATTATTCGTAAGTCTTGAACTAGTCTCCATTTACCATTTGATTTCTTTATACCCAAAATAGGAATGTTACATGGACTGTTACAGGGAATCAATAGCCCTTGCTCCTTTAAATTCTCAGTGACGGGTTTTAACCCTTCCTTAACCTCAGGTTTCAGTGGATACTGCTTCTTATGTGGAAATAAGTGCGGGTCTTTGAGCTTGATAACTACAGGAATAGCATTTTGTGCTCGACCAACAGATTTTCCATCAGCCCATACTCTAGGATTTACATTTTATTCAATTAGAGAGAAAGGGAGGGCTCCATATTCATGAAAACAGAGGCATGGACCTTACTCAGTATATCCCTTCCCAAAAGGGGTGAGGGCGATTCGGGCACGATCAGAAACTCCTGTGAAAATAGTACTGAATCCCAGTCACAGCTGAAAGTCACACTGAAGTAAAACCTTTTGGCTTGTCCAGACACTCCCGTTACAGACGTGGATCAGGAAGAAAGTGGGCCACGGGCTTCAGTAAGCACGGAGTAAGTTGCCCCAATATCTAAAAGGAAATTGATGGATTTGCCTCCCACAGTTATAAATACCCGGGGTTCCTCAGGTGTAATTAGGACGGGAGCTTGTGTGGGAACCCCTGGGCACCTTCAGTCCTGATTGTCTTGAGAGTCCGACCCCTGAAACCTACGCCTCTGGGGGCAGTCTCTCTTCCAATGTGGTCCTTTGCAGTCCGGACACCGGAGTTGAGGGCCGCTTGGATGCCTGAGGGCAATCTCGCTTGAGATGCCCCTCCTTTCCACAGTAATAGCAAGCCCATTCCTTTTCACCTGGGTCCCTCTGGGCACTTTTTCCAGGCTGTTTAAGAACAGTTTTCATCGCCATTGTGAAGGTTTCCCCCTTTTCTTTTGTCTTTTTCTGCCTTTCTTTCTTTTCCTCACATTCCCTACCATAATAGACTGTCTGAGCCAGTTGTAACAAAGTATCTAAAGACTGATTAGGTCCAAACGCCTGTTTTAATAGTTTATGGCGAATATCTGGAGCTGACTGAGTGAGAAATTTATCTTTTAAGATCACTTAGGGAGACCAGGTGTGTCTTCTTTAAGTCCTGGGGATCAAATCTATCCCAGTTTTTCAGGATACAGTTCAAAGGAGTGAGGATGGAATTGTTAGCTCCCATCTGTAAGAGAGAAAAAAAGCGACCAGTGCCCTCTTTCTACTGGAGGCGTCCCTCCCTGCTCTAGATGGGGGTGTAGACAGATGTTACACCGAAGCTTTTCCTTCCTGGTTGGACTTAGTCTGTCCCTTACCTACACAGGCGCTGCCCTCGTCCCTCCCGGGTCTACCACAGAGAAGGGGTGGAGATGCACCAGGGGTAGACCTGATGGCATCCCTAATTGACGTCCAGCTCCTCACCATTAAAACCTTGCTTGCCTCTGATGCCACCCGGGGTGCAATCAGAGTAACCTTCCGGAATGCCTCCCAGGCTAAGACTGCTGGGAGAAGCATTCATCACCTGAGTGCCTGTGCACAACCCTGACCACAATAAGACTGATACGAACATAAAACTGAGACGTTTCTTCCAAGCGTCACCACACCAGTATAAGGGCCTCCTCTGGTCCACTAAGAGCCAGTGTTACCAAAGGAAAAAAACATTGTAGTCCCAATCTGAGTAACATTTAACCTCAGAGGTGCACTTGGAGCTAGAGCTCCATCTAGTTTCCGAATTTTTGATTCCTAGTGAGTCTAGGCACTTCCTGACTACCAATCCAAGTTTGGGACCTAAGTCATAGTACACTGTAACAGCATAGATCAAAGTCCCTTGAAAGTCTATGATCCGACAGATAGGTTAGTACCTCTAATTCCCAAGGAGTTATGAAATGGTCAAAGAGACTGAAAAGTTTGACCGAGAAAGGAGAGTTCGGTCCACCCACTTTGCCCATTTCTGGTCGATCCCTGAAAGAGACATTGGGTGCCTCTAGGTGTTGGCAGGTCTGTATACAGATTCCTGCCATCAGCTGTATGAGGTCACCGTGGAACCGCAGAGCAGGGCTCCTCACTTGCTCCGCTCAGGGCGTTTCACTGATTCACGCAAGCACACCGTAGAGTTAGTAACATACAGCAGAAAAAGTGTTCACGAGCTCCCAAGATGAAAGGTTGTGGACAAAATCACAACAAAGACACCAGGAATCTTGGCCTCTGGAAGAAAAGAATTCAATCCAGGGCCAGGGATGAGGCTTGATGGCTCAGAGCTTTTGTATAATAAAGTTTTATTAAAGTATAAAGGAGATAGAGAAAGCTTCTGACATAGGCATCAGAAGGGGGTAGAAAGAATACCTGCTTGCTAGCATTAGCACTGGAATTATATACTCTCAAATTAGTTATTACAGTGAATCGAAAGAATGTCTGGAGGTTGTAAAGATCTCACCAGGCCCATTCCCATGATTTACATTTTAAGATAGCAGGATTAGCCAGAAGGTTTTTTTCCAGACTGTCTTCAAGCAGGATACATTATTGTTATATAATCCTAAAGAATGTAGAGAGAAAAATGTTTGTCCTTTCTTCTTCCTTGAGAATTCCAGACTCCTCTTGTGGTGTGTAAACAAAACAGCTTCCGTGACAGGCTGCTGGGAGATACAGCAGGCCCTAGCTGCGGAGACCTCCCCCATCCTCACACCTCCCCGTACCTTACTCTGTGACAGGCTGCTGTGATACACAGCCTGCTCTAGTTCCAGCGACCTCCCCTACCCTCACCTCATACCTCCCCCAAGAAGCCAGAAAAGTCCTGCGCCCGCCAAGAGATAGACCATCCAGGGCAGATGCGCAGTTTAAACTGACCAAACATTGACTGCCAGCTATACCAATACTGTAACAAAGAACTGCCTGTATAAAAGCAACTGTGATCTGGAGCATGGGGCTCTTGTCGGATTCCACTTCTTGGATGAGACTTGCGCCCTAGCCCGGCTAGCAATAAACCCCTTTATGCTTTTGCATTGCTGTGTGGGCTTGGTCTCTTCAGGGGTTTGGGACCCGGAGTTTGGACTTAACACTCTCTCCTTGGGGACCCCTAGACTTCTTATCAACCTGCCTAAGAGATGACTCTCTCATTATGAACAAAAATGCGAAGAAAATCATTTTGAGTTGATATCTTTAGTTATTTGTTGGGGTTTGGTGAAAATATTAGCCTTTCCATAATTAACACAAGTTGGTATTATTTTAATCTAATGATTAAAACTTTTGGTTAACAAAGGTATTTCATTGTTTTCACACAGATCAACACAGATCACACTTTATTAAATATTTTACTTCCCTGGACAAATAGTCAAATATCTTTTAGTTCCCTCTGTATCTTAGTCGACAAACATTGTGACCTCTTTCATGATCAATATTTATTGCAATAGACATTCTGAAGTTCATGAATTCTTGACTATAAGATATATCTTCTACTCACAGTTTCTCTTGTAACACTGATGCCTTCATTTGGGGGGTCACACCTTGACAACCACTGACTCATAGAATACAATTTCTTCAAAGTTCTCGTTTTTATTACTTTCTCTGTGATTTTTTTCTTAGCCAGTTGGCTTCCTCTACTTTGTAACCTCACTCTTAGGAGAATTTTCTCTCTCCAATGGAGGCTCTAAAATACCTCCTTTGAATTAAAATTAACTGTTGGATTTAATAAACAATGAGTCCTGGTACATCATTTAGTTTGATATTGCCCATGAAAAAAAGTGTTTGAAATTTTGTGATTAAACTTCTTATTCTTTCAAACTTATTCTTAAGAAATATTTTATTAATTTTGATATAAATATAAATTTACTATCTGCAAGTAAAATACATTTTGTGCTAAAGGGAGTTATGGGAAGAATACAGAAATTGGCACACAAAATCAAGAGGCTTGGAGAACAAAATTTGGGTTTAGGATAGAGCCAGGCCATTAGAAGAGTAGAGAAAAAAGAGTTGTCAGAAAAATCTCACAGCAGGTACACTCATTTCATAGTACTGAATACTGGAGGGATTAAATAAGCCCGATATCTATCAGTCTTTTTGTCTCTCTACTTGGGTTGCATTGAGAGTGTGGGCTGGAAGTGGAAGGTTTTACAAACATACTACCAAAATAAGAGGAAAGAACGAAGTTAAATATGACTTCAACCAGATAACATACAATGTAAAGTGAATTAATTGTAGAGAGTAAATTAAGATAGACTTATGGAAGAGAAATGACTTTAGGGCAACAAAAGAAACAAGCAAATAAACAACTCAAGTTTCCCCTACAGTACATTCTTATGGCCACTGTACGTGAGTTAACAATATTTTCCTGCACATATACTTCCGCAGTGTTCCTATCTGATACAAGGCAATTATGTCATATAAAACAGAAACCTATTTCTTTTTATAAAAGAAGACAACCTAAAAATGATATAATTTTTGGTTCCAGTGCTATCATCAGAGAGTATAATATGGACTCCTCTTAGAGTCTGCTCATCTAACTGTCATAATAGGCGTAATAAAAATAATCATTGTTTACTAAGTATTAAAAATTTACCAGCAAATATTTATAGAACTTTTTATTGTAATAATCCTGAATGCTGTTTGAGAGATATAGACTCTGAGATACACAAAAATTTCTCAAATTAACTCATTCAAAGTCACGTAAGTGGCAGGGAACATGTAAATTTTAATTATAGCATATATGCACAACAGGATGTGTTGATAGGCATAGGAGAAGAAAGAAAATAAGTTAAATTTCATGGCTAGATAAGTGGCACCACAAGGTAGTAAATATTAAGTAAACAGGCTAAGACTATAGTCTGGTGTCTGCAACCGACCATCTAAATGTAGCCGATATTTGTCATATCCATCAACTCTACATATCTTCTTTGTTCAGAACCTGAGAAGATTAAAATCTTTTGCATAATGTTATAACCTAAATATTCATTCTTGATGAATCTGAGCCAAAGTTTGTGCTATCTGAGAAGGTCTGAAACTTCTGATGATTGTTTTGTCTGATTGTTAATGTAAAGTAAAACCTGGACAATATCGAAATATTCACCTATATCCTTTCTACTTTCAACTTTATTAACAAAACTCTGATAACCAGAGTCAGTTATGTTAATTAAAAGTATAACCCATTTTCTGACCCAAATATCTTATGGTATATAGCCACTCCAAACAGCCTGATGATAGCCTTGTCATCTAATCCAGTGGAGGATACCACAATTCTATTTTTTTTTTTTAATCTCTGGTAGAAATGTTTCATTTATATGCATTAGATTCTGTAATTGACTCAGTGTGACTAGGACAATTTACAAAAAAGAAAAAAAGCATATATATTTGAAACATTTGGGACACTTGCCCTCCACATTATTCAGAGGATTATAGGATCATTCCTCTGGACAGCATCTGAAACTGACTAACAGTTGTCACTGTTACTAAAACACTGAGCTATCCAGTGTTTTAGAAAGCCGCTGCTTCTGGGTGATGCAATGCATGATAGGGCCATTAAATCACAAATGTATTAATCTATTGGCTTACATTCTTTACTATGAATAAGGTTCATGTTTTAGTATTTTGTTGGGTGTAATCTCATAAAAATATAGAAACAAAAAAGTACATGAATGTCAATATTTGCAAAGGCAAAATATCTGGAAAAAGCAAACTCATATTTCCACTAATTACCAAACTGCTTGCTGGACTTACTACATCTGATGCCCTACCAAGACTTAGAGATTTAAGGAATGAGATTTGAGTAAAATTATTAGGGAATATTTTTAAGGAGCCATTATTAAACATTTCCTTATTAATATCCTTATTTTCACAAATGACATCTAGGAAGTTATCAATTTCACTGACATTGCAATGCAGTAACTATCAAAATTAAGCACAAAATACATTTTTTTGAACTTTGATATGTATTATGTAAGACATTAGATTAATAAATTCAGAGTTGAATCTCAACTCTTAAAGTAACAATTGAAATTTAAGCTTATTATTATTTTGCTTATAAACATTGTCTCTACAACCTCCCTAAACAATCCATCATATTCAATTGCAAACATCTATCTGACCACCCAGAAGGTAACACTAAGTAAGGTGAAAGTGTTAGTCGCTCAGTCCTGTCCGACTGTTTGCGACTCCACAGATGGTATCTCACCAGGCTCTTCTGTCCATGGCAGTCCCCAGGCAAGAATACTGAAATGGGTTGCCACTTACTTCTACAAAGAATCTTCCCAACCCAGGGATCAAACCCAGATCTCCCCCGTTGCCATTCTTTACCATCATTCTTTACCGTGTGAGCTCCAGGGAAGAACCAACCCTAAATAAACTTGGTTCAAATGACCACGATTGGTTTTATTTTTGCAGTAGGATACCAGAGAGTGTTAAGTTCCCATCCAAGAAAAGTGTGCTTTGTCATTTTGCTGCTCTGTTTACTCCATGCAATGTACACCAATACCCCATATTTCCTGGAGGATTTTTAATCTTATTTATCTGTTACATAATGATAAAAGAGCATTCATGTAGACCCTCTGATGAACTATAAAGAATAAGCTTAAAAATTGTCTTCCTGAAGGTTTATCCATTGATTCCTATCCCCATCTGGTTGAGGAACTTACTGCTGGATATACCTGCTTGCAGCTTTGAGATTCTCTGTGAGATTCCCTAGTGGTTCAGATGGCAAAGGTCTACCTGTAATGCAGGAGACCCAGGTTCAATTCCTGGGTTGGAAAAATCCCCTGAAAAAGGGAATGACTACCCACTCCAGGAATGACTACCCACTCTAGTACTCTTGCTTGGAGAATTCCATGGACAGAGGAGCCTGGCAGACTATAACCCATGAGGTCGCGAAGAGTAGGACACGACTAAGGGACTAACAGTGTTTTTAAGAGATTCTCGATAGCTTGAAGAAGTTAAAAGTGCATGGAACTGTCAACCATACTGTAAGTTAATAATTGCTGCGTTACAAATTATTCCAAAACTTAGTGGCTGAAATAAAATTATTATTTATTATCCCATTGCTTCTTTGAGTTAAGAATTTGGATGCAGTGAACCTGGGCTTTCCAGGTGGCGCTAGTGGTAAAGAACCCACTTGCCAGAACAGGAGACATAAACGATGCAGGTTTGATCTCTGGGTCTGGAATATCTCCTGGAGGAGGGCATGGCAATCCACTCCAGTATTCTTGCCTGGGAAATCCCATGGACAGAGGAGCCTGGCGGGCTAGAATCTGTAGAGTCATAAAGGGTCCGACATGCCTGAAGCCACTTAACACACACAACCCAGGCTCTCCATTTCAAAGATCTCTCAAAAGGTTGTGATCAAAATGTCAGCCAAGGGCAGGATTATTGTGGTCCATATGAGAAGTCCGTCTACCACACAAACTTTGCTTCAATCAGTAAGGCTGAAAAAACATGGTCTAGTGCATCAAACTGTTTGCTAGAGTTGCTATAAAATATTAAAAATAACTTAATATAGTAAATGCATGTGAAGTTATGTCATTCTGCATAGACACGTTAATGAAAAGTACATGCAAAATGCATTCTAAAGAAGGCTTTATATTCATTTGTACTTTCCATACCCCCCAAATAGGATAAAGGAAGTAATTGTTATCTACATGTTTTCAGTAGGAGATGCTAAAAGTCCAAGGATTGACCGTGTTTTTAAGCTGAGTGGTTCACAGGACAACAGAGACAAACTAAAATAAATATATTAAGCAATTTTTCATTATCATTACTTGATTATAACCAAATTAATCATGACTAACAAAAACATTAATCAAGCCGTGTGAAGCAAATTATATGCTAGAGAGATTTACAAGTGAGTCAAATTTCGTCTCCTTTTCAAAATTTAAATCCTCATTAGAAGATCTTCATCCCAGTGGATTTAAGTAAAAGGCAAAAGTAGGACAATAAGTACTTCCTTTCTCCTAGAAATAGTTGATGGTTAATGG
This sequence comes from Antilocapra americana, assembly GCA_007570785.1. Taxonomy (NCBI): domain Eukaryota; kingdom Metazoa; phylum Chordata; class Mammalia; order Artiodactyla; family Antilocapridae; genus Antilocapra; species Antilocapra americana. The sequence continues at coordinate 60,130,685 of ML660200.1, read as the reverse complement.
AGGATGGGACTTATAATTTATTAATTTTAACAAGATAGGCAAATTAAAATGTTGACTATTACCCTTTTGAAAGTAAATCATATAGCCATGCCAAATAAATTTTCCTAGAGTTTGTCACAGAAAAATGTGTCCCTTCTTCCTCAAATATTTCTCTATAGCCTTACCAATATTTTATTCCAAGAAATAGATTCTATAAAACTTACTTATATAATTTTGTCTTTGGAAATAATGATCTAGGAAATAGTGATAAATATATGTAAAGTACTTGAAACATCAGTTGCTTTCTAATCAACCTATTTACCACATTTCTAGGTTTAAGAAACACTTTTAGATAATATGGGCTTCCATGGTGGCTTAAATGGTAAAGAATCTGCCTTCAATGCAGGAGAGGGGAGTCGAGAGGATCCCCTGGAGAAAGAAATGGCTACCCACTCCAGTATTCTCCACTAGAAAATTCCATGGACAGAGGAGCCTGGCAGGCTACAGTCCATGGGGCTGCAAAGAGCAGACACTACTGAGCTACTAACACTTTCTTTCAGTTTCCTTTAGATAATATAGATAATTCCCAATAAACAATTAAAAGCCATTTCTTTTAAATAACAAAGATTTTGGTGTTCTATGTTTCTGTTATTTTGGATATTGGTCTCAGTTAAGCATTATTTCTTATGGAGTAATCTATTTTCATAGGAGAAGTGCTAATACTTATTATTCTATTTGTAATGTAATTTTAAACCAGATCTCAAGTTATGATTTTTTCCTGTCTGGACCATGTTGTACTTTTATAGCAAACAAAGTCTCTTCATGTGTGTGAACCTAAAACTCCAATATTCCATGGCTTAGAAATGCATTTAGGAAATAGAGTGAGGAAAAACTCAGTTAACTCAAACATTCTCTTCAGAGATGAAAAATTGTTGTGACTTTTAGAGATAAGTCTGATTCTCTCTGACTTGATGAAGATATTGGGCCTCTAAGAACATTATAAAGGGACAGAAATATTCACAAGTTTTCTCCAGTAAAATCACCTTCGTTCTGTCACTCCAAAAGGCATACTGCTAGAGGTTGCTGCTCTGTAGAGTCTATCAGAAAACTTTTCCTTTTTTTCCATGATAATAGCTGATTCTGGCTGCAGATAAGGAAGAACAGATACTACATAAAGAAATTTATGACATAGGAAAAAAATTAGGAAATTGACATGATAAATCCATATTTTTCTACTTCATCTTTCCCAAGTTCAAAAGAAAAATGAGTCAGTTCAGGTACCTATCATTTAATCTTCTGAAATATGAATTAACTCCTCAAAATATCTACAAGATAGTAATTTAGTTGAAATATTTCATTTCAGGGTTCAAGGAAGCTTGTAAGACAGTGTTTGCATGTACCAAAATATATCCTACTTAAATAAAGTGTATTAGTGAACAGAGTTTTGCCTTTAAAATCAAGAAAATTTTTCATTGTAATAGTATATACATATATCTTTCCTATGGGCAGTAGGCTTTCAACAAGCAACACAATGTTTGAAATGAAAATTATAAATGATTTAATAAATAATAAATTGCTTTTTAAACTTTTCTGAAAGTTTGTAGCTTTAAGTAGAAAAAATAGGAAGAATCTGCCAAAAATATATTTAAGTTAAGATTAAGAGATTATAAATCATGTTAATAACATGAGGTCTATATTAACACTGAATATGTTTTTAAGTGTATATGTATTTATATATATACACAGGAATTTATACATATACATACACACAGTCCCTGTTTATGTGGAAAGATTGGTGTTTTGAAACTGAAAAGTTTTAATTCAATTAAAATCATAATGAATGTATTTATAATTAAATCCCATATATTTGCATGTTTCAAAGTGCATATTTTCACGCTCAGTTAAACACAAAATGAATTTTATAAATGATAATATAAAAACAAATTCATGAATTTGTTACTTGCTTTTTTATTCATAAACATTAGTCAAATACAAAAAAACACTCCTGCTCCCAAGCAAGAATTTACCATGTGCATACAGTAGTTAAAATTTTGATGTTACATAACAGATTCCAAGGAAAGTTTTAAACTGGAGATTTAAACTAGTTATTAAATAAAGTTTTATTTGAATTTTATAATCCTGTTTCACTTTGCAGTGGTCTAAAGCTAAAACTTTATATATGTGATTATTTCTTAGCTGCATGATTGCAATTTTGACTCAATTCTGACTCTTATTCAATATTTAATTTTGATAATACTAAACTTGAGAAAAGTATTGACAAGCACAAAAGTAGAAAAAGCATTCCACCACATGTAATTGGGTATTATAAAAAATGCCTAAACTATTATTATCATAAAACTGAACCTACCTCTTAATGCTCTTATTTTTTGAACAGATATATATTTTATAATCTTAATGAATTTTGAGATTTATTAACATATAATGTATAATATATACATTGTATATATTTATTATAATATATTAAATTACATTCAATGCAATTCATATCAAAATTGCGATGACATTTGTCACAGAAACAGAACAAAAAAATTTGAAATTTCTATTAAGCCAAAAAATAACTCCAAATAGTCAAATCAATCTTGGGAAGGAAGAACAAAGCTGGAGGCATATGCTTCCTGATTTCAAACTATATCACAAAGCTATTGCAATCAAAATAGTGTAATATTAGCACAAAAACAGACCCATAGAATGGAAAACACATACAATGGAACAGAATAGAGAACTTAGAATTAAACCCGCATATATGTGGTCAGTTAACTTACAACAAAGGTACTAATAATACACAATGGGGAAAGTCTCAATCACCAGCCCAGGTTGGATGCTTGATACAGGGTGCTCAGGGCTGGTGTGCCAAATAAATATATAAATAAAATTATAAAAATAAATAAATAAAAATCTTAAATAAATAAATAAATGACATTAACAGAGTTCATCCTATAAACCAAACAATTAGCTTGGCATGATCTTGGGGCATAATTAAACCTAAAATATTTGAGATTTAGTAACCTTGTGTTTTATTAAATTAATTTTGAAAATTTTTATTACTAGGAATATCTTTATCTTATTGTACCAACTCAGGCCTAATATTCTTCACTTCACTCTAGTCTGTCTTTTTTTAATTTGCTTTCTGTAATTTTGCCTATCATTTTCACTAGGGGAAACAAATGACACACAAATTAGAATAATTCAGAGAAACTTAAACAAAAAAAACTACTTCAAAAAGTGTGCTTAGGGTATATGAGAACCACAAGTTTTCATCATATTGAGAACTGAAGACCTTAGAGGAAAGAGGGATTACTAGAAACCAAAGAGAATCACCCACCTAAAAATGACATAGCCATCCAATGAGACTTGCAGGGAGAATCCAAGGCATTAAGTATCCTGATCTTACCATGATCCCTCTCTTCTGTTGCAGTAAGAGACTACATAATCACTGAAATCAAGTGGAAGCCTAAGATAAAGAGCTAGATGATATAGTTGATACAAGTAAGTTACTGAGATGGAAAAGATCAATCTAGAAAAAGTCAGAAAATGTTGCTATCTGCCATTTCATTGGAAATTCATTTATAGAAATGTTTGCTTCAGAAAATAGTGATATTAAAGCAAAAATTGCACCAAAATTAAATACATAACAGGTGGGAGAAACCAGAATATAAATCTGAACTGAATTCTGCTGAAACAATGGGAGGGAGATATTTTTTAAGAGCTAGTGTGGATGGGATCATAGGTGATCTGTGTTTGCTAGCTAACTTTATCCAAAATAAAAGTAAACTACTTCTGATCTTCATGATCATGCACAAGCATATCAGTCTATGGCAATCCACTCCAGTGGTCTTGCCTGGAAAATTCCATGGACAGAGGAGCCTCTTAGGCTGCAATCCACGGGGTCGCAAAGGGTCGGACACGATTGAGCAACTTCACTTTGCAGAAACTAACATCTGTGGTGTTAGTACATTTCTGGTCAATAGTGTGCTAAATGGAGCCAGAGGATTTGAAGTGGAGAATCTCAGGCATGTACCCTCAGAAGAAGGAAACCTAAGACTGATTTCCAGTAAATGCCTGATTTACATGAGACTGATGAATACGCATCCACCAAGCAACTCTCCCCATCCTCAAGTCAGTGAACTTACTACTTGCACTCTGACTGGACTTGTCTCTCTTTGTACTCCTTGCCCATGAAAATTGGCCACCCCAAACCCTCAGTGCACTTTCCTGTAGCTTACTACAGCATGTATTTCCTGAATTGCTGTTCCTCCGCTGTTCCCAAATAAACTCAATTTCTGGTATTGGAGCTTGCCTCAATTTATCTGTTATTTAGACTGACAATAGGGTGAGAAGAATATCAGGGCCCTAGAGGCCAACCTTAAGGAAAGAAGACCATGTTAGTTAATGGCTTTGGTTTCTTTTATTTAAGTTCAGGGAATTTACTTTAAAAAAAAAAAAAAATTCTGTTTTAAGCCTTATGTTCAGCCAGGTATGAACAATTCACTGGGGACCTTTCTGATTTTTCCTTATGCCTCTGTATATCCTTCCAAACCACCAAGGACAAGTGAGATTTTAGCCAGGCCTCCGGCTATCTTTTCCTGGATCTTTCTGGTAAATTTCAGCTTGTCTGCCTTTGTGTTGCTTGCCCCAACTGGTACTATGACCTCTAGCCAACCTGTATCAGCCTTTCCTATTTGCCACTGAAATCTCTATTGTTTTTGACAATGCTCTGGGCACGGACATTTCCAGACTCCACTCCAAGCGAAATGAGCCATCTGGCAGTGCATTGAGGCTGCTGGTGTGTGAGAGCTGCCTTACATGTTGGGGGTACAGCAGCAGTTCCTGCTGAAATGCCACTGACTCCTAGTTTTCCCATGATTTAGTAGATTTTTTTAAATAAATCATGTTTCTCATCTTGTTATCTTGAAATGTTTGTTTTGACAACTTTATGTGCTCTCCCCACTGTTTTGGGGGGATAAGATTAACATTAACTAGGCTCCTCCTTTTGCCATTCTGGAAGTCTTAGATCGTTCATTTTCTACAGTTTTTTTTTTTTTTCCTTGGAGTTTTCTTTTAATAATATTTAATTATTTATTTATTTTTGGCTGCTTGGGGTGTTAGTTGCGGCATGAAGAATCTTTCATCGCAGTGCGAGGACTTCTCTCTAGCAGTGATTTGCAGGCTCCAGATCTCACAGACTCTACAGCTGTGGTGCATGGCCTTAGTTGCCCCGTGGCAAGTAGGATTTTAGTTCCCTGACCAGGGATTAAACCCACATCCCCTGCATTGGAAGATGGATTCTTAATCACTGGACCACCAGGGAAGTCCCTCTCAGACTTTTCTTAACTCTAGCTGTATGGGGTGTTTCTTATCCCTGAGAAAGACCATTCCTGGAAGTGCTTAAATAAAGGATATTTTATTTTCTTCTTTTTTCGTGTCATTTATATCTACTTAAGCACAGATTGTCATCAGTCTTATTGATAAATATTCTTTAATTAGGACTGTAATATTGTGATTTACAATGAGAAATAAATATCTGGTCTTTCTCTTAGTTTCTGGCATAAAGTTCCTGAAATACTTGGAATGTTGTAAAGGGTGGAGCAATAAATATGTCTTTTGTTATCACAATAAGATAATTTTTATACCCACAGTTAAGATTGGGAGCTGACCACAAAGGTTACCAACCAGGAATAGAGAGTTGAAACTTTCAGCCCCACTCCTTGATTTTGGCAAGAGGAGAGGGACTGGAGCAACACTGAATTAGTCACCAATGACCAATAATTGAATCATTGCTGCCCATGTAATGAAGCCTTCATAAAAACTCTGGAGTTCTCAGAGTTTCCAGACTGGGGAACCCGAATCCCTGCAAATGCCACCAAACTCCTTTATTTGGAACCTCACCTATGAATCTCTTCATCTGGTAGTAGATTCATATCCCTTCACATCCTTTGTAATAAACCAGTAATCTAGTGAGTAAATGGGTTTCCTGAGTTCTGTAAGCTTCTCTAACAATTATCAAACATCCTGAGGAGGATGCCCTGGGAAACTAATTTATAAGGTTGGCAGAAGTAAACAGATGGTCAGAAGTAACAAACTGGACTTGCAGTGGATGTCTGAAGTCCACAGAAGGATTCCTGGGAACTTCCAATCTGCAGCTGGTTAGTCAGAAACAGAGATAACAGCCTGGTTTGTGACCATCTAAAGTACCACTTTACACCAGTCAGAATGGCTGCCATCCAAAAGTCTACAAGCAATAAATGCTGGAGAGGATGTGGAGAAAAGGGAACCCTCTTTCACTGTTGGTGGGAATGCAAACTAGTACAGCCACTATGGAGAACACTGTGGAGATTCCTTAAAAAACTGAAAATAGAACTGTCATATGACCCAGCAATCCCACTGCTGGGCATACACACCGAGGAAACCAGAATTGAAAGAGACATGTGTACCCCAATGTTCATCGCCTCATTGTTTACAATAGCCAGGACATGGAAGCAACCTAGATGCCCATCAACTGACGAATGGATAAGAAAGTTGTGGTACATATACACAATGGAATATTACTCAGCATTAAAAAAAATTCATTTGAACCAGTTCTACTCAGGTGGATGGAACTGGAGCCTATTATCCAGAGTGAAGTAAGCCAGAAGGAAAAACAACAATACAGTATACTAATGCATATATATGGAATTTAGAAAGATGGTAATGAGAACCCTGCATGTGGGACAGCAAAAGAAACGCAGATGTATAGAACAGTCTAGTGGACTCTGTGGAAGAGGGCAAGGATGGGATGATATGGGAGAATAGCATTGAAACATGCTAATTATCATATGTGAAATCAATCGCCAGCCCAGGTTTGATGCTCCGGGCTGGTGCACTGGGATGACCCAGGGAGAGAGAATCAGGAGGGAGGAGGGAGGGGTGTTCTGGAGGCGAGCATATGTATACCCATTGTGGATTCATGTCAAGGTATGGCAAAACCAACACAATAAAGTAAAGAAAATTAAAAAATAAATAAATAAAAATAAAATTTCTGGGTCCAAGAAAAAATAAATAAATAAAGTAGAGGGTGGTCTTGTGAGATTGAGCTCTTATTCTATGAAATCTGATGCTATTTCCAGGTAAATAGAATCAGAACCCAATGATACCAGGGCATCCAGCTGATATCCATTGAACTGCTTTCTTGTTGTGTAGGGAACTGTAGAAGGAAATGGTAACCCACTCCAATATTCTGGCCTGCAAAATCCCACCGAGGAGCCTGCGGTGCTACAGTCCATGGGATCACAAAGAGTCGGGCATGGCTAAGTGACTAATACACTCTAAAACCCTTCTCCACACACTGGAATTGGGTGCAGAACCAAAATAAGGACAATCCACTCCATGTCATAATGCCATATTTCAGAAAAAGTATAATATTACTTAACTGATCTCCCTGCTTAAACCAGTGTTTCACTACACTACCATCATAGAATCTGACTGAAATATACTCTGACTATGATACACAAATATTTGCTTAAACACTTGATCAGAACTCTAGCGCCTCTTCAAAATTATAATCTTCTGCTTTATCTAAACCCATCCTTCCTTTCTGCCTCATCTTTACTACCATCTATTTGTATTTTATCTTTCAATAGCATGCAACATTGTGTCATTTTGTAGTACACACCATACTGCTTTTTGTCTCTGCAAATTGGAATGCTTAAATTACAAATAAATGGATTATTTTCCCCTAATACTTATCTAATTATTGTTCAACTGAATGATATAACTGAAATTATAACTGAACAATAATTTTCAGAGTACATTGTCAGGATACCCACCCTTGAGACTGGGTTGGTTGGCTCTTCCTCCTCTCTTAGCCTACCTGTAATATTTTACCAGGGCTTCTCAGGTAGCACAATGGTAAAGAATCTGCTTGCCAATGCAGGAGACTCAGGTTAGATCCCTGGGTCAGGAAGATCCCCTGGAGGAAGAAATGGCAACACAATCCACCTAATCTACTCTTGTCCGAGAAATCCCATGGACAGAGGAGTCTGACAGAATAGAGTCCATGGGGTTGCAAAGAGTCAGTCATGACTTAGTGACTGAGCACACACAACATTTTACCACAGTCTTGATACCATTTTGTTAAAAGCATCTATTTCACAGACTACTCATCTACTTATGTCTGTTCCCCAAAGGCACATAGTCTTTCTTTTTCTGTTTTCAGCATAGTGCTTGGCAATGAGAAGGAATTTTATAAATATTTGTGAACAAAATCCAGCTGATTGTGGCTGACAGAAATGCAAATTATAGTTTATTTTTCTCCAAATAAATTTGCATATTTCCCTTTACAATCAATCCAATTTTTCCACATCAGTTCTGTGAACAGAGGCCCAATGACTATGAACTTTGTTTGTAAAATGGTGAGGATAGACAGATGTACAACTCCATGAGCCCAATTATCTTCTGCCTCTGAGGGAAAAGCAAGCTGCCAAAAAGGGGCCTTGGATGCCCCACTGTTCTTTACAGTGGGCTAGAGAAAATTACTAATTTCTTCATATGCAAGATCAAAACCACAGTGTGCCACTATGTCACCATGTCAATGTATTTATGCGCTTTTCTTGTTTTTTATAATTTCTCCCCCAATTTATTTCCTGGAGGCACTTAGACTACACACAGATGGTGCTTACCACACAAACAACAGCCTGACCTCTGTTTATTTTGAGTATTATTGTTATGGTCAATTTGAAGAGGATTGATGACATTCTTATGAAAACAGGGCTGCCATTTTAAAATAGACATTTAGAACACAGGATATAGTACTTCATTTCATTATCTTCCAGATCCCTTGGAAGAGGAAATGGCAAGCCACTCCAGGATTCTTGCCTGGAGAACTGCATGGACAGAAGAGCCTGGAGAGCTGTAGTTCATGGAGTCACAGAGTCGGTCAGGACTCCGCCATTGAGCACACACATGCACATGGTTCATCATATTAGCAATTAAGCTAAAACAAAGGGTCTTGGGAAATCAATATCACTTTTTTCAGTGTCACAAAATCAAGTTTATTAGTGATTCTTCAAATTCTGCATTGATTTTATCAATAAGAAAATAATAAAAAATGACACTACTACAAGATATATTTCAAGGCTTGTACTCTATATTACTTAGACTAGGTATCATTGTTTCTGATTTTTGAAAGATCATGAAGTTGGATAAACTATGACAGGGTAGATGAAATTTTCAATAAAAATCTTCATTAGACCAGTAAATTGGATAAACTAATTGCACTTAAAAAATGTTATAGAGAAATTCTCTTGAATATATTTGTCTTTAGGATTCCTTAGTTCATTCTTCCCTTGCTTTATTTAATCACTAAATAGTTTGAGTACCTGAAACACAAGAAAACCAAATACAGGCAGTGAAAATATGCTGATCTTTCAAATTAAGTAATCTTTATTAATTTGTATTCTAATTGAGGGGAAAAGTAATCCAAATTAACAGCATATAAGCATGCCCATTAAAGTAAAAATTAAGGACACACACTAACAGTGAAATACTAAAGATTTTATTATTTATTCTAGATAATACCATAAGAAAATAAGTAAAGTATAAATATCTGGCTAATAGTAAGAGTTAAAAACTCTCATTATTCATAAATAGCATGTTTATTTACAATCATCAATGTTTGGAAAAATATCCCAGAGTATTTTGCAACAGAGATGTAAATGTGTGTGTGTGTATTCATAGACTACTGTCTATGCTAAAGTAAAATGTGTATACATTAAAGAGATGACATATTTTATGCCTTAATAAATAATTTTTAAACTTGATTATTTTGATATAACAATGATTTATTTTGCCAGCAAGTCTTATTCATTATACCTCATTAGATTTTAAATCACCTTTTTTTAAAAAATAAAATCTTACAAATGTACACACTCCTAAGGAGACTAGCATTGGCACTTATTTTCACTGGGTCTTTAGCTTTCCGTCTCATGGCATTCTTCCCTCTGATGTCCATTAGAGCAGAGTCCAAGATTATTGACACTCCACCTACATACAGAGACAATGCAGTGCTTGGACAGCTTTCTAATTAATGTTGATTGTCTTCTCCATTTGTATTTTATTACACTCCAAGAAATATGGATTAGATTGAAAAGCTAAAAATTTGTAGTAACATATGATTTTTTTTTATAGAAGCCTTGTTGGGCTAATTTCTTATATTCTTTATTTTTAAGATGCTCACAAAATTGCCCATTTAAAGAACTGGTGGTTTTAGAAGCTAAACTGCCATTGGAAAGAATGTTCCTGTCTGTGCAAGAGTATAAGAGCTTGACATATTCATTTATTTTGAACTTGAAAACTGTTTGTACTTGATCAAGACTAAAGATAAAGCATAATTCTGAGCATAGTTTTCATGTATTAGAACTATCCAAGGATGGCAACAATGAATAGTACAGATAAGTAGATTCTAATCTATAGCATTAAGTTCAGTAACTTATCAGGAAATATATAGCAAAGAAGCAAAATTAACTCTTTTTCTCTTCAACTGACCAAAATGTACTTGTTCATCTAAGCTTGTCATTGTGTTAAGAGCAGTGGAAACATGATGCTCTCTGCCCATAATACATTTTTTCTTTCTTTCTTTCCTTCTTCCTGGGAGGAAAGCAGTAAACAAAATACACACATATTTTTCTTTTTAATTGCTGCAATTGTCATAACAGGAAACTGTAATAGAATATAAGAAATGGCACATATCAGATGAAAGGGTCTGAGAAGTTTGCTCTGAGAATGAGCCTTTGAAGGTGGGGTGTGTTTTATGTTGTTGTTCAGTCACTCAGTTGTATCTGACCCTTTACAACCCCATGGACTGCAGCACAGCAGGCTTCCCTGTCCTTCACCAGCTCTCAGAGTTTGCTAAAACTCATGTCCACTGAGTCAGTGATGCCATCCAATCATCTCATCCTCTGTCATACCCTTCGCCTGCCTTCAATCTTTCCCAGGATTGGGGTTTATTCCAATGAGCTGGCATTTCACATCAGATGGTTAGAGTATTGGAACTTTAACTTCAGCTTCAGCATCAGTCCTTCCATTGGATATTCAGGGTTGACTTCCTTAGGGTTGATTCCTTGCAGTTGGATCTCCTTGCAGTCCAAGGGTCTCTCAAGAGTATCTCCAGCACCACAATTCAGAAGCATCAGTTCTTTGGTGCTCAGTCTTTTGTGAGTCTATTCAGCTCTCACATCCATATGTGACCACTGGAAAAACCATAGCTTTAACTAGACAGATTTTGGTTGGCAAAGTAATTTCTCTGTTTCTTAATGTGCTCTCTGGAAGAAAATCATTGCTTTTCTTCCAAGGAGCAAGAGTCTTTTAATTTCATGGCTGCAGTTACAGTCCAGAATGATTTTGGAACCCAATAAAATAAAATCTGTCACCGTTTCCATTGTTTATCTATTTGCTATGCAATGATGGTGCCGGATGCCATGATCTTCTTTTTATGAATGTTGAATTTTAGGCAAGCCTTTTAACTCTCGTTCACCTTCATCAAGAGGCTCTTTAATATCTCTTTACTTTTGCCATAAGGGTGGTATCATCTGCATGCATGAAGTTGTTGATACTTCTCCTAGCAAGCTTCATTCCAGCTTGTGCTTCATCCTGCCTGGCATTTTGCAAGATGTACTCTGCATATAAGTTAAATAAGCAGGGTGACAATATACAGCTTTGACATGCTTCTTTTCCAACTTGGAACCAGTCCAGATTATAACTGTTGCTTCTTGATATGCATACAGGTTTTGCAGGAGGCAGGTAACATGGCCTGGTATCACCATCTCGTAAAAGATTTTCCAGTTTGTTTGATCCAGTTTGTGATCTACACAATCGAAGGCTTTAGCTTAGTCAATGAAGCAGAAGTAGATGTTTTTCTGGAATTCTCTAGGTTTTTTTTTTTTTTTTTCTATTATCCAATGGATGTTGGCTATTTGATCTCTGGTTCCTCTGCCTTTTCTAAACCCATGGGATTTTCCAGGCAAGAATCCTGGATTGGCTTGCCATTTCCTTTTCCAGGGGATCTTCCTAATACAGGGATTGAACCCAGATCTCCCACATTGTAGGCAGACTCTTTACCATCTGAGCCACCAGAGAAGCCTGTGTTTTCTGAGGGGAGAACATATATGAAAAGGAAGTGCTGCAATACTATTGAAAAACAAAGCAACTCTAGGCGTGGTTTTATGCTTCCAAATATCACAACATTTATGATTACATTTTTTCCACATGGATGTGTAATTTGTTGTTACTCCCTGATCATATTATGCACACTTTATTCCAGGGTACATGATAGAACATTGAATTGGTTTTTGAATAATAGCAAGTTATGATAAGGACTAGTTTTTTTTTTTCTTCTTTTTCTGGTTAACCTCTAAATTCCCCTGGAGAGGGAAATGGCAATCCACTCCAGTACTCTTGCCTGGAAAATCCCATGGACAGAGGAGCCTGGCGGGCTACAGTTCATGGGGTCATGAAGAGTCCATTACGACTGAGCGACTTCACTTTCACTTTTCATTTTCACGCATTGGAGAAGGAAATGGCAACCCACTCCAGTGTTCTTGCTTGGAGAAGGCCAGGGACGGGGAAGCCTGGTGGGTTGCCGTCTATGGGGTTGCACAGAGCTGGACATGACTGAAGCAACTTAGCAGCAGCAGCAGTTAAATGCCCCAGATATGTTTACTAAGCATGCAGTCTCAACAGTCTGCTATGATAGTTTTCCTTTGTGCAAAACATATTATACATGCTTTCACACTTTATAGACCCATAGCCCAAGGTGGATATACCCTGTGGGGATGGAGTACTAAAACAAAGAACTTAAACTGAAACTCTAAAGAAAGAAGATGTATTTTCTCATATGGTGGTATTAGGTGAAGTTGAGGAATAAAGAAAAATGCTGGAGAACTTCAGAGAAAAGAGATATTTCTGCGTGGGTAAATTAAAGATAATTTTTTTTTTATTTGCTTCAGTAACTTAGGACATTGTCTTGGTAAAGGGCAGAGTTGGGGAAATGAACAAGAAAAGCACACCAAATAAAACACAAAACACATTACATTGTATATTTCAGAGATGGTGAACTTACTAGTGCAAACCCAGGACTCTAGGACAATAAGGTGAAATTTTGCAACAGAATTATCAATAAATAAGAGTAAAAAAATAAATGAGAAGAATAGGGAAATTAGATATTAAATATATTCCAGTTACCCTTGCAATTGATACATTTCAGTTAGATGTATTTGTTTTAGAGTATGTTTATTCAATTAAGTGGGTTTATAATATTTTACATTAGAGTGCAAGACACTGGATTTCTTCCAGGCACTTGAATTTCAGCTGGCACTAGATTTAAGAAGAACCTCTGTAAAAGAATAGGCTTCCTTGATAGCTCATTTGGTAAAGAAATCTGCCTGCAATTTAGGAGACCCCAGTTCAATTTCTGAGGTCATTTCTCCAGCCAATTCCCTGGAGAATGGAAAGGCTACCCACTCAACTGTTCTGGCCTAGAGAATTCCAAGGACTGTAGAGTCAGACATGACTGAATGACTTTCACTTTTCTGTAAGTGAAAAGGGTTTTTTTTTTTTTTTAGAATCCTCTTTCTTATCTATCCCATATTAACTGATTACGTTGAACATTCTAACCAGACTCTAGACACTTGTTTTTTATAGGTTTACTTTATTATTGCAGTAGGAAAAAACATAAGTTAAAATGTCATGTTGTCATTTTCCCTATGCGCCTACATTTTGTATGAGGGTAGTCCATACTCTCAGATGGGTGTTCAACACGATGGTGGAGATGCCTGCTGATGGCTAATAATATGTGACTCTTTTTATATCATAAACTAATCCTTACTTGGCAGCTATTTTCCTTTTCTTTTCTTCAAAGGGGCAAACGAAAATGTTGAGTAGGATGCGACATGCTCCCTTAATAAGCAGGATCTTCAGACTGAGAGAACATGTGAGAGAAAATCAACTAAAACACCAACAGAATATGGGAGTCCAGCAAGTTAGCACATTATGTAATCAAGATACAAAATTCATAATTTCTCCAATTAATCAGAAATTGCAAGATATAATGTATCATGGGTAAATACTTTTTTAATATATAGCAAAAACAAAAACAATACCACATTAATGAATAAAATTAATATGTGTAAAATCTCTAAGAAACTACTGATGATAATTTTTTTAAGAAGACAAAGAAGCTTTAAAATGTGCATAGAAATGTTGTGTTAATGGATGGAAAGACTCAATATCGTAAAAATTTCAGTGCTCTCTAGGTTTGCTAATGAAAGTATATAAGTAACCATAAGATAACAATAATAATAATAACTTAGTAGAAAGAATAATAATACAGTATCACAAAATAGACATATTTATTGTATCTTAACATGATGAAGTTATTCTAAATCAATGGATAGAGAATAGAGTTTAATGGTATTATAAAAATAAACATTTATACAAGTATATATGCATATCTATACAAAATGAAGCAATCAGAGAGAAAATTTCAAAACATTTTTGCATTCAGTTCAGTCACTCAGTCATATTTGACTCTTTTTGACCCCATGAACCGCAGCACGCCAGGCCACCCTGTCCATCACCAACACCCGGAGTCCACCCAAAACCGGGGCTATTGAGTTGATGATGCCATCCAGCCATCTCATCCTCTGTTGTCCCCTTCTCCTCCTGCCCTCAAGCTTTCCCAGCATCAGGGTCTTTTCAAATGAGTCAGCTCTTCGCATGAGGTTGCCAAAGTATTGCAGTTTCAGCTTCAACATCAGTCCTTCCAATGAACACCCAGGACTGATCTCCTTTAGCATGGACTGGTTGGATCTCCTTGCAGTCCAAGGGACTCTAGATGCCCATCAACTGACGAATGGATAAGAAAGCTGTGGTACATATACACAATGGAATATTACTCAGCATTAAAAAAAAAATTCATTTGAAGCAATTCTACTCAGATGGACAAAACTGGAGCCCATTATCCAGAGTGAAGTAAGCCAGAAGCAAAAACAACAATACAGTATATTAACGCATATATATGGAATTTAGAAAGACAGTAACGAGAACCCAACATGCGAGACAGCAAAAGGAACGCAGATGTATAGAATAGACTCGTGGACTTTGTGGATGAGGGTAAGGGTGGGATGATACGGGAGAAGGGCATTGAAGCATGTTAATTGTCATGTGTCTAATCAATCGCCAGCCCAGGACTGATGCTCAGGGCTGGTGCAGCGAGATTTCCCGGGGGGGAGGCAGGAGGGAGGGGGGTTCCGGAGGGGAAGCATATGTAAACCCATGGTGATATCATGACAATGTATGGCAAAAACAATAAATAAATAAATAAATAGCATTTTACCCATAAAAAAAAGAGTCTTCTCCAACACTACATTTCAAAAGCATCAATTCTTCAGCACTCAGCTTTCCTTATAGTCCAACTCTCACATCCATACATGACCACTGGAAAAACCATAGCCTTGATTAGAAGGACTTTTGTTGGCCAAGTAATGTTTCTGCTTTTTAATATGCTGCCTAGGTTGGTCATAACCTTCCTTCCAAGGAGTAAACATCTTTTAATTTCATGGCTGCCATCACCATCTGCAGTGATTTTGGAGCCAGAAGAATAAAGTAAGCCACTGTTTCCCCATCTATCTGCCATAAAGTGATGGGACCGAATGCCAGGATCTTAGTTTTCTGAATGTTGAGCTTTAAGCCAACTTTTTCACTCTCCTCTTTCACTTTCATTAAGAGGCTCTTTAGTTCTTCTTTGCTTTCTGCCATAAGGGTAGTGTCGTCTGCATATGTGAGGTTGTTGATATTTCTCCTGGCAATCTTGATTCCAGCTTGTGCTTCCTCCAGCACAGTGTTTCTCATGATGGACTCTGCATGTAAGTTAAATAAGCAGGGTGACAATATGCAACCTTGACTTACTCCTTTTCCTATTTGGAACCAGTCTGTTGCTCGACGTCCAGTTCTATCTGTTGCTTCCTGACCTGCATACAGGTTTCTCAAGAGGCAGGTTAGGCAGCCTGGTATACCCATGACTTTCAGAATTTTCCACAGCTTATTGGGATCCACACAGTCAAAGGCTTTGGCATAGTCAATAAAGCAGAAATAGATGTTTTTCTGTAACTCTCTTGCTTTTTCAATGATCCACGGGATATTGGCAATTTGATCTCTGATTCCTCTTCCTTTTCTAAAACTAGCTTGAGCATCTGGAAGTTCACAGTTCACATAATGGTGAAGTCTAGCTTGGAGAATTTTAAGCATTACTTTACTAGCTTGTGAGATGGGTGCAATTGTGCGGTAGTTTGAACATTCTTTGGTCACATTTTTGCCTTAGATTTAAAATTTTTCATACATAAGACTGCAACATGAAAAGAAAAGCAACATACTGGAAAATAATTGCCATATGTGTATATATGTACATTCCATGGACAGAGAAGCCTAGAGAGCTGTCCACAGGGTCACAAAGAGTCAGACACATTGAAGTCGCTTAGCATGTATATATTATATATCATATCATGAATTAACTTTAATTAATGTATTAGAAAATATGCAAATGTTAGGAGAGTAAGGGCCATTGGTTAGGCTGTGCCCTGTATATGGGTGATTGCATGAAAACCTGCCAAGTCACTTCAGTCATTTCCAACTCTTTGTGACCCTATGGACTACATAGCCCATCAGAATCCTCTGTCCAAAGGATTCTCCAGGCAAAAAGGCTGGGGTGGGTTGCCATTTCCTTCTCCAGGGGATCTTCTCCACCCAGGGATCAAACCCATACCTCGTATGTGTCCTGCACTGACAGTTGGGTTCTTTACCTCTAGTGCCACTTGGGAAGTCCCAAATAGACGTGGATTTTAGTAACAATTCAGTGTATTTTTAAAGATAAGCCATGGGTATGTGCATGCTCATTCACTTCAGCTGTATCTGACTATGTGACCCTATGGACTGTAGCCTGTCAGATTCTTCTGTCCATGGGATTCTCTAGGCAAGAATACTGGAGTCGGTTGCCATACCCTCTCCCAGGGGCTCTTCCTGACTCTGGGATCAAACCTGCATCTCCTGCATTGCAGATAGATTATTTACCCACTTAGACATCTGGGGAGCCCATAAGGGTGATTACTGAGTGGGAGAAGAATTCCAGTAGAATTTCAGTTTACACTATGCTAAACAAACCCTGTCATCAGGAGTGTTATATCTAATTGAAATAAGACTTTTTTTTTTCTATTTTCAACAAAGTGCCCAATGGATTATAGTGAACCAGATGAAGGCAAAGGATATAGGCAATTCACAGAAGAAATACAATATATTTTTATTTTCAAAATCCACTTGTTCATAGTTGGTATACAGGGAAATAATTAACTTTGTATGTTAACTTTATATCCTATAACCTTGCTAAAATTACTTATTCTAGTAGATTTTTTGTTGATTCTTTCAAATTTTCTATGTAGTTAATTATGCCATCTGTTAACAAAGATAGTTTTATTTCTTTCTTCTTGTCTATATACCTTTATTTCATCCTCTTGTCTCCTTGCATTAGCAAGAACTTCTAATGCAATGTGATAAAGGAGTGATGAGAGGATACTTCCTTGCTATGTACCTGATTTCTCAGTGTGAAAGCTTTGAGCTTCTCTTTTAAGTATGATGTTAGTTGAAGGTTCTTTGTGGATGGTCTTCATCAAGTTGAGAAATTTCTTTTCATAGTTTACTAAGAGTTTTATCATAAATAGATGCTAAACTGAGTTTTATGAAAGAAACATAACTATATATAATCAAATAGAAGTTTTGTACTTCAATCCAAATATTTGTTTACCTATCCATTGCTATGCTCCTTGTTAGAGGAGCATACTTCTCATGCTACTAATTTTGGCTGGACCACTGTCCATGGAATGTGACTGAAATAGCACACATGTTATCTCCAAGCACAGCTTTAAAAGTGCATGATCTGTTTGCTCCTTTTGCTCCTTATGTTGTCTATTCCATGAGAATACCATGTTCCAGAAATGGGGGCTGCACCTTCAACCTGAGTCGTGGAATGAGATCATGTGGGGAGGAAATCTTCGGCATCACCCACAATGTGAAGCAAAGTCTTGTCCTGGAAGAAAATCTATTGAGTTCATTACTATTGTTCTTGAACCTCTTGGTAAAGAGTAGCACATTCTAGATTTCTTAAGTTAAGAAAAGGAAAGTGAGTTAAAGAAGACTGAAACTGTTGATGATTCTGATGGCCCCTCTATATAAGAAAATAGAATTGTTTTACTTCTTATTCAGATAATCTGATACTTAACTTGACAACATAAAACTTAGCTAAGTTGTATACATATACTGTCTAGGGACATGAAAATGTTCCTTTAAATTAAAAAAAAATAGCCTTTTCAGGAACACGAAAAGATAATTAGTTTTATTATACCTTAGGAAATTTCATAGATCTACATCTCAAATATGGAAGATTAGAAAACAAATAAAGGACATGAAAATGTTAGCACTTAGATGACTTTCAAAATGCACTTATTTTACCAAATTTGATTCATTTTTAAAAGGTCATCTATTCCATTTCTTAAATAAATTTACCTGCTTTCTTTGTTTTTTGTCTATTCTAAATAATAAAAGTTACTAGCTATTAATTGGAGTATGTCAGCTGCTATTAGAGGGAGAACAATGTAGATTAATTTTCTTTATTTCCCTTAGCACAACTGCATAAATGTTATTTGATTGATTTATTGATTTCCTCAAGTTATTAAGAGAATATTATGAGATGAGTCTGCTACTGGAAACGTGAAAGAAATCTTTCCAAAACTTAAATATCAGAAAAGCAAAGATCAATAGCAGGAATAAATTCATTTTAAGCATCATATATGCATGTGAGATATAAGCTCTAAAGCAAATTAAATTCCCTAGAGCTGCTCATCAGACAGCTATGACAGGTTTGAAGGTCATTGTTGCTGGCTATTTGGCAAAATTTCAACTCAATTTGAGCACTGATCAGTGATTCAAAACTGACCCACACAGATGGGCAACCATGTGGTGCCCCAGTGCACATTAATCAGAAGATTCCCATACTCCAAAAAGGAATATATCCAATGTTTGAAAGAAAACAGTGGGAGGACAAAA
This sequence comes from Antilocapra americana, assembly GCA_007570785.1. Taxonomy (NCBI): domain Eukaryota; kingdom Metazoa; phylum Chordata; class Mammalia; order Artiodactyla; family Antilocapridae; genus Antilocapra; species Antilocapra americana. The sequence goes on along the minus strand of ML660200.1, from coordinate 60,111,566 downwards.
TGTGGAACACTGGAATAATGTGCCAAATAATTCCGAGACATTGTGCATATTGACTCTTGATTCTGTGGTGTCTTTTTGCCCCTAGGCAATCTAGACCCTAAGTCATTTTTATATGTATGAAAGGAGCAATCAAGGAATAAACATTTGGTTCAAAGGATTTACAAATATTTTAGCTCTATAGAATATAGGACAAGAAGTTCCTTGGTGGTCTGGTGGTTAGGATCTGGTGCTTTTACTGCTGGAGCCCAGGTTCAATTCCTGGTCAGGGAACTGAGATCCCCAAATCTGCACAATATGGCCAGAAAATACAAATACAAGACATCCAAACTTGCAATTATTCATTTATTTTGTGCCTGATCTTTTTGATGCTCTAGGGGCATAATGAACTGGAAGTGTGATATAATCAAAGCATGAATGTGTGTGACTTTGAAAATGCTGTTTCAAAATCCAAATTTAAATAATGTCTATATTGGCTTAAAATCTTTATGTCTTTTCCATTATCTAATTATAGATATCTGAAAAAATTTCCTATTTTTCTCAGTATGCTCTTTAAAGCTTAACACGATTGATATAAACTAAAAACATAGAGTAAAAGTTATTTGAATATTTTCTATTTTCATATATTCTTTTATTTCCCTTATAGATACATTTATAAGAAAAGAAATAACTGGAATAATTTTATGACCAACAAAAATAGCTAATAAAGCAAAAAAAAAAAAGATTGTCATGTCTTCACATTATGGATAGAAATTTTAATAAAAGAAATACTGACTGTAAAAACTCACTTAACAATCAGTATCTGATTCTCAGATTCTGACAATCACTTCCATTTAGGCAAAAATTCCTTAAAAATGTCTAATTTTGATAATTTAAATGAGCCTTAGAAAGCAACTTAACTTTTTTTTAGTAACCAGATCAACCTTATCAAACTTTTGCCCCTTTTTAATCATTGCTCTGCAAAAACAACAAAAACATCACAGCAGCATTCTTAAATGTAAATATATAACCACTTCAGTAAAACCTACAATTTCTGTCTTGGAACTTTATCCTGTTTTTTTTTTTTTTTTTTCTGTTAGTTTGTTTGTTTTTTATTATACCCCTTTGTTGTTATTTAATTTGTATGACTATTTCTTATTTTTCCACAATATTACAAAATGCCTGTGATTTATGTCCTCCTTGAAAATCACAATTTCTCTCTCTCTATTTTTATATTTCTCATTTTATGGATTGAGATTTTAAAAATAATATCCTCAAATCAAATGTGAGTAATCAGAACTTGTTTCATCCCTTGAGATCTTTCTCTTTGTGGAACGGTTAAATTGGTGCCCTGAGTTTCCATTTAATAAGGAATCATCCAAACATTTTTCAGACTCAACACTGTCTTGCTGCTGCTGCTGCTGCTAAGTCGCTTCAGTTATGTCCGACTCTGCGCGACCCCATAAATGGCAGCCCACCCGTCTCCTCTGTCCCTGGAATTCTCCAGGCAAGAATACTGGAGTGGGTTGCCATTTCCTTCTCTGCAACGCTGTCTTGCTTGCCTCCAAATACAAACAAGAACAGTTGTGAGTTTTCCTGGAATTGTACTATAAACTTTACTTATGTTATCTGTTATATTAATCCTCACAGCAATCTATTGTATGCTCACATGGAACTTCCCCCCCTTTTTTCCAATATTTATTACACTTGAAAGTATATATTCAATTTCTATTTTTTCCATTTAATTTGAAGTTTCATGTTAAAGACCATCTTGATGTATGCCTGTCTTTTTAATGGGAAAATCCATAATAATATGCCTGTCACATAACATTTGGTCAGTAAGCATTTATTAAACAAATTAACGATTAGAAGAGTAAGATATTGTTATTGTTACAAGTGCAGAATCTGAGGCTAAGCAGGTTTCAATAACTTGTCCACCATCACACAGCTAATCAGTAGCCAAGCTAGGATTCTAAGGCTCATATTTATCTTTATACAAGCTAGATAGATCTCCCTCAAAAGTTCCTAGCCTTTACATAACATAACAGTTTATGCATATACAAAACATCTTTCTTAGTAATGACTTACCTTTGTCATGACTATCTAGTCATTTACTAAGAATCATTCTTTCTTTTTTAGCATTTTTTAAATTTTATTTTCTCTTTTTTAATGTCCATTTATCCAATAACTATTTTAGTTAGGTAACTGCTTTATCGTGCTTTATTTTTCTCTTGGATAATATAGCTAAACACAAGTACTAGCTTTAACCACTTAAAATACTTTCATCTTTGTTTTATAACAATTTTCAGCATAGTTTGTCATCACTCAGCGATTCCAAATTGTACTCCATCTATGCATAATAGTTTTCCTGGAGTGTGGTGAGTGGTAGGGCTGCAGGAGGCACACATATAATTCCTCCACCCCATGATTTTAACAGAATAGGTCTGCTTTGGTCAGTTATACATATTGGTTTTAACTCTTTTGATTTGAAGAAAGGGTTTCTATATTGTCATTAACTAGCAGTAGCAGTGGAAAAGTAGTAGAATTTGCAGTAGTAATAATAGTGGAAATGTTTAAATTTTAGTTACTCTACTACCGCATAATGCAAACTTTGAGCCAAAGGCTGTATTTTAACTTCCTTAATTTCAATTATACTCTTATTTTAAAATATTTTATTTATTAATTTTTTTAACCATGCCCCATCGCTTGCAGGATCTCCATGTTCTGACCAGAGATTGAACCTGGGTCACAGTAGTGAAATCCCCAAATACTAAACATTATACCACCAGAGAACTTAAAACATTTTAACTTTGTTGTTGGGTTCCTGGGCTCTAGCTCGCTGTGTAAAACACATTCTTACTGCATTGTAAAGGTGCTCTCAGAGATGGAAAACTATTGCAAAGATATTCAGAAGCTTGAGGTGTCAAATAAAGTTAGCATTTAAATTACATACATTCTCAGGATTTTATTATCCTTAAATCTAAGCTGATGTCATAAAAACCCTATTAACAAGCATATCTCAAAAACAAGGATCCTGGGAAACCCAAATTCCCTCTACTCACCTAATGTGAATTCTTCTTGAACTGTGTGTTTGGATTGTATTGCTTTGGTGGTGCTCGTTTGTGAGCTCAGTTGTGTCAGCCATGTCCAACTCTTTGTGAGTCTATGAACAGTAGCCCACCAGCCTCCTCTGTCCATGGGTTCTATAGACAAAAATACTGGAGTGGGTTGCCATGCCCTCCTCCAAATATTCTTCCCAACCCAGGGATACTATCCATGTCTCCTCCATCTTCTGCATAAATAACATGGCCTAATCTAGCTGGATTAAGATGACTAATGGACATATCACATAGAGGGAAATTTCTCCTTCCTGGCTCAGCAACACATTATATTTTACAGTTCACCTCTTCCGATATTCATGACCTTTTCCTCTATGTAGAATGTGCACAGGTTTCTGTTTATTCAGTTCAGTAAGGTCGCTCAGTCGTATCTGACTCTTTGCGACCCCATGAACTGCAGCCCGCCAGGCCTCCTTGTCCATCACAAACTCCCGTAGTCTACACAAACCCATGCCCATCGAGCCAGTGATGCCATCCACCCATCTCATCCTTTGTCATCCCTTCTCCTCCTGACCCCAAACCTTCCCAGCATCACGGTCTTTTCCAAAGAGTTGACTCTTTGCATAACGTGGCCAAAGCTTCAACATCAATCCTTCCAATGAACATCCAGGATTGATCTCCTTTAGGATGGACTGGTCGGATTTCCTTTCAGTCCAATGGACTCTCAAGAGTCTTCTCCAATACCACATTTTAAAAGCATCAGTTCTTCAGGACTCAGCCTTTTTCACTGTCCAACTCTCACATCCACACATGACTACTGGAAAAACCATAGCCTTGACTAGATGGACTTTGATGGCAAAGTAATGTCTCTGCTTTTCAATATACTATCTAAGTTGGCCATAACTTTCCTTCCAAGGAGTAAGTGTCTTTTGACTTCATGGCTGCAATCACAATGTGCAGTGATTTTTGGAGCCCCCCAAAATAAAGTCCAACACTGTTTCCACTGTTTCCCATGAAGTGATGGGACCCGCTACCATGATCTTAGTTTTCTTAATGTTGAACCTCAAGCCAACTTTTTTACTCTCCTCTATCAGCCTCTTCAAGAGGCCTTCTAGTTCCTCTTCATTTTCTGCCTTAAGGGTGGTGTCATCTGCATATCTGAGATTATTGATATTTCTCCCAGCAATCTTGACTCCAGCTTGTGCTTCTTCCAGCCCAGTGTTTCTCATGATGTACTCTGCATATAAGTTAAATAAGCAAAGTGACAATATACAGCCTTGACATACTCCTTTCACTATTTGGAACCAGTCTGTTTTCCATGTCTATTTCTAACTGTTGCTTCCTGACCTGCATACAGGTTTCTCAAGAGACAAGTCAGATGGTCTGGTATTCCCATCTCTTTCAGAATTTTCCACAGTTTATTGTGATCCAAACAATCAAAGGCTTTGGCATAGTCAATAAAGCAGAAATAGATGTTTTTCTGGAACTTTCTTGCATTTTTGATAATCCAGCAGATGTTGGCAATTTGCTCTCTGGTTCCTCTGCCTTTTCTAAAACCAGCTTGAACATCTGGAAGTTCACTGTTCACGTATTGCTGAATCCTGGCTTGGAGAATTTTGAACATTACTTTACTAGTGTATGAGATGAGTACAATTGTATGGTAGTTTGAACATTCTTTGGCATTGCCTTTCTTTGGGAGAGGAATAAAAACTGATCTTTTCCAGTCCTGTGGCCATTGCTGAGTTTTCCAAATTTGCTAGCATATTGAGTGCAACACTTTCATAGCATCATCTTTTAGGATTTGAAATAACTCAACTGGAATCCCATCACTTCCACTAGCTTTGTTCATAGTGATGTTTTCTAAGACCCACTTGACTTCACATTCCAGGATGTCTGGTTCTAGGTGAGTGATCACAACATCATGATTATCTGAGTTGTGAAAAAATTTTTTTGTACAGTTCTTCTGTGTATTCTTGCTACCTCTTTTAATATCTTCTGCTTCTGTTAGGTTAATACAATTTCTGTCCTTTATCGAGCCCATCTTTGCATGAAATGTTCCCTTGGTGTCTCTAATTTTCTTGAAGAGATCTCTGGTCTTTCCCATTCTGTTATTTCCCTCTATTTCTTTGCATTGATTGCTAAGGAAAGCTCTCTTATCTCTCCTTGCTATTCTTTGGAACTCCGCATTCAGATGGGAGTATCTTTCCTTTTCTCCTTTGCTTTTCACTTTTCTTCTTTTCACAGCTATTTGTAAGGCCTCCTCAGACAGCCATTTTGCTTTTTTGCATTTCTTTTTTTTGGGGATGGTCTTGATCCCTGTCTCTAGTACAATGTCAGGAACCTCCATCCATAGTTCATCAGGCACTCTGTCTATAAGATCTAGTCCCTTAAATCTATTTCTCACTTCCACTTTATAATTATAAGGAATTTAATTTAGATCACACCTGAATGGTCTATGGTTTTCCCTACTTTCTTCAATTTCAGTCTGAATTTGGCAATAAGGAGTTCATGATCTGAGCCACAGTCAGCTCCCTGTCTTGTTTTTGCAGACTGTATAGAGCTTCTCCATCTTTGGCTGCAAAGAATATAATCAATCTGATTTCAGTGTTGACCATCTGGTGATGTCCATGTGTAGAGTCTATTCTTATGTTGTTGGAAGAGGGTGTTTGCTATGACCAGTGTGTTCTCTTGGCAAAACTCTACTAGCCTTTGCCCTGCTTCATTCTGTACTCCAAGGCCAAATTTGCCTGTTACTCCAGATATTTCCTGACTTCCTACTTTTGCATTCCAGTCCCCTATAATAAAAAGGACATCTTTTTGGGTTTAGTTCTCAAAGATCTTGTAGATCTTCATAGAACCATTGAACTTCATCTTCTTCAGCATTACTGGTTGAGGCATAGGTTGGATTACCATAATGTTGAAAGGTTGGCCTTGGAAATGAACAGAGACCATTCTGTCATTTTTGAGATTGCATCCAAGTACAGGATTTTGGACTCTTCTTGATCATGATGGCTACTCCTTTTCTTCTAAGAGATTCCTGCCCATAGTAATAGATATAATGGTTACCTAAGTTAAATTTACCCATTGCAGTCTATCTTAGTTCACTGATTCCTAGAATCAACACTACAACTTTCACTCTTGCCGTCTCCTGTTTGACCACTCCCAGTTTGCCTTGATTCATGGACCTAACTTTCCAGGTTCCTATACAACATCGGAACCTTGCTCTTTAGAACATCAGACCTTGGTTCTCTCACCAATCATATCCACTACTGGGCATCGATTTTGCTTTGACTCCATCCCTTCATTCTTTCTGGAATTATTTCTTCACTGATCTCCAGTAACATATTGGGCACCTACGGACCTGGGGAGTTCATCTTTTAATGTCCTATCTTTTTACCTTTTCATACTGTTCATGGGGTTCTCAAGGCAAGAATACTGAAGTGGTTTGTCATTCCCTTCTCCAGGGGACCATATTCTGTCAGACCTCTCCATCATGACCCTTCCGTCTTGGGTGGCCCCACACGGCATGGCTTAGTTTCATTGACTTAGACAAGGCTGTGGTCCATGTGATCAGATTGGCTAGTATTCTGTGATTATGGTTCCAGTATATCTGCCCTTTGATGCCCTTTTGCAACACTTGCCTTCTTGCTTAGGTTTCTCCTACTTTGCACATGGGGTATCTCTTCACAGCTGCTCCAGCAAAATGTAGCCACTGCTCCTTACCTTGGACAACTGGGATCTCCTAACAGCCATCCCTCCTGACCTTAAACGTGTAGTAGCTCCTCTTGGCCTCCGCCCCTGATCTCAGGCGTGAGGTAGCTCCTCTCGACCGCACTTCTGGGTTTCTCTTACCTTTGACACAGGATCTCTCTTCACAGCTGCTCCAGCAAAGCGCAGCTGCCGCCCCTGATCTACCAACAAATATATTCTTTATTTAAAGTGCTAATATCACTTTCTCTTTGAGCCTTTTCCTGCAAGAGTAAAGAGGAACTTCGGAACTTCTACTTGTTCTGAGCTTCTATAGTCCTTGCCATTACCAATCCTATATATATATATATATATTTGTCTGCACATTTGGGGGATAATCATCTCATCTTGGAATATGAAGTTCTCTTTTAACATGAAAAATATTTAGATACTATTGTGTTTATTTCATTTTGAGGAGAGGTAAATTAAAAGTTGTAATAAACATATTTAATCCTTCAATTTAATGATTATTTTGATTATAACCTAGGATGAGTTATTAAAAAAAAATCCAACCTTTAACATGGTATATAATCATTGATCACACTAACATACTACTAGTTTCAATTTGTATCTTTAATAAAAGTAAAGCAATTAATAATTATTATATCCCAATTTTCTGTGTGAGATTTTGGAATAAATAAGTTAATTGCATATGCAATAAACTCTGACTTCATAGACTTGGAAAAGAAAGATTAAGAAAAACCCTCATGGGATTTCTCTGGTGGTCCAGTGGTTAAGAATCCATGCTTTCCTACAATCATCAAGATAGCATAGTACTGGCACAAAGTTAGAAATATAGATCAATTGAAAAAACAAAAAGCCCAGAGATAAATCCATATATCTATGGACACCTCATCTTTGACAAAGGAGGCAAGAATATACAATGGAGAAATAACAATCTCTTTAACAAGTGGTGCTGGGAAAATTGGTCAACCACTTGTAAAAGAATGAAACTAGAACACTTTCTAACACCATACACAAAAATTAACTCAAAATGGATTAACGGTCTAAATGTAAGACCACAAACTATAAAACTCCTAGAAGAAAACATAGACAAAACACTCTCTAACATAAACCAAAGCAGGATCCTCTATGACCCACCTTCCAGAGTAATGGAAATAAAAGCAAAAATAAACAAATGGGACCTAATTACACTTAGAAGCTTTGGCACAATGAAGGAAACTATAAGCAAAATGAAAAGACAGCCTTCAGAATGGGAGAAAATAATAGCAAATGAATCAATGAACAAAGAATAAATCTCAAAAATATACAGGGAGTTCCCGCAGCTCAATTCCACAAAAATAAAAGACCCAAAAGATGAACCAAAGAACTAAACAGACATTTCTCCAAAGAAGACATACAGATGGCTAACAAACACATGAAAAGATGCTCAACATCGCTCTTTATCAGAGAAATGCAAATTAAAACCACAATGAGGTACCAACTCATGCCAGTCAGAATGGCGGCTATCAAAAAGTCTACAAACAATTAAATGCTGGAGAGGGTGCAGAGAAAAGGGAACCCTATTACACTGTTGGTGGGAATGTAAACTAGTACAGCCACTCTGGAGAACAGTATGGAGATTCCTTAAAAAACTGGAAATAGAACTGCCATATGGCCCAGCAATCCCACTGCTGGGCATATACACCGAGGAAACCAGAATTGAAAGAGACACGTGTATCCCAAGTTCATCGCAGCACTGTTTACAATAGCAAAGACATGGAAGCAACCTAGATGTCCATTGGTAGATGAATGGATAAGAAAGCTGTGGTACATATATACAATGGAATATTACACAGCCATTAAACAGAACGCATTTGAATCAGTTCTAATGAGTTAGATGAAACTGAAGCCTATTATACAGAATGATGTAAGACAGAAAGAAAAACACCAATGCAGTATACTAACACATATATATGGAATTCAGAAAGATGGTAATGATGACCCTATATGCTAGACAGTGAAAGAGACACAGATATAAAGAACAGTCTTTGGGACTCTTGGGGAGTAGGCAAGAGTGGGATGATTTGAGAGGGTAGCATTGAAATGTGTATATGATCATATGTAAATCAGATCGCCAGTCCAGGTTCGATGCATGAGACAGGGTACTCAAGGAGGGTGCAGATGACCCTAGGGGATGGGGTGGGGAAGGAGGTGGGAGGAGGATTCTGGATGGGGAACACATGTGCATCCGTGGCTGATTCATGTCGAGGTATGGCAATATTGTTTGCAGTACCACTACAATATTGTAAAGTAATTAGCCTCCAATTAAAATAAATGAGTTAATTAAAAAAAAAAAAAAAAACAAGCTCCATGCTTTCAATGCCGGGTCCCTGGCTTGATCTGTGTTCAGGAAACTAGATCCCGCATGCCACAATTAAAAGTCCACATGCCTTAACAAAGATCCTGTGTTACCACAACTAAGACGTGGCACAGTCAGACAAATAAATACTGAAATAAAATCAGCACATTCCTTGAAAAGGAAAAGCTTTCATCGCTCAGTCAGGTTAGAGTAGGTTAGATAAAGAAAATGAAACATAAGTGGAGAAATGTTATTAGAAGACTCTCTCTTGTCACCAGCTGAAATCTACCATATTTGGACCACAATTAACATTCTGAATACGCACTAAAACAAAAATTGTCACCAAACAATACCCTGCTTTTGATGTATAGGCGGACTAATCTCAGAAAATCTGTGAGGGAAAAATTCAAAGCAGGTCTATTGGAGCCTACTGTCACTAGTTTCAAACTTTAGTATCTTATAATTGGAACTTCTATTGCAAATTTTTTACTTTGAAATAATTATAAAATTCACAAGAAATTGCAAAGAAACCTACATGGAGGTCTTAAAGAGTCTTAACTACACCATCATCCCAAGACTTCCTATGCTGTCTCTTTATAATCATATCCTCCCCTCCATTCCATCTCTAAACTCTGCAATCACTAGTGTGCTCTCCATGTTCATAATTATTTGTTTCACAAATGTTATATAAGTGGAATCATGTAATATTTATCCTTTGAGATTGCCTTCAGCATAATATCCTTAAGATTCATTGACGTTATGTTCAGTCTTTTTAATAGCTGAATTTTATTTCATGCTATTGATAAACCACATTTTGTTTTTCTTTTTTTACTGATTTACCCACTGAAGGATATTTGGGGAGTTTACAGTTTCGGGTTATCACAAATAAAGCCACTCTAAGTGTTCATGTGAAATTTTTATATGAAAATAGATAATTTTTTTCTGAGATATGTGCCCAAGTGTGCAATTGCTGGGTCATTTGGTAAGTCCATTTTTTAGTTTAAGAAGGAATTATTAACCATATTCCAGAAGTCTGTACTTATACAAAGCTTCTAAGAAGTAGAAAATTTGCAGAATTGAGGTTAGGCAAAGACTTAACACCAAAAGGAAGATCAAGTGAAAGTAAAAATATGTAAATTGGACTTCATCGCAATTAAATATTTTTATTTTTGAAAAATCCTGAGAAGAGAATGTAAAGACAAACTATAGGACTGAGAAGAAAATCTTTGCTAATCATATAATTGATCAAGATTATGAGTATGAAATAGATACAGAATTCTTAAAAGTCAGCCTTATTTTCTTAAATCCTTGAATCACACAGGTGTTTTACTTCTAGTAGGAGGGAGAGAAGCCTGAGGTTCTCCAGACAGTACAGATTGTAGGAGCATACAGTTACACAGGACTGTAGCATGGGCTGCTCTCTACTGAATTCATAAATACACTTTTCTCTTTTAATTAGGCTATGATCTAATTGAAGGAAAAAAATCTAAAGCTTAACAAATAAAGTATAACCACAGTGGAAACAGAATAGTTGCAGAATGTGTAAACATTGGCTCCTTGCTTTTTGTAAGACAGTATAAAGCATCAGTGGAGGAAAAATTTTCTGGAGTTCTGCACACCATACACAAAAATAAACTAAAAATTGATCAAAGATCTAAACATAAGACCAGAAAAACTCCTAGAGGAAAACATAGGCAAAACACTCTCCGACATAAACCAAAGCAGGATCCTCTATGACCCACCTCCCAGAATATCGGAAATAAAAGCACAAATAAACAATGGGACCTAATTAAAATCAAAAGCTTCTGCACAACAAAGGAAACTAAAAACAAGGTGAAAAGGCAGCCTTCAGAATGGGAGAAAATAATAGCAAAATGAAGCAACGGACAAACAATTAATCACAAAAATATGCAAGCAACACCTGCAGCTCAATTCCAGAAAAATAAACGACCCATTCAAAAAGTGGGCCAAAGAACTAAACAGACCTTTCTCCAAAGAAGACATACAAATGGCTAACAAATACATCAAAAGATGCTCAACATCACTCATTATCAGAGAAATGCAAATCAAAACCACAATGAGGTATCACTTTACACCAGTCAGAATGGCTGTAATCCAAAAGTCTACAAGCAATAAATGCTGGAGAGGATGTGGAGAAAAAGGAACTCTCTTATACTGTTGGTGGGAATGCAAACTAGTACAGCCACTATGGAGAACAATATGGAGATTCCTTAAAAAAACTGGAAATCGAACTGTCATATGACCCAGCAATCCCACTGCTGGGCATACACACCAAGGAAACCAGAATTGAAAGAGACACTTGTACCCCAATGTTCATCGCCACATTGTTTACAATAGCCAGGACATGGAAGCAACCTAGATGCCCATCAACTGACGAATGGATAAGAAAGCTGTGGTACATATACACAATGGAATATTATGTCAGCCATTAAAAAGAACACATTTGAATCAGTTCTACTAAGGTGAATGAAACTGGAGCCTATTATCCAGAGTGAAGTAAGCCAGAAGGAAAAACAATAATACAGTATACTGATGCATACATATGGAATTTAGAAAGATGGTAATGATAACCCTGTATGAGAGACAGCAAAAGAGAGGCAGATGTATAGAACAATCTTTTGGACTCTATGGGAGAGGGCAACTGTGGGATGATATGGGAGAACAGCATTGAAACATGTTAATTATCATATGTGAAATCAATTACCAGCCCAGGTTTGATGCTTGATACAGGGTACTCAGGGCTGGTGCACCGGGATGACCCAGAGAGATGGAATCAGGAGGGAGGTGGGAGGGAAGTTCTGGAAGGGGAACACATGTATACCCATGGCGGATTCATGTCAATGCATTGCAAAACCAACACGATAATGTAAAAAAACAAAACAAATAAATAAATAAATAAAGCGAAGCAGATATTTCAAAGATTATATGGTCAATGGTATATCTGTATATAGACAGAATGGTATAAGTGTATATTTATATACATAAACTATATATGATCAAAATATAATCAGTGGTGTAAAAGAGGAATGATCATAGTGTTGCAAGATGACTTGCATGCTCTCTTGTCTCTGACTATTTCTAGTCTTTAGGAAACTTTTTCCTTTCTTCCTAAGGAAACTACTTACATACCACAAATTGGGGCAGAGACTGCTTATGACAGTGAAACATCTAAGCAAAAAAATTAAGTGGAGAATTCAAAAAAGAATCCAGTTTGAGAAATATATACTTAATTGGCTTCCCAGGTGGCTCAATGGTAAAGAATCTGCCTGCTAATGCAGCAGACAAGAGAGGCATGTTTGACCCTGGGCTTCAGAGGATTTCCTGGAGTAGGAAACTGCATGCAACTCACTCCCGTATTCTGGCCTGGAAAATTTCATGGATAGGGGAGTCTGGTGGGTTGCAGTCCTGGGGTCAAAAAGATTTAGACAAGACTGAGCACACACACACACACACACACACACACATTGAGTTAGTAATAAAAATGATGCAGAATTCGTTGCATAGAAAAGCTGCATAGATCTAAAAGGAGATTAGATCAGGACAGGGAAAGCATTTCAAGAAGTTGAGATATTTTTAATAAAAATTAAGAGGAAAATATCAGTCATCAAGATTTAAAAGAATGATATAAAAAGTTTTCAGATAATTGATATTATCTAAATTATCCAATTTAATCATATATTTGTGTGTTGGTAATTTATGACATTATCAAGTAATTCTTGTGAATCTTTTCATGGATCTTATTTTCAACATTATGCTATAATCAAAGTTCTTTGGCAGATGGTGTGCAGAGGAGAGAATTGGCAGAAGGGGGCATATTTTCCATCATGCAAACCATTGTGTACGAAGACGGCCAAATAATTTGCCATATAAATCAAGAACTGCAAGGAAATAAGCTATTTTTAAGCTGTTAAGTGAAATTATCTTACTAGAATAAAATTACTACAAATCATTAACACAGAGAGTGACACAGCATGAAGAAAAGTCTCTTTATAAAACTTGTAAACCATATGTTTTATTCATTTGTGTACATACTCCTACAAATTGGTCTTTCCGAAATGACTTTATTCTTTCAATATTTTTCACCTATATATCATTAAATTTTCTTAAAGTATACTGACTGTGTAGATGAGTTCTATATTTTGCTTTGATTATTTTTTTTATATTCCAAGAAAAAAAATGCCATTGAAAACCATGAAATTGCTTGCCATGTTAAAGTTATCCTAGGTAAACATTCCTTAATCAGCTTCATTTTTTTGCATTTTATGTGAGTTCGTAGGAGAGTAAAATATATCACAGTGTGGGACAAATATCAGCTTTCTCCCACTCAATGACTTTTTGTATATTCATCTAAAATTTATTTAAAGAATTTCATTCTGGCATAAAAATGATTCATCTGTTCTCTTAACAGTGGCTGAAGATATTCAACAAAATCGACAGATTGGGATTATTTCCCAAAATTGAACTTTCAAATGTTGTGTAGAAAACTGTATCAGAGATAATACTGTTCATTTGATGGCAACTTATCTTTATTCTTCATAAATTTACTTATTTTTCAATTATTTCACATTGATATTGAATCACTCTAAATAATTATATCTTTTTAAAATATTACTGAAGGCACTTTAAAGGATAAATCCATGGATAGGTTTAGTGAGTTAAGAATAAGTAAAACACTTCTATTGTCCTCACATTTCTAAAAATAAGCTGCCAACATTTTAAAGAAATTTGTTAACACTCACATAACAGAAAGGATCATATATCTGACAGAACGATTCAACTTCTACAAATGTATCCTAGAGATATATTTTTACATATATACAAGACATGCAAATTAATGATGAAAGTGAAAGAGGAGAGTGAAAAAGTTGGCTTAAAACTCAACATTCAGAAAACTAAGATTATGGCATCTGGTCCCATCACTTCATGGCAGATAGATAGGGAAACAGTGGAAAGAGTGGCTGACTTTATTTTTCTGGGCTCCATAATCACTGTAGATGGTAATTGCAGCCATGAAATTAAAAGATGCTTACTCCTTGGAAGGAAAGTTATGGCCAACCTAGGCAGCATATTAAAAAGCAGAGACATTACTTTGCCAACAAAGGTCCATCTGTCAAGGCTATGGTTTTCCCAGTAGTCATGTATGGATGTGAGAGTTGGACTATAAAGAAAGTTGAGCACTGAAGAATTGATGGTTTTGAAATGTGGTGTTGGAGAAGACTCTTGAGAGTCCCTTGGACTGCAAGGAGATCCAACCAGTTCATGCTAAAGGAGATCATTCCTGGGTGTTCATTGGAAGGATTGATGTTGAAGCTGAAACTCCAACACTTAGGCTACCTCATGCGAAGAGCTGACTCATTTGAAAAGACCCTAATGCTGGGAAAGATTGAGGGCAGAAGGAGAAGGGGAAGACAGAGGATGAGATGGATGGATGGCATCATCGACTCGATGGCCATGGGTTTGAGTAAACTCCAGGAGTTGGTGATGGACAGGGAGGCCTGGAGTGCTGCAGTTCATGGGGTCACAGAGTCGGACACCACTGAGTGACTGAACTAACTAACTAACAAGACATGCAAATTAATAGATAGGAGATAGAGTTATATACAAGTATGTATGTTAGAATAAATTTTCCCAACAAAACAAATATATTTAATCCGTGTGTATATAAGGTTGTAATGAGTTATTGTTGAAAAATTAGCAGTTTATATTTAATATTCAGAGCATCTATATCCTTTCTGCATTCCCACCTGCCATACCCATCTCTACAAATTTATTGTTAATTATTTTCTTCTTATTAATCTTTTCATCCTACTTCCATTCAGATACAAGTATAAGTATATATATGGATGTAGGTATAGGTATTGATCAAATTACAGATCTATCCTTCTCAATTTGAAACACAACAGCAGTTTGATCATTACTTTTCATTATGATATATAAAGCACCTCCTTTGAAATCAACTTTGAAACTTCACACTGCCCATGTATAATTACTTATTTTCTCTTTCAGATTATTTAAACAAATTCATTCTTTATATGCTCAAATTGTATTTCAATTTAGGATTGATGACTTTTTGTACAATAGATATCTTCATATTCATTTATTTTTATATAGCAATGCTTTAACTTAAAATGGACCTCAGATTTTGGAAACTTCAGTAGTTCGTGGAGAGGACTTCTAGAATGGTGTAAGAGGAAACTGTTGGACAGTTTTTCTGGATAGTCCCCAGCAAAACAATTACCAGTGAAACAATTCAACTGGTGAAAATTATCAAAACGATCTTATATAGTAGGTAGATATTTTACTAATAGGCAGCAGTGAATGGAGAAATATTTATTTAAGAATATATATTAGTTTTGGGGTTTTCCAGATGGTGGAGAGATAAAGAATCCATCTGCTAATGCAGAAGATGCAAGAGATGTGAGTTCAATCTGTGGGTTGGGACGATCCCCTGGAGTAGGAAATGGCAACCCACTCCAATATTCTTGCCTAGAAAATTCCATGGTCAGAGGAACCTGGCAGGCTACAGTCCATGGGGTTGCAAAGAGTAGGACATGACTAAGCACATAGCACACCTATTAATTCTCAGTAAAATAAGTGAGAGTATGTGTCATTTAAGCCACAGCCTACCCCAATTTCCTGTTCTTCTCTTCTTCACAGCCACTCTTCACTGGTCAAATGTAACCAAAGACCAGACTGTCCTTCTCCATGAACTTCTAGAGCTATAGTCTTAGTCCAGAACTGTAGTTTTATTCTGGGATGGCTCAATTCCAATGCTTATCTACAACTCTGCTTTGCAGGTGCTCTATCCCTAGTAAATGTGGCTAAGATGACTGTGGTTCCCTTAACCCACCTTCAAGAAGTCATAGGGCCAGAACTCTGTCCAAAACAGGCTGAGAATAGTGGATTTAGATTGCCCTTACTACAGGTTGCTCATAAGGTAGAGGCTCCCTATTCAGATGAGCAAGATAAGAGGACCAGTTACTGTCATCCCTGGCTAGTTCTCTGTTTAAGCAAAAAGATGCTACTCAGCAGAAAGAGGCTGTGTGTTCAACCTCAGCCCCAGGGCACTGGTACATAGGCTCTCTCCAGCTTATCAAAAAAGACTGCTCTTATTTTTAATAAAGAATGGGAAGTTCATGAATAAAATGGGCTTAAAGTTCATGGCTAAGAGGGGGCTGTTAGTTCTATGATTAAAACACTAAGGTAATGAAAGATCACGTGGAAGTTTGACACAGGAAAAGCTAGGGCTAGCAAATCCTAAAATGAACCCTCTGGAATCAGTCTCAAAGAGTAACAATTTTCCCCCTGCAAGAGGACCCAAATTGTATTGGATAAGACTGTGAGCAATTTGGGCTCCGAGGTGTTGTCAAAATGAAAAGGCATCAACAAGTTATGAGAGGGGCTTTCCTGGTAGCTCAGATGGTAAAGAATCCACCTGCAATGTGGGAGACCTGGGGTTGATCCTTGGGTTGGGAAGATCCTCTGGAGGAGGGCATGGCAAGTCACTCCAGTATTCTTGCCTGGAAAATCCCATGGACAGAGGAACCTGGTGGGGTACAGTCTGTAGGGATGCAAAGAGTAGGTAGGACATGACTGAGCGACAAAGCACAGAACAGCACAGTTATGAGGGAAGAGTTCAGTTCAGTCCCTCAGTCATGTCCTACTTTTTGCGACCCTATGAACCGCAGCATGCCAGGTCTCCCTGTCCATCACCAACTCCCAGAGTTTACCCAAACTCATGTCCATGAGTCAGTGATGCCATCCAACCAACTCAGCCTCTGTCGTCCCCTTCTCCTCCTGCTCTCAACCTTTCCCAGCATCAGGATCTTTGCAAATGAGTCAACTCTTTGAATCAGGTGGCCAAAGTGTTGGAGTTTCAGCTTTAACATCAGTCCTTCCAATGAACACCCAGAACTGACTTTCTTTAGTGTGGACTGGTTGGATCTCCTTGCAGTCCAAGGGACTCTCAAGAGTCTTCTCCAACACCACAGTTCAAAAGCATCAATTCTTCGGTGCTCAGCTTTTTTTATAGTCCAACTCACACATCCATACATAACTACTGGAAAGGGAAGAGTAACTGAGTGCAGTACAATAAAGTCATATCAGCACAATGTTTACGGTTGATCAAGGAGAACTGGGAGATGAGGGAGAGCATTACAGGGAGCCAGACGAAAACCACAAATTTGCCTTTAACATTTACTATTTAGTTATTACAGTGTTACAAATCACACAAATACTTATACTTTGAAACCACAACAGTTAACTTAGCTGAAAATTCTATGGGTTGGTTGTGCAGGAAATTTTGGTCTAATTGACTTAAATGATGTCTCCTAGGCTCTCTCATTAATTTGAAGGCATAATCTGTATGCTGGTTGGTGCCTGGATACCCTAAGATGCCTTCTCTCATTTGTTACGTGTTTGGCTGAATAATTATTTTATGAGGCATCTCAGTTCTCTGATATTTGATGTTTCTTCATGGATCAAGCTAGTGTTTACCTGGTGATTTCTGATTTCTGAAAGTAGCTAGAGCAATCAAAATTTAATACAAAAGCACTTGTCAAATCTTTGGTAATGTCTCATTAATCACACTGCCTTAAAATTTGAATTTGTTTCCACTTATCTTGATGTTGTTTTGCTACTCATGCCGTTGTTTGCAGGCAACAACAAGGATGGCTGTGTACATTAGAATAGCATTATCCCAGATATCTAGGCTATCTTAAATATAATGTCAGAATAGGTGTTTTAATAAGATTTTATGTGATTGATATCTACATTAGAGGTTGAGAATTATTTAAGCTTATTTAACATAAAGGTACTTATCTATTTAAAGCTTTTTGATTTATAGTTAATATAAGAACAAATGCTATAACCATTTATTTTATAAAGAGAGCTATAAACGTGTAATACATTGAGTGGGAAAAATGTGCAATTTTAGCATGAAATCTTACAATATACTCAATCATTACAAATCTAAAATTGTAATATATAATGTTTATTTTTTCAAGAATATTTAATAGGTATTTCTATTATGTTAATTAACTTACTATTCAAATTTTGCAATCAAAAAGACACTCTATAAAGTTGTTTCATTACATTACACATTTTAAAAGCATTAATTGGTTTATCATCAAGTTAAGCACAGTAGATTACTAAAATATTTCTCCACTATTTCTTGATCACACCACTAATCTGTCCAGACAAAATTTTTTACTACTGCCCACACAAAAGCATTTTAAATCTGTCTATCTAATTTTTCAGTATCCGGAATCAATTGGAGATTATAATTTCAGTGCCTTTCTCTGACTCAAAACAGTTTCTGGATGATGGCAATGATTTTTACATTTCTCTAAATGCCCAACCCTCCAAAATTTATAAGCCCTAACCAGATTGCTTCCTTGGGCACATTCCAGAACATTTTGGACATTTTAACTCAAAGTCAAACAATTCATTACCAAGCTCATTTCCAGCAGTTAATTTTTCCTAGCAAGTCCCCTGACTGACTCCCTCTTCCTCACTGGAATAAACATATTTCTTCAATCCATATTAGTTGCAAATGCTTTCTTATTACATTATTTTTCATTATCCTTTTACATTTTAGAAAGGAAGGTGTTTAAATATTCATTAAACCAATACATATTTTAGCCTATCGTATATATTAAAGATGTTTGTGTTATGTTACTCACTTTATATCATCAGTATCTGTACGTTTAGTTAAAGCTGAATAAAGCATCAGTTCAGTTAAGTTACTCAGTCGTGTCCAACTCTTTGCAACCCCATGAATCGCAGCACACCAGACCTCCCTGTCCATCACCAACTTCCGGAGTCTACTCAAACCCATGTCCATCGAGTTGGTGATGCCATCCAGCCATCTCATCCTCTCTCGTCCCCTTCTCCTCCTACCCCTAATCCATCCCAGCATCAGGGTCTTTTCCAATGAGTCAACACTTCGCATGAGGTGGTTAAAGTATTGGAGTTTCAGCTTCAACATCATTCCTTCCAATGAACAGCCAGGACTGATCTCCCTTAGGATGGACTGGTTGGATCTCCTTGCAGTACAAGGGACTCTCAAGACTCTTCTCCAACACCACAGTTCAAAAGCATCAATTCTTCAGTGTCCAGCTTTCTTTATAGTCCAACTTTTACATCCATACATGACTACTGGAAAAGCAATAGCCTTGACTAGACAGTCCTTTGTTGGCAAAGTAATGTCTTTTCAATATGTTGTCTAGGTTGGTGATAACTTTCCTCCAAAGGAGTAAGCATCTTTCAATTTCAGGGCTGCAATCAACATCTGCAGTGATTTTGGAGCCCCCAAAAATAAAGTCTGACACGGTTTCCACTGTTTCTCCATCTATTTCCCATGAAGTGATGGGACCAGATGCCATGATCTTAGATTTCTGAATGTTTAGCTTTAAGTCAACTTTTTCACTCTCCTATTTCACTTCCATCAAGAGGCCTTTTAGTTCCTCTTCACTTTCTGCCATAAGGGTGGTGTCATCTGCATATCTGAGGTTACTGATATTTCTCTCAGCACTCTTGATTCCAGCTTGTGCTTCCTCCAGCCCAGCATTTCTCATGATGCACTTTGCATATAAGTTAAATAAGCAGGGTGACACTATAGAGCTTGAGGCATTCCTTTTCCTGTTTGAAACCAGTCTGTTGTTTCATATCCAGTTCTAATTGTAGCTTCCTGAACTGCATGCAGGTTTCTCAAGAGACAGGCCAGGTGGTCTGGTATTCCCATCTCTTTCAGAATTTTCCACAGTTTATTGTGATCCACACAGTCAAAGGCTTTGGCATAATCAATAAGGCAGAACTAGATGTTTTTCTGGAAACCCCTTGCTTTTTTGATAATCCAGTGGATGTTGAGAATTTGATCTCTGGTTCCTCTGTCTTTTCTAAAATCAGCTTGAACATCTAGAAGTTCACGGTTCACATATTGGTGAAGCCTGTTTTGGAGAATTTTGAGCGTCACTTTACTAGCATCTGAGATGAGTACAATTGTTCAGTAGTTTGAGCATTCTTTGGCATTGCCTTTCTTTGGGGTTGGAATAAAAACTGACCTTTTCCAGTCCTGTGGCCATTGCTGAGTTTTCCAAATTAGCTGGCATACTGAGTGCAACACTTTCACAGCATCATCTTTCAGGATTTGAAATAGCTCAATTGGAATTCCATCACCTCCACTAGCTTTGTTTGTAGTGATGCTTTCTAAGGCCCACTTGACTTCACATTCCAAGATGTCTGGCTCTAGGTGAGTGATCACACCATCGTGATTATCTGGGTCATGAAGATTTTTTTGTACAGTTCTTCTCTGTATTCTTGCCACCTCTTCTTAATATCTTCTGCTTCTGTTAGGCCCATACTATTTCTGTCCTTAATTGAACCCATCTTTGCATGAAATGTTCCCTTGGTATCTCTAATTTTTTTTGAAGAGATCTCTAGTCTTTCCCATTCTGTTGTTTCCTGCATTCCTTTGCACTGATCTCTGAGGAAGGCTTTCTGATCTCTCCTTGCTATTCTTTGGAATCTGCATTCAGATGGGAATATCTTTCTTTTCCTCCTTTGCTTTGTATGTATAAAGCATACATGCACCAATACAATACAAAATTCGAAAACTTTACTGGCTTCGAAGGGTCAACTGAATAAACTATATACTTTTCCATCTGTTTTTCAGACTTTTCATTGGTTAAAGCCTGTTTTTATTACTTTATATGTTCTATTTATTTTCACTAAACCTAGTTAAAGCACTGTACTAGCAATTTTCTTTTATTTCTTGATTTCTTTTCTTTTCGCCTCATTCATTTTCTTTCTTTAGGATGTGTTCTCTATCTCCCACATCCTATTTTTTCTTTTTCTTTTTTTTCCCCTTTTATTGTTTTTGCCATACAATGCCATGATATCACCATGGGTTTACATATGCTCCCCCTCCAGAACCCCCCTCCCTCCTCCCTCCCTCCTCCCTCCCCTCGGGAAATCTCCCCTACCTGGGCTGGAATCCTTGCCTCCTGAAGTGGAAACACAGTCTTAACTGTGGACCAGAAGCAAAGTCCCGCATTCACTTCTAATATTGGTAGGAACTTGAAGATTCCTCATTTTTCTATTTAGTTTCTAAGTAGTAGTGGTAGTGTTAGTCGCTCAGTAGTGTCTGATTCTTTGCGATCCCATGGACTGCCGCCCGCCAGGCTCCTCTTCTCCAGGAAAGAATATTGGAGTGGGTTGCCATTCTCTTCTCCATGGGATCTTCACAACCCAGGAATTGAACCTGGGTCATCCACATTGCAGGCAGATTCTTTACAGTCTGAGCCACCAGGGAAACCCTTACATGCTAAATCTACCCATGAGTGACAGGTGTAATGTTATGAGATCTTTTTTCTTCTTCATAGAAACAATGCCACACCATTCTTCCCTGTGTTTCCCTTTGAAATTGTGTTTATTTTCATTAGGCTTATGTTGGCAATAAGTTTTTAAAGTTTCTCATATTTTATCATATCTGAAGCTATTTATTTTTTCATATCTAACCTTCTATTTAGTATCAATTTTTTATTTAATCTTCCTTATAACACAGATCTGCTGGCAATCTGTTTTCATATGGCTGAAAATCTTTTCTTCCTTCATTTTCCAAGATATCAGAGTAGAATTCTAAGTTGAGAATTATTTTCCCATTCAGAATTTTTAAAAGTCACTCCATTGTCTTTTGTTTACTCAGATTCAAACTGTAATCCTGATCTGTGGCTGTTTAGTGGCAGTCGTATCTGACTCTTGTGACCCCATGGACTGTAGTCCGCTAGGCTCCTCTGCCATGGGATTTCCCAGGCAAGAATACTGGAGTGGATTGCCATTTCCTTCTCCAGGGGATCTTCCGGACTCACGAATAGAACTCAGGTTTCCTGCATTGCAGGCAGATTCTTTACCGACTGAGCTATGAGGGAAGCCCTCATAGCCTGATCTGCTTATTATCTATGCATGAAATGTGTCTTTTTTTTTTTTTTTTGGCCTGAACACCTTCAAAACTTTAAATCTTTAATTTTAGCAATTCAAATATGAAATGTTCAGATGCTACCTGTGTGCAGGTGTCCTGTACATTTTGTTTGAGTTTCACTGTGATTCTTAGACTTAAAGTTTGATCTCTTTTTCATTATTTTTGGAAAATTCTCAGCCCTTACCTCTTAAAATATTTCTTCTTTCACATTTTCTCTCTATTCTTTTCTGATATTACAGTTGTGTACATGTGGTTTTTTGTTTTTCTTTAAAGTATTCCACAATTTCTGAATGCTCTCTTCTATATATATACACATATATATTTTTTTTTGAGCAATCCTTCTCTGTGCGTTCAACATTAGGTTGTTTCTAATGACCTCTCTTCCTCAACCATACTGAATTCACTCATGGGCCATTCAAAATAATTCTTCATCTTTGTTTCAGTAGTGTTAATTTCTAGCATTCTATATGAATTTTATTATTTCCATTAGTTTCTGAACTTTCTCATTAGGTTATGTACATTTTCCATTAGTCACACTGGAGAATTTATGTTCATGTTATGCATTATACATTGTATACAATGCAATAGTAAATTTAAAATTACTCTTTAAATTCTCTACATTGTTATTCAAATAACTGGATCCATATCTGAGTCTAGTTTTACTGTTTGCTTTATCTTTTAAAAGTGGACTGACAATTTTTTTTCTCTTCTTGTAGTCTTATTTGGGTATTGGACATGGAAGTCTGGATATAGAACAGCAGAGATTGAAGTAAATAGAATTTATGCCTGGAAAAAGGCATATTTCTTTCTGCTTAATGGATATTGTTGGGATTTAGTCAATCTAGAGTTAAGATGGACTTTATTTTGTTTAGTTTTGTTTTCCAGTGATTACCTTTCTTGCATCAGTGGCATATGTCCTTTTGTAACTAGATATACTAAAATATGATTTAATTAATATTTCCCTTCCACTCTGAGTGTTCAGTCTTCCATTTACAATTTTGGCCCAAAGTGAGTTTCTGTCTTTGCTTCCTTCTATATTAGAGTGTGATTTCTTGTGACTCTATTCTTCATAATTTATTCATTAGCCATAGCTGGAATTTTGTGCTGTCCACTTTCCTCCTGTTTTAAGCAGGTCCTCTTCCCCAGTCCAAATGGTAACCCAAGGTCAAAATCAATGCAAAATTTTCCCCATGAAGATCAATTTTTTTCCTTTCTTCAGATGAATTTCTAATTTTTCTTGTTATGTTCCCATAGAACTTAATTTATTCCTTTTATTGATGATATATACATTTATTTTGTGATATACATGCATACATTTATCTCTTCTATAAAATTTTGAGACTCTAAGTCTTTATGGTGTTCTATAAATCTTGAAATTCCAAAAGTAGATAGAACATAGTGAATTATCAATAAATATTCAAAGAATAAAACCAATGTGTAATAGAATCCATGTGTGATATATATTTGGAGTGCATGCATATAGAGCTCCATATAAACAGCTTATAACTTAAAATAATCATTCTAAAATGAACATTTTCATGTATAAAAAGAAAACAAACATTAGATGAGAAGGAGTTTAAAGATAGAATCACAGACTTCCCTCTTAAGTTGCAGGTTTCATGTCAGGTTATCTCACTAAATTAAAACTTCTGGGTCATTCAAGGTAGGATGTAGATCTAATTTTTTAAAAGGCATAGTCTCACAAAGTTTTGATGACTCTGCAATGATGATATATTTTATTTCTTTGGAACACATGCTATCCAATGAGGAAAAACAACAACAACAACAACAACAATGATCTAGTGGTGCTATAGAATTGATATTGAAGGGCATTTGAACTCCCAAATAGTAAGAGTCTAGCACTTTCATTATGGCTTAATGCCAGGATTCTGCATAATATATTAAAAATAATGTCTACTTTCTTAACTCCTTTCCATTAGCATTCACATACTATTCCATTATTCATCATATAGGAAATTTAACTTTCAGTTGACAGTGAAGGAATTTTTGGATTATGCAAAATTTGCTTTTAATTCTTTAATAGTCAATTTTACAAGTCTGCATTATTTTAGTAGGTAATTCTCTCTGCCTTGAAATGCTATGGTAGTTTGAAAAGTAGACTAAATACACTTTCTTCTTGTGGAAATTGACAGTGAAAGTCCCATATTTAGAATATTTTCTAAATTAAAACATGAGATCATTATAAAATAATATAAGAACCAAAATATTTAAAATAGCTAATTTATATACTATTACTCTGTTTATTTCTTATGTTAAGTAAATGTGTCCCTGGGAAATAAAATAAATGATTCTAATAAAAGATTAGTATACATCATAATTATGATAAATGATGAACCAATTCTTATTTAAGGTACATTAAAGAAAATCTATTGAGTGAATTTCTCAAGACAATTATTAGAAGAATTACAAAATAAAATATAAATTATAAATAAATTATATTAATTTATGCAATCTTTTATCTGACTGAAGTCTTGGAGTGTTTACTTCCAAAATGCTATTTATATGAAACCTCAAATATACTATTTCCCTGAAGAAATGCACATACATACACATGCACACATCTCCTGTTCCTTTTCTCACTATTAAAATATTTGCTATAATTATTGAAATTGCCCCTTTGGAGCGATATCATCATTAGATAACAAGTATAACTGCAATTTTAACATTATTGTATGTGGATAAACTTACTTTTAATGTATCCCGGACTTGTTCATCTGTACGTATGCTTCAAAAATTCCTTTCATTTCAAAACTGTTATGTAAATTATATCAACATCTTGGGTAAGCTGAAATGTCTCCACCACACCTTTCTTTAGGGCTCCACTTCAAGGAGATTAGATGGCCTCTTTATCTGTGACAATATAGCAGTGAATGTGAATTTCCTATAGTTGCAACAACAGTTGGTGAAATATGTAATCTGCTCTTTTGTAGTTATTATTCCTTGGCATTTTTGCCCTGATGAAATGGTCCAACTAATTTATGAATAGGCAGTTTGCCACTCAGACAGATGGCTCTGACTGCAGCCCAGAGACCATGTATAGTCCAAAACTGCCGATGCTGACAGGATTTTCAGGCATAAAAAATCAAATGTCTGTCACTCTCTTCTTAAGATGTGTCATCACTAATCCACTATTTATTGTGCTATGTTCTAATACAAAAATCTTTCATTCCCATTGGAGAGATAAAAAGAAATATTTTAATGGGAAATTCAGAGTAGAACTTCCTGCTCCAAAAAAATAAAAATAAAAAGCAACTTTTCATCTGCATCTTGAAAGAACAATAAATTCAAACATAAAGTATAATTCTATTGAATATTCAATGCCTTTTATACTACTAGACTAAATCTGGCTATGCCGGCAAAATATTTTAATAGGCTTATTGACTGGAAAATTAAAAATTTCATCATAGCCTCAAATAGTTATTTGTTATGATTTTATCAACATCAACAGCAACAGAGCTACTAAGCTTATTTTCTGGCCAGTCTTTGGTTGAAGCTAGCGCATATCAATCACACACTGTTTGATACTATTATCAAACAGTATTTATAGTAAGTCATATTGACTTAAATGTCTATATTATGGTGCATGTAGACACTGATCTTATCTATCATGTTATCTTGGTATGAAAGGGGATCATTTTGCTAAAATATCTCTGTCGTGATGTTTGACATGGATAACAACATTGGACACAAAATTTTATTTTGTTGCTGTTTTCTTTAGAAAAAAACCATTTGTCATGATGTTGTAGTGAATGTAGAGGAAATAGCTATTTTATAGTACAGAGAAAAATTACTGCATCTAAATATTGCCCTATCTAAATACCAAACTCACTCGAAAAGTTATTTGATTCATTTTAAACAGCCACTTCTTGGTCTTTTTAAAGCTTGATTGAAAACAAAGAGGGATTTTAAAAATGAAAAAATTAGAATTTATCTAATAAATTGTATTCAAAATAATTATTTTCAATTTCACTATTAAACGCAATAATGAGGACTGAATACTGGCAAATTTTGAAGTCACATAATAAGGTTATCAACTTTATAGATTTGCAGCTTTAGAATAGGCTTCCCTGGTAGCTCAGACAGTAAAGAATCTGCTTGCAATGAGGGATACCTGGGTTCCATCCCTGGGTTGGGAAAATCCCCTGGAGGAGGATATGGCAACCTACCCCCGTATTATTGCTTGGAGAATCCTAATGGACAGAGGTACCTGAGGGCTAGAGTCTCTGGGATCGCAAAGTGTTGGATGCAACTCACCATAGAACAGTGTAACTTTGGAATAAATATATTAACAGGCAGCAGTTACAGAGACTTCTTTTAGTAATCACAGTTTTAAGCCTTCTCTAAGATGCCAAATTGCCAGTATGAGCGTCTTGGGGCTCTTTAGCAAGAACTGCTAACATAAAGATAGATGGCTAGATGGTTAATGATTTACAGATATTCCCACATAGTCATTGTGCAGAACCCTGTGGAAGAGGAAAATTATAAAATATAGATTTTATTCTTTAGAAGTCCAATACACAGTTTGTGAGACAGGGCATATATCAAAAGGAAGATGTAACAGAGTCAAACCCAAGTGAAAGAGATATACTGAGTTTGTATCAAAATAACAGATTGATTTGAAGCCAGATATAAGGAAGGAAATTCAAATATCTTAGGAAAAGAGGATGTTAATTTTTTTTTAGAATTGTAGTTTCCAAACCATTGTTTAATGTGAGGTTGATAAAAAATCTTATTCGCAAAAGCAAAATTTCTGAAAACATCTTTGATATTTTCTCATTCCTCACCCATCCTGTTTCAATTCTTTTATCTTTTTCAGATGGAAACTGTTTCAGTCATATAGCAGAGTACATTTATGTAACTCAGATGAACATATTAGCTAAGATTTCAAAGAGCATGGAAATCCTACCCCAAAATTCAAGATTAACAAGGAACGATACAATGTCATTGTTCAGTCTTTAAGTCATATCTGACTCTTTGTGACCCCATGGACTGCAACATGCCAGGCTTCCCTGTCCTTTACTATCTCTCTCCCTGAGTTTGCTCAAACTCATGTCCATTGAGTTAGTGATGCCTTCTAACCATCTCTTCCTCTTAGCCTCAATCTTTCCTAGCTTCGAGGTCTTTTCCAATGAGTCGGCTCTTCCCATCAGGTGGCCAAAGTATTGGACCTTCAGCATCAGTCCTTCTAATAAATATGAAGGGTTGATTTCCTTTATGATTGACTGGTTTGATCTCCTTGCAGTCCAAGGGGATCTTCTCCAGCATCACAGTTTGAAAGCATCAATTCTTCCTTGTTCAGTTTTCTTTATGGTCCAATGCTCATATCCATACATGACTACTGGAAAAACCATAGCTTTAACTAGACACACTTTTGTCAGCAAAGTGATGTCTCTGCTTTTTAATGCATTGTCTATATTTGTCATAGCTTTTCTAAGGAGCAAGCATATTTTAATTTTGTGGCTGCAGTCACTACACATTGATTTTGGAGCCCAACAAAATGAAATCTTATACTGTTTCCACTTTTTCCCCATCTATTTGCTATGAAGTGATAGGACCGGAAGCCATAGTTTTTGAATGTTGAGTTTTAAACCAGCTTTTTCCCTCTCTTCTTTCACCTTCACCAAGAGGTGCTATAATTCTTCACTTTCACCATTAAAGTGGTGTCATTTGCATATCTGTCTCCATGGTGGACTATGACTCATTGGTGACTGATCAGCTCCAGGGCAGCCAGTGGAAGCAGTTAGGTTGGGGGCCCTCTGCTCCTGGGTATCCAACATTGGCTCAAGACTTCCCTGGATCCCCTTCCCAGCCACTCCAGCAGGGCCTTTGACTTGACACCTAGCTACATGTTGATTGACACACAATGGCCAGTGAAGGTTTACATGCTCAACCAGGACCAGCAGTGAGACAATCAGGGCACTGGGCATGTCATCCAACTACGCTGAGCTGCTGAAGGGCATGCCCTGTTAGTTAAAGCCTGACAAAACGTGATCCACTGGAGAAAAGAATGGCAAACCACTTCAGTATTTCTGCCTTGAGAACCCCATGAACAGTATGAAAAACCATGCTATAGTGTAGGAGAAAAAAGTAGCCTCAGAGACTAGTTTTCTTGATAAAAATGCCATGCAATAGTAAATCTTGGAAAACTACTAGCCAGCAAGAAATATACTTGCTATATAAAATATATAATATCTAAAGTGAGGAAATAGATACCTGCCTCACATCAGCTGATTTGAGGAGTGGAGTGAACAGAGCTATGCCAGTATTCCACAGACTTGGTTTGAGTCAAAGCATCCAGGAAACAAAGTTACATAAGAACACAGACAGCCCATACCTGCAGGAAGTTGTAAAAGTTGTGACTTATGATAATTGACTCTCTGCTTCGTAAAAGCCTATCATAATGCCCTGTGATACCATTTCCTCCCAAACTGGGATATTCTAGGAGATAGCTGATTCAGAAAAATCCAACTAATTCAGTAAAAGGTCATGATAATAGGAACTAGCATAGCATCTTATAAAGATTTGAGAGAGTCAATTCCTATGCAGGTTGATAAGAATTCCCATGGTCCCCAAGGAGAGAGGGTCTGGAATTCTCAAGGAGAAGGAAAGGACAAATTTTTTTTTCCCTCTACATTCCTTAGGATTATATAACAATAATATATCCTGCTTGAGGACAGTTTCTGGAAAAAACCTTCTGGCCAATCCTGTTATCTTAAAATGTAAATCATGCGAATGGGTCTAGTAAGGTCTTTACAACCTCCAAACATTCTTTGAATCATTATAATAACTAATTAAAAGATGCATAACTCCATTGCTAATGCTAGCAAGAGGGCACTCTTTCTGCCCCCTTCTGATGTCTATGTCAGAAGCTTTCTTTATCTCTTTTATACTTCAATAAAATTTTATTACACAAAAACTCTGAGTGATCAAGCCTCATCTCTGGCCCCAGATTGAATGCTTCTCCTCAGAGGCCAAGAATCCTGGTGTCTTCCATGGTTCAGCAACAACCTTTCAGATTCAATAATAAAAAAGTAAGCTAAACAGCATCAAAGACTAATAGTTGAGGAACATTTACCAGAGGAAACATACACATCTAACAAATAAATGTTATGATTAAACATTTCTTATAAATTCAAAATAATCAATGGAATCATAATCAGTTATGCTTTCATATATGTTAGCAAATAACAGACTCACTTTATTACAAAAAGAGCTATAAAAAACTTAATAAATTACTAAAACAAACAAAAAACAAATCAAATATAAAACAAACAAACAACAAAAAAAAACCCACAAAGGGTAATTTAAAAGAAAAGCCCAACCCATGTGAAGACATTAGAGAATAACCAAAAAAGTGAGGAGCTGGGAAATGAGATTAATTAATAAGACAGACTAACGTGTGCTAGATGTTCTCACAGCCTTGCTCTCTATTCCTCCAGAGAATATGCCCATTTGTGAGGCATAGAGAGGTTGTGCTATGCCCTACATGCCTGCAATCCTTGCAGATGCCCAGTCATGAGACCAAAGAAAGAACCTGGAGTCAATGACAGAGACATTAGTGGTTTATTGGACTGAGATTCTTACAAGTCAGAGGCAAAGGTCCTGGAGCAACACCCCGCCAGGTCTGGCCAATGGCAGGTAGGACAAAGCATCAGTCTTCACTGTACTGGGAGGGAAGAGGCTACAGAGTATAGGGAGCATGGCCACTGAAGAATGTCTTGGTTTCTGGAGAACTGCTGGAATGCAACCCCCACAGCTCTTTGGGTTAGCAAACTTTGCAAAGTCTGTTGATGACTGAACATACCAGAGCCATCCTGGTCTGAGTGCTAGAACAATTGTCTTCTAGAAGTCAAGCCAATCATACAGGTAGCTATTGATTAAACTTTTAGTTTAGGAGGGGGAGGTAGTCATGTGCACAAGGACCAGGTCAGGCAGGGGATGTCCAGAGAGCAAGGGTGCAGCCATCTTATGAGTCCTGACCACACACTCTACACCTGCGTACCCTACATGACCCTCACAATCTATCTGCCTTTTGTCTGCAATATCCCTGGAGTCAGGTTTTAGAGGAACACTGCAATTAGATACCACAAACACTATATGGACAGCTGTAGCTAGACAGTTTTAGCAATGAGATGCGAGCTATATTGAAAAGTTATTCACCATAGCTGGGCACTAATAGGGTCAATTGAGAAAGTTTATGGTGGCAATAATGCCAGTCTATAGCTTTCATAGCAAAGGAAATGTTATGAGAATCATCGAGTGTATATACACAGCATTGGACTTTGACCAGGGCACAACTACCAGCTTGTTAGCTTATCTGAGACTCTGAAGTTAGTGTGATATCATCAATGTAACAGAGGAGATAAGCATTGTAAGGAGAGTCCCACCTAGGCAGAAGCACAGCTACTAGGCCATGACAAATTCTGGGCTGTGAGATAGCCCCAGGGCAACACAATGAATGTCCATTCTTTGTCCTTCCAAGTGAATGAAAATTGGTCATGGTGTGCAGGGGCCAAAGGGATGCTAAAGAAGGCATTGGGAAGATCAGTGACAAAAATAAGTCTCTAAATCTTCATCATCTGGGAGAATAAACAGGTCATATTAGGCACAGTTGCATGTAAGATCAGAGTTACTGTATTTAATCCCCTGTCATCTACAGTTGTTCTTCAGGAGGCATTTGGTTTCCCTCCTAGCCACATGTGGCTGTGAAAGCTCCTATGATGCCCCTGGGCTAGTTCTTTCTTGGTGCTGAATATGATTTTCTCCTTTCCTCCTGGAAGTCTATATTGTTTGTGGTTGGGATAGCTTTGCCAATGCCCATCTGGCAAGGGCTCTTGTTTTACCAGGTGTTCTCCTAGGCTGAATTCTCCCACAGCCATTTATGAGACAAGGCCTATTATCACATCCACTCTTTGAATGTATTTTGGGATTCTAGCTATGAATGTTTCATATCCCCTGGGGTCACAGTTGAGATGGGCCATAACCACTTTGACTCTCTAACTAAGGTGTTAATGCTGCTTTAGCTGCCCTATATGATGGGCAAAGGTCTGTCATTTCTCTTGTTCCCATAGTGTAGTCAATAACATTTCAGTAGTTTCAGTTAGGGCCAACTTGATATTTCTCCTAAGTTTTAGATATTTAAAAATATCAAAACAGCCACAAAACAAAACTAGAAATAAAAGAGGAGACAATAGGGGAATGAGGGGAAACAAATGAGGGGAAACAAAGTTTAGGAAAAGGGAATGAAAAAAACATATATAATTTTTTAAAAAGCATTATATAACATTTCATAAATATTTAATAGATACAAAAAAGACTTAAAATAAATCCTGAATATGTACTAGTATTACTTTCTGGTAAAAGAAAACTAAAACAAGTAAGGCATAATTTAAGAATATTTTCTAAAATTAATAGTTTGAATTTCCATATAAAAATGATACTTCTCCAGTGAAAAGACATCCAGATATTAAAAACTGAGAAATAAAAAATACACTTTAATGGATTCCAAAGTTAAATAAAAGAAGCAATTGTGATTAAATACATTTTTGGATAGCTATATAGATATAAATATAAAATCACTTGAAAGTAAACAGTCTGGTGTTTCAGATTTATCCTTAGAATCATTTATCACCAATAATTACAATATCATGCAATTATGGTGAAGAGATCAAGAAAATATGATATTTACACATAATGGAATACCATTCTACCTTGAAGAAGAAGGTTATCCATGAAATTGAACATTATGTTAAATGAGATGTCAGTCATACTTCAATAAGCTATTTATTTAAACAAACAAAGAAACTTATGTACTTATAAAAACAATATCTTTAAGCTGCATTTTAATTGGGAAAAATTAGTTGAGGAACAGCATATATATTATGTGACTATATGTTAAATATTAATAATTATATATACATATGTATATATATGTGTGTGTGTGTATATATATACATATATAAACCTTTTCAAAAAAGACACAGGAGAAAGTAATAATGAGTGCTATGGACAAAGATGGGGAGAATTTTTAATTACTACCATTTTACAATAATCTTAAGCCATCCAAATATATTCCAAAAACCAAATAAATATTTTAAAAATAAGCTCAAATATCAGCATTAATCATCTCTTAATGATTTGAATTTCTAATTTTGATATTTTTGTTATTACTCTGTGTTTTTATAATGTGAAATACTTCAGCACACTCCATTTAAAAGATACAAAATCAAGATTTGTCAGACTAATTTGACTCAAATTTGAAATCTCAGGCTCAGTTAGACCAAGGATCTCTCTTTATATATGATATGCATTTTCATGCTGCATTATTGTAAACCAGAAAAATGTGCAATATATCTTCAGGTGTGAATTGTACACTCCTCTCTCCCCCATCTCCATATAAGTCCTCTATGCTTTCTTGTACTGTTTCAAGCTGGACACTTTATTTCTTTTTCAATCTCACTTCAATTAAAACTGTCAACTCCTGTCTTTCTCCCAGGGTTTTGTTCTAGTCTATCTAACCTTTGAAACACTTTGTAACAGTTTTCCCACAATTCAAAAATATTAAAAAAGTCAATGGAACCCAGAAATCCAAGGTTGGGGCACATTTCTGGGCACAGGTGTCACAGCACTTCAGCTCACTCTGTTGCACTGGTACTGCTTCCTGAACTGTCATTTGTATTAACTTCCTAGAAGAACTCTTAATCACATGTGAGGAAGAAACACAGCAGTTAATTTTCTCTTTGTTTACAGTCATTTAGAAATTCTATTCAATTAGGAAAAGCAAACTTTCTGAATATGAAGCCCAGTTTTGCACTAAGGAAGTTGGGCAACTTTATTTAAACAGTGGCATACAAATGTTGAAGGAAAACCAAGTAGGTAATAGTACACTAAATTAGATGTATTGATAGACAGGAAAAGATACTTTTATTCCTTAGCACTTAATTTTACTGTAATTAATGCTGATTTTCTTTGTGTTGCCTTTGAATCTTTTAATTCTTCAATTATGCCACTCAAATTCTTGAATTTAAAATTGTGTCAGAAACACAAAAAGATTGATTGCCACCAGTGGATAATCAGCATCTTCCTGTCTGAATGTGAGTTCTGAGAACATAATTCAGAATTTATCTGAAATCTCCAGACCAATTCCATATTGTTTGAATAATTAAACTCTTAATAGCTGTGGAATATCAAAAGCCCTGTGCATCTGTGATTTAGGCTCTAAATATGATGTTATAAACCCTTTCCTCATATGCACAGCAGCAGAGTGCCACTATCACAAAAAGTAAATCGGCCAGCTTGCATCATTGTTCTAATGACTTTGAAAACTCCTCTAACAAAAAAATGTCATTGGATGGTAAAGAGGGCAATTAACTGAAGTTCCTGTAGCTGTGAACCTAGTTAAGATATATTCCAAGAGCCCAACAGTAAAAAGAATCCTTGAGCTATTTGTGTGTACCCCTGGATGCTCATCAGTTAGTTATGCCACCTGATGCTTTGGTTGGCATTTGTATAAACTTCGGGGGCTCATAAGCACATTTCCTCTGCTTTCGTGGCTATGACCTTGTTTATATCTTCCGTAGTACAGGATGGATGTGATCTAAGCTTCTCTCTCATTCTAAGATACCTTTAGCCACAGTTACATACATCTCATGTATGTCCTATACTCCTATCATATTATGTGTGTAGAGAGTTTCTAACATTCTAATGTAAATCATTTCTAACGAGGCATGTATCCTGCTTCGAAAACAGGAATGTAGAGGTTCTATTGTCTGTGTTATTTATCTTTTATTGAGGCCATTCTCATAAATGGTATCCCCTTACTCTTTATTTTTCACAAAGATAAAGATGGTGGGAAAAGTATCATCTTGTCTCTGTTATTAAATTTTACAGTCCTGTGAAAAGAGGGCTTTTGATTTGGGGTCTAAAACTATCATATCTTAAGTTTCAATAGGATCATGAAGAATATACACTATTTAAACTGATTTTTAATGTAGTTTCACTTTTTTGAAACATGGAAGTTTAAAGAACACATTTCAAATATTTTTTCAAAAGTAAGCATTTTATCTTGTTTCTTAAATATTAGTAGTACTATGCTCAATCTAATCTGACTTCATGTTAAAGATAATGCTAATTACTGATATATATTCAGATTGACTCCCTCTCAATATTATGTTTTTTAAAATTCTCAAAAGGTTACATAAACTTTTATGAACCAACCAATTACTTTTATGAACCAACTCAAATACTTGTGTAAATTTAAAATATATATGATAATACCCAAATGCATAAGGTGAAAACAAAGCACTTCAAATTTATCTAGAGATGTTAAGAGAGTAATGAACAATATGAAAATACCAATTTATTCCATTTCAGGAAGGATTTTAGTCAACAACTTCACTACATGTCCAGTATAACGTATCTGACAAATATTACAAGGGCTGATGTCATTTTACTGTTATCATTAAGCATGTGCCACTGTCCATGTATTATTCTCAAACACAGCTAAGCGGGTACAAAAACAGAAAACCAACTAAAGTTTGTTGAGCATAACTGAATACGTTTTTAGAGTGATAATTGGGAAATAAAATCCAAGATGACGTCAAAATAAAAATAAGTGGAACAAAGGGGAAAATGTGTTTCTAAAATTACTGTTAGAGTTGTTGACTAGTGTTTATATGTAGCAAAGAATCACAAAAACACATGTTTAATACATTCATTCATACATACACAAGCATCTTGACTAATTCTAGAGATCATTAAAGAAATAAAAGTTAAAATGTATGGCAAAGTGTTAAATACAACTAACTAAACGAGAATAACATACATCACTTTTAACTACTTGAGGAAAACAACAGTAA
This sequence comes from Antilocapra americana, assembly GCA_007570785.1. Classification (NCBI taxonomy): domain Eukaryota; kingdom Metazoa; phylum Chordata; class Mammalia; order Artiodactyla; family Antilocapridae; genus Antilocapra; species Antilocapra americana. The sequence continues at coordinate 60,076,604 of ML660200.1, read as the reverse complement.
ATAAAAAAAGCTAAGTCAGTCCAGTGAAAAATATTTTTAGACAAGAGACTGGAAAAATAAAAACTAAGTGTGAGAGCAATATTAAACTGAAATGTATCAGCAATTATAATGAATGTGGACAAATTTAAATCTCTCTCTTTAAGATAGAGGCTTTGGTTTATATAAAATAGCAAAATCAATATGCTACTTTCAAGACAAATTTTGAAGCCATAAAAAGGGTAATGTAGTAAAGACAACCATGAAAATGAAATTAAATCAGCTTTAACTCTAATAACTAATTATAGTAATTAAAATCAGACATTATTTGATTCTACTTATTCAGATATTTCTAATATTATACACAGTATAGCAACTTTAATATCAGAATATAATTCAAAGTTTAAAAATCTTCAAAAAACAAAATATGTAGATATTAAACTTTAATAAATATATGAGCTTAAGTACAGGAGATTATGAAATTGATGATAAAAAGGAAAGTAATAAGAATAGGTATTGTGCATAAGTATATATATACAAATTTAGAAATATTAAAAAAATTATACAACCTTTGGTAATAAAAACACAATTAGATTGAAGCTTAGCATAGATAAATTTGTTTTCTTATTAAAACTTTTGCAGAATGAATTAGTTAACATTAAAGATTAGTCAATGAACTCTACTACTTCAATTGTAACATATAGTAATTGTGCCCACTGAATGCAGAATAATCACCATTCCAGGTTAAATGCGAGAGTGCTTCATTAAGTGGTATGTTTCTCATTAGTCACCAGATTTTACCTGCACATGCAAATGATACAGACTGATTAATGATCATATAAGCATTGATCAATAACTGAGATGAAAGATTTGTTTTTGTGAAAACTGAGTTAGACTCTGATTTGTTTTTTAAAGATTTTGAACAAGATTTTGTCAAAAGGATTGTGAAAATCTTACAATGAAATTGAAATTATTTCAAAACTAAGATTTTTTTAAGTTTATATTTAAGTTTTAACTCCAGTGGGCAGAAAATTTAACTGGAAATTGTAGGTAATGTATTATGATATTTTTATGGGAGGTAGACAAACAAAGCTATAATCATGATCAAGTAAGTGCTGAGCCAAAATTAAAATATTGGAGAGTAACATAAGGGTATCAAAGTTCTGCAAAAATAAGCATTGTAAGTTATATAAATAGTACATTTCTATAAATTTTCACTTTAACTACTTTTACATTAACTAACAAATCATACATTTTGACTGAATTTTCTTATTAAAATAACACTCTTTGCTAAAGACAATGTAAGTTTATATGATTGCTGATGAAAAAAACACAGGTATAACATATGCAGAAATTAGCTTTTAGTAATATATACCCAGAAACTCTGTGGGTTTGTCTTAATGCTTAGCCTTCTTAAACCGTATCCCTAGGAAATTAGGAACTTTAGACAAATATCATGAGCAAAGTAATAAAACATAAAAATTGAAAACAACCTCCATAATTTGATAAATTACTAGATAAATTCTATATGGTAAAATAAGATGCAGTCAAATTAAACATATTTACAAAAAATTCAGAAAAAATATATTTATGAAAATACACATCATATCATTTAGTAAAGAAAAAGAAAGAATTAAGTGTATAGTAGCAGTTGGCAATTTTTTTCTGTAGCAAACCAGATAAATGTTGTGTAAATATTGACACACTTTGCAAACCATGCAGTATTTTTTGTAACTACTCAACTCTGCTCTTGTACTATAAAATCAACCAAAAGTAAAACATAAACAAATGGTGCAATTCTGTTCTAATAAAATTTCATAAATAGAAAAGAAATTCAGTAACTGGATTTAGCTCTACTTCATAGTTTGCCAGCCTCTGATGAAGAATACTATTTGTACTATTAAAAAATTCATAGAAAAATGCCAAAAATAAATTATGATTGCTTGGAGCTGTGAAATTAGTATTGATTATTAAGACATTTTATTGACATGTAATACACACTTTGAAATGTGCATTTATAAGTACATAGTTTAAAAATTCCCTAACCACATATATCTGTATAATCAGACAGTAAAGAGTCTGCCTGCCTCTGCAGAGACTCAAGAGATATGAGTTTGATCCCTGGGTTGGTAAGATTCCCCTGGAGAAGGGACTGGTTACCCACTCCAGTATTCTTGCCTGAAAAATTCCATGGGCAGAGGAGCCTAGAAGGCTACAGTTCTTAGGGTCACCAAGAGTTGGACCTGACTGAATGACTAAGTACAAATCAAGAAACAGAATGGATTCATATTTGTTGTTTATGTATACAGAACTTTCCAAAATTTATATATTGCACATATATTTCATAGGTATGATACAAAATAAACTATAAAAAATAAATAAGCTTTTATAATTCCCTTACTATGTATAAATTACATAATATTTCTATTATTAATTCCTTACACATTTTTCTTTTTTTAAATTGGAAGATATCCTAATGAGAATTAGTAGCAATTTTTTCAGAGGATGTCTTAGTAAATATCCTCAGTATCATAAGATAAATTTGGGGGACTTCTCTATTTCCTGGATACCACAAAATTGAATATTTTCTCTCTATGTAAACTCTTTCAAATTTGGCTACCAGCTCTACAAACCTGCCTATATTTAAACCCACTCTGCCCTCTCCTGTAATGACAATAACTTTATATCTATTTCTTACAATTCTTTTTCATGGCTTTGCAGAAACTTTAACAAATAATCTCTTATTCCTCTTGAATATTCAAAATTTCTCTCAATGGCATCTTTCTCATTAGCTTTTATGCACAACTAATTCTCTCCTGAATTAAATAAAATATTTATCCAACCTCTAACCCAACCTACTTTACAGATATTATCTTATTTCTTGCTTTCTATTCAAAACATTTTCTTACAGTTGTCTCAAAGAGGTATAACTTGTTCATCCACTAATTCAGATTTGGAAAATGAGTTATTCCTTATTTTTAGAACTGACTTCTAATTTCTGACTCTGATCCCCCAGTCTGTCTAGTGACAGATAACTGCTTTAAGTTAAATTTAGTCCAATTCAATGATTAATCAATTTGAGATGTATAAATTTGTTACAGTCTAGTTAAACTTTTCCATTTTTATTCTCTCCCTCAGGTTCCGGGTTTTATATTCAGGAGTGAGGGAAGTGGGTGGGAAGGGAAGTAACACAACCACAGCTGACAGCAGCACAATGTCTGAGTAGTGCTTGGCCCGTTTTATATAATACAATCTATTATTGATGCCATCCTCTTCCAAAAATCAGGACAAGCTCTCTAAGACTTCTATAGGGTATCAAATAAGAGTTTCATGTAGTCTTCTGGTCAAGGTCATCTCACATGCTACTCCCTGTCCCTGCCAGCTAACCCTATTATATGGTATTTTAATCAAGGAGAACTCTTGAGCCCATGGAGATTTCTCAATTGTTCCCCTGGCACCAGGGCACTCTTATAACTAAGTACAGCAAGATATGGTTTTTCCAGTAGTCACGTACAGATTTGAGAACTGGACCATAATGAAGGCTGAGCATTGAAGAATTAATGCTTTTGAACTGAGGTGCTAGAGGAAGACTCTTGAGAGTCCCTTAGACAGTTAGGACATCGAATCAGTGAGTTCCAAAGAGAATCAACACCAAATAGTCATTGGAAGGACTGATGCTGAAACTGAAGCTCCAATATTTTGACCACCAGATGCAAGAGCCAACTCATTGGAAAAGACGCTGTTGCAGGGAAAGATTGAATGAAAGACAAAGGGGAAGCAGAAGATGAAATGGTTAGATAACATAATCAATTCAATATATATGATTTTGAACAAACTCTGGGAGATAGTGGAGGGCAGAGAAGCCTAGGATATGCTGCAGTCCATGGGGTTGCGAGTAGTCAGACATGACTTAGCAACTGAATACCACTACCAGCATGCCTAAATCTCTCTTGTATTTCCCTCATATACTGACATGCTATAAATAATTGCAACCTGAAAAAGAGTGGGAGTGGTGAAGGATTCCTTTTATTTCAGAGATTCTAAATATTGGAAAGCAAGTATGTGGGGAAAAAAAAGTTTAATTGATTCTCTGATTAACTTTTTTTCTAATATTGTACTCTTGTTTCTCCAGTAAGAAAGTAGGGAATAGGTATGAAAATAAAATCCATTCTTCTGGCTAATATAAGATATCTAGTCTTCAAGGAGAGATAAGAAAGCCTTCCTTAGCGATCAATGCAAAGAAACAGAGGAAACAACAGTATGGGAAACACTAGAGATCTCTTCAAGAAAATTAGAGATATCAAGGGAACATTTCATGCAAAGATGGACTTGATAAAGGACAAAAATGGTATGGACCTAACAGAAGCAGAAGATATTAAGGAGAGGTGGCAAGAATATGCAGAACTGTACAAAAAAGGTCACCAGGACTCAGATAATCACGATGGTGTGATCACTCTCCTAGAGCCAGACATTCTGGAATGTGAGGTCAAGTGGGCCTTGCAAAGCATCACTATAAACAAAGCTAATGGAGGTGATGGAATTCCAGTTGAGCTATTTCAAAGCGTAAAAGATGATCCTGTGAAAGTGCTGCACTCAGTTTGCCAACAAATTTGGAAAACTCAGCAATGGCCCCAGGACTGGAAAAGGTCAGTTTTTATTACTATCCCAAAGAAAGGCAATGCCAAAGAACGCTCAAAGTACTGCACAATTGCACTCATCTCACACGCTAGTAAATTAATGCTCAAAATTCTCCAAGCCAGGCTTTAGCAATATGTGAACCGTGAAGGTCCCAATGTTCAAGCTGGTTTTAGAAAAGGCAGAGGAACCAGACATCAAATTGCCAACATCCTCTGGATCATCAAAAAAGCAAGGGAGTTCCAGAAAAACATCTATTTCTGCTTTATTGACTATGCCAAAGCCTTTGACTGTGTGGATCACAATAATCTGTGGAAAATTCTGAAAGAGATGGGAATACCAGACCACCTGACCTGCCTCTTGAGAAACCTGTATGCAGGTCAGGAAGCAACAGTTAGAACTGGACATGGAACAACAGAATGGTTCCAAATAGGAAAAAGAGTACATCAAGGCTGTATATTGTCACCCTGCTCATTTAACATATATGCAGTGTACATCATGAGAAACGCTGGGCTGGAAGAAGCACAAGCTGGAATCAAGATCGCCGATAGAAATATCAATAACCTCAGATATGCAGACGACAACACCCTTATGGCAGAAAATGAAGAGGACCTAAAAAGCCTCTTGCTGAAAGTGAAAGAGGAGAGTGAAAAAGTTGGCTTAAGGCTCAATATTCAGAAAACTAAGATCATGGCATTTGGTCTCATCACTTCGTGGGAAATAGATGGGGAAACAGTGGAAACAGTTTCAGACTTTATTTTGGTGGGCTCCACAATCACTGTAGATGGTGATTGCTGCCATGAAGTAAGAAGACACTTACTCTTTGGAAGGAAAGTTATGGTCAACTTGGATAGCATATTGAAAAGCAAAGATATTACTTTGCCAACATAAGTCCGTCTAGTCAAAGCTATGGTTTTTCCAGTGGTCATGTATGGATGTGAGAGTTGGACAGTGAAAAAGGCTGAGCACTGAAGAATTGATGCTTTTGAACTGTGGTATTGGAGAAGGGTCTTGAGAGTCCCTTGGACTGCAAGGAGATCCAATCAGTCCATCCTAAGATCAGTCCTGGGTGTTCATTGGAAGGTCTGATGTTGAAGCCAAAACTTCAATATTTTGGCCACCTCATGTGAAGAGTAAACTCATTGGAAAAGACCCTAATGCTGGGAAGGACTTGAGGCAAGAGGAGAAGGGGAAGACAGAGGATGAGGTGGCTGGATGGCATCACTGACTCGATGGACATGGATTTGGGTAGACTCTGGGAGTAGCAATGGACAGGGAGGCCTGGCGTACTGCAGTTCATGGGGTTGCATAGAGTCAGACACAACTGAGCGACTGAACTGAACTGAATTGAAGTCTTCCTGTCTATCCTCTCAAAAGTTAATATATTAACATCTTTGTTTCCTGGTCTTTAACAAATATACATGCCGCCTCACAGACAGTGAGCACGCATCTTGTGCTCTGCATGGGTATTTGTTATAGGAATAAAAGGAATTTCAGGCATATTTCTGAAGTGCTATCTTGTCTCATTTATCTACTGTTTGTTTTTCCTTTACCATTGGCATTTCATTAACTTGAAATTCAGCCAGTTCTTTATTATATAACGGCTATAAGATGACATGAAATATGATACATACATTTCAGTGGCCCTGAATATATTTTGGTTGATATTTCATCATGCTCTCCTCCAAACGTTTCAACTTTTACATGGAAAATTTCCAACATATGCAAAAATATGGTACTATAATAAACCTTCATGCTTCTAATTTTCAGTTTCAACAATTACTACCCGTGGTCAGTCTTGTTTCAGATATATCCTCAATGCTATCTCCCTCCATTTTCTTATTTTAAAGCAAATTGCAGACTTCATATTATCAGTAACCATTTTCATATATATCTCTAAAACAAAAAGCCTCTTTTTAGAAATGTAACTACAAAATTCTCTTCTTATTTTATCAATTTCTAATATTTATTTTGAATCAAAGGCCAAGAAAGGGACCTATTTTTCAGACTATTGATCCATCCGTTAAGTTTTTATTAATCTATAGTTTCTCTCATCTTATCTTTAAAATTTTGTTTTGCAATTTATTTATTGCAGAAACTAGTCACTTTCCATCCCTTCCTTAGATTCTTGGCACATTAGTCATTTAGGTTTCCTCCTATTTTCCGGTCACTCCTTCTCTTTGCATCTTAATAATTTTCAGCCTAAGCTTGTAGGGCATTATTGTTAGCATAGTCAAAGGGGTTGTATCATATTTGGAGTCCAGAAAACAAAAAGTTGAACATGGATGTAAATGAAGCAAAAATGTAGACTACTCAGCAACCATGAGCTGAGGAATGAAGGAAAATATGGTTTGAAGGACTCATTAGCAGCATTCTCTCTCTGCCAAGTTTCACTCAGTAATATCTACACACACCTTTCTTCTCACAGATGATGAAATAGAAAAATATACATACAACTCATAATGTTTATATTTCCTATTCCAAAAACAATTTAAAAAATTAAAAGCAAAAATGTATGGTGTATAGATGAGTATTGTGGAGAAAATTAATTCAGGACACATATAGGCTGGGGATGGGGGTTTCACTGAGGATTTGACATTCATGTAGAGACCTAGAAACAGGTGATAGAGCAAGACAGTGTAAACCTACATAAATTATATTCCAGCCAGAAAGTAAGACCATGCTGGGCATGTTTGAAGATTAACAAAGTGGCCAACATGATAGTAAACAATAAGGAGGAGAGTCTTGAGATAGAGATAGAAGAGATAATTAAAAATAGACCACATTTTAGGGATAAAAAGTAGGTCATGGATTTGGTACGATGTTCAGGATGCATATTAGACATCCAGATGAAGAAATCAAGTGGGCAACTGGATTGTTCTTGCCTGCAGATATCATTTTGGAAGCTGTCAGCATATATATGTTATTTAGAGCCAAGAAACTGGGCAAGATCACAAAGAAATTGGGGAGAGAAGACAACAGGTGTAGCGACTTATTCCAAGGGTAGTACAGGAGCTGAAATACCTAAGATATGAATAATCAGCAAAGAATAACAAGGAGTAAGTAAATAAGAACAATGAAAAAATCGCTTGTTCTGGAGGCAAATAAGAAAGAAAGAAAGAAAAAAGTGTCAGAGTGAGAGAGAGAGAAGCTAATCTCCTGTGTCAAACACAAGCACTGCTGTGAATTTTTCTGACTAGAGTACTGAGAATTGACTATGTGGTTTAGCAATATGGAGATTTACTTTTTAAGATATTAAGAACAATTTCAGCAGCTTCATAAGTATGAATGGCTATTTGGAGTGGGTTCAAGTTAAAACAGAAAAGAAATAGAAAACATAAATACAGAAAATTTCTTTGAGTAGTTTTTTCTATAAACAGAATTAAGAAATAGAGTAGTAGTTACAGAAATTGGTGGGTTCAAGTGGATTTTCATTTTAAGTCAGGAGTTTATTGTGTGATAATGTGAAAGCTCTATTGGAGAGAGAAAATTGATTATTCAAAAGAGGAAAGTCATAACATTTTTATTCAAGTCCTTGAGTAAATGATAAATAATAGTTTCTAGTATCCAAGTGAAAGGGTTGACATCAGTTTTGAGCACAGACAGTTCATCCATAGTACAATAATAGACCAGAAAGCAGAACTTACATGTAAGTGGGTTGATAGATCTGGTGGAGGAAATGATTTAAAGTTCTTTTCTGATTGCTTTTATTTTCATAGTAAAATAAGGCAAGGGGTGAATTGATGTTTGAGGAAAATGGATAACATATGTAACAGTTATCCATAAGAGTAAGAGTAAATAGACTAGAATACAAGTCCCTAACTTTTTTGGCATCAGGGAGTTGTTTCGTGGAAGACAACATTTCCACAGGCTGGAGACCAGGGAAAGGTACTTTCAGGATGATTCAAGCACATTAAGTTTATTATTTACTTTATTTCCATTATTATTACATCAGCTCTACCTCAAGTCATTAGGCATTATATCCCAGAGGTTGAGGATCCCTGGAGTAGAGGAATAGAATATGATTTTGAGTCATCATAAAAGATCTATCTGATGGGAACTAAGATGGCGGAGGAATAGGACGGGGAAACCACTCTCTCCCCAATAAATACACCAAAAGAACTTTTAAAGACCG
>ML660200.1:60045348-60057858 GCA_007570785.1 Antilocapra americana | reverse complement strand
AAAAAAAAGATCTATCTGAAATTAGCAATCACAGAATACTATGTAAGCAGTTAGTATGATTGTATGGTTTTCTCCACCTCAGTCAGTTACATATTTCAAGTGTAGATAAAGACAGAGTTGGACAATTACAACAGAGGTTTTATCAAGCTAATTTTGAAAACAAGCAATGCATGGATATGAAGAAGTTCAGGGCACCCTCAGTATGTGAGTACAATTGACCATAAATTTTTAACATAGGAAAGAAAAAATAATGACACAAGGAAAGTTAAGCATTTTATAAAAGCAGGATATATGTGTTATAAATCCCAATGAAACAGAAAGAAAGATTGTTAGGTGTTAAAGCAAGGATTCAGTGATAAAGTTGATTGGTAATTGAGATTATAGGGAGATTATTTCCTATTTCATGGGAAATAGATGAGGAAACAATGTAAACAGTGGCTGACTTTATTTTTTTAGGCTCCAAAATCACTGCAGATGGTGATTGCAGTCATGAAATTTAAAAAAAAAAAAGTTTACTCTTTGGAAGGAAAGTTATGACCAACCTAGATAGCATATTGAAAAGCAAAGACATAACTTTGCCAACAAAGGCCCGTCTAGTCAAAGCTGTGGTTTTTCTAGTAGTCATGTATGGATGTGAGAGTTGGATGGTGAAGAAGGCCGAGTGCTGAAGAGTTGATGCTTTTGAACTGTGGTGTTGGAGAAGACTCTTGAGAGTCCCTTGGATGGCAAGAAGATCCAGTCAGTCCATCCTAAAGGAGATGAGTCCTGGGTGTTCATTGGAAGGACTGATGTTAAAGCTGAAACTCCAATACTTTGGCCAGCTCATGTGAAGAGTTGATTCATTGGAAAAGTCCCTGATGCTGAGAAGGATTGGAGACAGGAGGAGAAGGGGACAACAGAGGATGAGATGGCTGGATGGCATCACCAACTCGATGGACATGGGTTTGGGTGGACTCTGGGAGTTGGTGATGGACAGGGAGGCCTGGTGTGCTGCATTCATGGGGTGCAAAGAATCAGACATGACTGAGCGACTGAACTGAACTAATGATGATATATTTTAGGGCAAGCTGTCAAAAAGTGCTTTCTGTAATGATGAAGATGTATCTGTGCTTTCTCGTACATTAGCCATTAGCCATATATGGCTACTAAAAACTGAAATATGCAAGACTGAATTTTAAAACCAAATCTAGGGACTCAGTTGGGTCGCTTACTCAGTGATTTTGCATAAGATGTTCCCTGTCCTAGAAGAGCTTTCCTTCTTTTTCTACATACTTGCACAGTAAGTTTCAAGCTTTAGTACAGACATGGTTTTGATTTCTCTTCTTCCCTTTCTCACATCTGACTGCTTTCGTAGTGTGTTAAGGTCAACAATAAAATGCAGTGTATTTTTCCCATCACTTGTTTCTCTCCTCAACTGGGCTGAAGTTCTTGGAAGGAGAGGCTCAATTTCAATCATAGGGTACATAGAACGTATTGTGGTGCCTAATACCTAAGAAGGTGTGTGTGTGTGAGAGAGAGAGAGAGAGAAAGAAAGACAAAACATAGAATTAAAGAAGGAAGAAGAAAGGATTGGTAAAAGGAGGAAGGTTGGAAGAAATGAAAGAGGAAAAGAAGGAAGGAAAATGTAAAAATGTTAGCTCAGGAGAAGAAAAAGGAAAATAAGAGGAGGGAATTATGGGCACCTCATTATATAAAAGAAATACCTTTCTAAAATCAGAATGTGTCATTATGTAGACTAGACTGTTCTGTGAAGGAGTAGTTTGTCACTTACTAAAGTATTTAAAAAGAACGTGTAAGTGACTGTGAGGAATATATAAAAGATAGTGCTGCACGAGGCAACAGCCATTACTGAATAAATTCCAAGGTCCTGGAAGACACTTAATATTTCAGAATTCCTTTTTGGACGTTGCCCATTTTGAATTAGAGGTTATTAAGAAATTCTTAGAAAATCTTCTGTTGCTCTTTTTTACTTTCCAATTTTGCTACATGTGAAGGTAGTCATATGATGTACATTCTTATTTATGAATGACCAGCTATATGAGTGCTAATCCATAACATGAAAATTTAAGCCTCACTAGTATACATTTTAATAAATGACATACAATAATAGAAAAATAACTGCACATAAGTTTTCTGGGTATAAAATATTAAAATATTTTAATACAACTGTAAGATAACTTTTCATCATTAGAACTTAGCTAATTTTTGACATCAAGTTTCTTATGACTCATAAATAATTGGTTCTACACAGCTATTGTCAATCAAACACTTAAGTCATTGGAAATTATTGAGTAGAGTGCCAAGAAAAAGGAATTTTTATAAAGGTTGATGATTACACTAATTTTAACATCAGAATGACAGACATTGGAACATTTGCACTCACAAAACAGCTGAAATATCAGAAAAACATATGTTCACAGAAACAACAGAGGGATCAAGTAGGAAGAGCAGCTCTAAACGAAGCTGAGAATTTATAAGGAGGAGGGTAACCTCTATTAAAACCTTCCTAGCTTCATAAATTTAAAGCAAAAAAAATATTCTCTTTAGTGCAGTGAGAAATTGGAAAGGGTGCTTACTAAAGACATTCAATTTTAATATGATAGTCCTACATTTGTTGTTAAATTTGATACTACTGACCTATCCTTTTTTAATTAATTTATTTATTTTCTTTACATTATCATGTTGGTTTTGCCATACACTGGCATGAATCCGCCATGGGTATACATGTGTTCCCCTTCCAGAACCCCCTCCCACCTCCCTCCCAATTCCATCTCTCTGGGTCATTCCAGTGCACCAGTCCTGAGCACCCTGTATCAAGCATCAAATCTGGGCTGGCGATTGATTTCACATATGATAATTTACATGTTTCAATGCCGTTCTCCCATATCATCCCACCCTTTCCCTCTCCCATAGAGTCCAAATAGAATCTAAAATTACTTTCTGAATGGAGGGAATGGAGTTGTCCAAAACACTCTATTTTCACTTTTTCATTCTTCTTATAATTATTGTAAGATATTTGTAATAGAATCTGGAAAAGGAAAAAGTGACACAAAACAGAAAACTGAAAGACCAGATAAACCTATTACTGTGGCTGGCATTGTCAATGGCGTGTTCTCACTCACATATGTGTGTGTGTGTGACATCATATAATCACTGCAGATTTAAGGTGTACTTGGATATATTAAATTAGTAAGTGAAAATGCTGAATATTGTCTCAGGGTATCATCATAAAATACAAGCATTCTTAAACCATTCATTTTGAGAGCCACTACTGATATCAGAACTTCATGCACCATCAGCAAGTGGTTATAGGGTGAAAAGTACCCTTGGTATGATGATGAATTTGGGAAAAAACATGGGCCAGAATATTAGCAAAGGAGATAGTACCAATAAGTCACTTGGAAATCATTTGAAGTTTGGACCGTTGAGACTTGCTGATAGATTGAATGTAATAAGGTAAGACAAAGTGAGAAATCAAGAATAAATCCAATATTTAGGTCCTTGTAATGATAACTTTTTTAAAAGTGCTATTTAAAGAAGTTTCCATTATCAAAAATATCCAAGAATCCCAGTCTAAACAAACATTTTCTTTTTTTTTAAATTTATTTATTTTTTAATTAATTTATTTTTTAAAAATTTTTTCTTTACATTATTGTGTTGGTTTTGCCATACATTGACATGAATCTGCCATGGGTATACATATGTTCCCCTTCCAGAAGCCCCCTCCCTCCTCCCTCCCGATTCCCTCTCTCTGGGTCATTTTTTCTTTAACAAACATTTTAAATGTTGACTAACTGCACATTTTCTCAGAAAATATCCTTAAATGAAATCCAGGGTAATTCTTCTTCTTCTTGTTCCATAGGTAAAAGTTTTTTTTGTTTGTTGATTTGTTGTTTCCCTCTATCTTCTTTCCAGATTTTATTTTTGTCTGTGGTATTCTGAAATGTGAATATGATATGCCTAGTGTAGTTTTTTTGGTTATTTAGGCTTCTTGTTCACTGAGTTTCCTGGATTTGTGGTTTGGTATCTATCACTAATTTTAGAAAATTCCTGGCCTTTAGTACTTCAAAAATTTCTTATTCATCCTCTCTTTCTTGTCTATTTATTCCAAATACATATAGGTTATGCCTTTTGAAGTTTCTCTGTAGTTTTTTTTCTTTGCATTTCATTTTCCTAATTACCCATTGATATCTTCAATATTTTATGATGTATTTCTCATTCATGTCCATTGTACTGATGAGGCCATAAAAGACATTTCAGATTTAGTTACAGTGTGTTTTCTTTTTTATTTCTAGCATTTTCTTTTGATTCTTTCTTAGGGTTTCCTCCTCTCTGCTAAACTATCTGTTATCTGTATATTTTTTACTTTTTTTTAAATTAAAGTCTTATCATAACCTTATTTTCAATTCCTTACCTGATAGTCCCAAAATCTGTGTCACATCTGTGTCTGGTTCTGATCCACCTTTTATCTCTTCGAACTGTATTTTTTCTTTGCCTTTTAACATGTCTTGTTTTGCTCTGCTTTTGTTTTGGTTCACTGCATTTTTTTAATACAAATATATTTTATTTGAAATAAACAAAAATGCTTACACAAATCAATGGGTCACTTAAAAATAAACTCTTGCTTGACTGTATTACTTAGCAAAAACAAAGCCAAAACACAAACATCCTTCTTTTTTGATGTATATTTGGAGGAAGACACTACTTGGTTTTTAAAAAACTGAACTTCCCTTAAGGCTTGATCATAGAAGTGTAAACAATGTAAATGAATCCACCATTACCAGTTGTCATATCATATCTATGTCACCTGTGTATTCTGAGATCACACCTGTACTGCCAATAAACCTGGGAAGGGTTGCTATATCACAGTTATATTTGAGTTGGCAGGCAGGACTGAGGAAGAGTAATTTGGAATAAGTTTTACATCCTATTTAGAACAAATCACTAGTATTCCCTTAAATAACAGGTTACAATAGAAAGATACTGCCTGAAAGTTATCCTTTTCACTTTGGTTCATTTTTAGTTTTTTGTTTGTGATTAACATAGTTGTTTGATGCATTCACTTATAGTACAATCCTGCCACAAAGTATTACAGCACAAGATACATATTATTCCTTCAACATCTGCATTTCTTCAAGTTTTATACTCTACTATACCCCTAGTATGTCAGCAGTTTTCGAATATTAAAAAAAAAAGCAATAAAAATGGGTAACACTCTTCTAAAAATGCACATGTCTGTAACTATAATGATACTGGGTGGGAAGGAGACAATGAGGGAAGAGGAAAAAAGCAAACATGTTCATGTAGGGAATGCAGTTCAAGTCTTTGGATTTAAAAACAACTTCCCCAGGGAAGCTGGCTATGATGGAATTTCCAGAAAACTTTCTTGGCCTCCAAAATGGACTTGAAAAGCCCCAATCCAAACTTATGAAACTACAGTTATGAGGATGTCATAAATGACGATCAAAGCAACTGGAGGGAGAAGGATGAATGTGTCTTCCATTCAGCTACAGTTTGTAGCATAGCCTCTTTAGGTGTTGGTCAATCAGTAAAAACGACTGAACACCAGAAGTACTTTGAAGGATGGGGTAGAAAAGTACTGAATATATTACCTGTCTATGTCAGTAACAGGGCATGATGGCTAGGAAAATTTTCTAAACAGTAAAATGACTCCAGGACAGGTATCTCTCTCCATCATTAAATGTGGCAGAATTTAAAAAAAAAAAGGTTTACAAGTAGATACAGTAAAAATAAAATTACAAGGCAGAAAACACAAAAGAATCAAGACAATGCTCTAGGTTCAACAGTATTCCATTAGGCTACAAAACCCGTTAACTTTGAAAGCCCTAGCAAAATATCACTCTTGTTTATAAATCACTTATTTATCATATGACCACACGTTGAATCCTTTCTTTCCATGTACTGAAGAATCCTACATTCAGCCTTTAAGCATTCTGCATTTCTTTGCCAATCTTGTAGCTGAGTATCTTGTTCCAGTCGACTTTGGTGCGGGTAACAGGAAGTTGCCTGCGCAAGGCTTTGAATGTGGTGTCTGACATTGTCTGATACTCATTTTCTGCATGCTCTATGATTTTAATAAACTCCTTGGCAGTCTGGGCTTCATTCGAAACAGTTACTGAATCCTGTACATCTTTATGACTAACCAACTGAACTGCCATCTTCATAATAGTGAACCTGAATCTTAAGTACTCCAACCACCTGGGCTGTAGGTGGTGTGATGGTGAACTTCCATTCTGCTCTCCAGCGACCATTCCAGAAGTTTTTAGGCTGAAACTGGTGACTTTCAACACATGCAATAAGGGTCTGTTGCCCATCTATAGTTTTAGCATAAATAGTACAGAAGCCGTTGGAATAATGGTCTTTCACATAGGCCCTTAAAGCACGGTCACAGGATTCTCTCCAAGACTTCAGACCTCCGTCTACTTCTTCTGGCTGGAGGTCACTTGCTTCTTTCTGTAAGTGATCAAACTTAAAGGAAATTTTGTTTCTTGGATCTAAAAATCTGCTATTACCCAGGTCACCGTGTTCTGTAATTAAGACCTGATCTTCATATCCTTCTATCTTCACAGGTGTGAACTGATCCATGTTATACTGGTCAAATGCATGTGCCACCCCTTCCCTGAGGAGATTATCATTATTAAGCAATAGCCGGACATCATTGAACACTTCATTGAATTCTCCTGGGGGTGCATGAGTGATAAATTTAGCAGCTATGCGTACCTTCTCCTCATCTGACACCCGATCCTCAAAGAAGGCCATCTTGGGCTGCTCTGGTTCACTGCATTTTTTTTAAGCCAAACATGACTATTGAGTATAGGATCCAAAGGGAATCAAACTTTAGTGTCAGGTTATATGTTCATATCACTAAGAGTTAGCTGTTCAAAAGTTTTTGTAACTCTACATACCAGAGACTTCAACTTTTCTCTTGTCCTCGGTTTCAACACTCCTACTGTCCTGAGACACTCAGGAAAAGTTGTTAATTTCCAGTTTGTCCAGATTTATTCCTGTTCTAAGATTTGGAGGGATGGCTTTCAAGCTCTTTAAATGTAGAGCCAGAGTCTGGAAATCTGTTCAAACTATTTCATCCGGTATTTCCAAATCCAGGAATTTATCTTTAGAACCTTAATGCAAATATATACAAGCATTTAAGTGAACAATTTTTTGAAATATAGATAAATAGGAAATAATCTATAGACCAAGAAAGGCATGTGAAGCTATTGCAGTACAAATACAATATACTATATGTCAGTTAGCATCAAATATGTGTGATAAGGTTCATTATATCCTGTTAATGCTTTAAAAGGGCACTTATAAAACAATATTTGAATGTCATATTACTTCCCTTAAAGTGTGAGTAGCTAAAACAAAAAAAGAAGGTGCAAATGAACTTTTACATACAACAGGGAGTCACTGATGTACAAAACAAACTTAGGGGTACCAGGGGATGGAGGGGGTGGGATAAGTGGGAGGTTGGGACTGGCATACACACACTACTATATATAAAATAGAAAAATAATAAGAACTTGTTGTATAACATAGGGAGTTCTACTCAAAACTCTGTAATGGCCTACATGAGAGAAGAATCTTAAAAAAAAACAGATATACGTATATGTATAACAGATTCACTTTGCTGTACACCTAAAATTAATGCAACATTGTAAGTCAACTATACTCCAATTGAAAAAAAACACAAGAAGGACATTCAAAAGTAGTTACCACCGAATAGAAGTAGCTTAATTTTGTAATTTTTGCTTTTCTATCCTACTAATTTCTTAAGTATTAAACATGGTTGTTTTTAAAAGATTAGGGAGAATAGAGTAATTAAAAACTGAATTAGTGTGAAGCTCAGGAAGATTGCATTATTTTTAATTTAGATCATATATTAATTCTCCCTTCCAAAATCTTATTTCCATAATAATAATTTAGAACTCCCAATGTAGGTGTCCTTTTATCTTATTCAGTATAAAATAAATTATTGGTAAAAGAATAAGCAGGGGATATAATAAAAATATATATTATTTCTAAAGTATAATTAATTGAAATTTTGTATATCTATGGTAAATGAAATTTCAGTTTTTGAAACAAAGACCATTGAATGTTCTAATAAATATTTTTTTCATTCATATGCCTCAGAATAATTAATTTGAGGACTTAGAGATTATTTTCACTCTATATAATTTACAATTTTTGAAATTGTACTAGAATACTTCCATGTCTGAGGGAAATCACTCATGGCCTTGATTATTATTCCTCAAATTATTATTACCATCATCATAAACATTCACATTTTATAAATCAAGTCAATTAATACTATAGAATCATTTTCCCAAAATCTGTTCATATATACTAAATTGATCACTCATCTTGATAGCCATTTAATGCATTACAGAATATGTTAATTTTAAAACTATCATGATAATGAAAAATATTTTTCTTTCTATTTTAAGGTGGAATTAGATATTGAAACCTCAGCATTTTTATTTGTTCCTTTTGCAATTATAAAGTGCTGACATATTTCAAAGACCAAGTTTTACATAAGTTTACTTTTAAACATTTTCAATTCAGAGGTCAGAAACCCTCTAGTTAAAATTCAGTGTTTATACATTCTTTGGACATATTTTTGCAAACATTGGCAAAGCTCAAGCATTTGAAATAATTTACTGCTAGTGAATTTTTGGTGAGGCATATTGCAAATCAATATTTTCATTTTTCGAGCATTATGGCTGAATAACTTAACTAAGGGAAATTTTTCCTGAAGGAGTGAAAGGTTAATGGCAAAATGAAGTCTAACAAAATAAACAGCTTGACTTTTACTATCTTTCTTCAACCAGTAGGTGGCAAATTAGCAGGTAACAATGTTTGCCTATGATATGCATTCACATGTCAATAAGCTATATTAAGAAATCACCTTAACAGCATGATTCATTGAACTGTATGGTTTTTGTGCAGCTAACCAAGCAAAAAATTCTGGATAGGCAAGAATTAATATACTGTTACACCACTACTTTCTACATAGTTATTTCATGACCCAGGCATGTATTTAACATCATGTGAGGTAAAGCTGGGAATACATGACAAAGTTATGGAAAGAGAGGAAACCTGAGATTAAAAGAAAGCAGAGTTGAGACCAAAAAGGCATTAGCTCAAGACCTGTGCTGATAAGGCTGCAGCTTCAAACATCAACTAGCTGGCAGTTGGATTTAATATCATGAAAACTACAGGATACAGCAAAGACTAGAACCTAAAATGTTAAGGTTTAGCCAAAAAAGCAAAATGTTCTTGCTTTATATAGATATGTAGCAATCTATAGTCCTTAAAGTCATAGGGTCCCAATTAAATCTCTTCAAAGGGTTGAGAGAGGTATATTATTAAAAATTCTTATATGGGTATTTTTTTTTTATAAAAGGCTGCCCTAGCAAGAGCGTAAGACCAAGAATCAGTGACCTGAAGGGTCATTGCTAAATTCTGTGTTAAATTAGAACATGAGACAAAAATGGATAAACTGGAGAAGATAATGAGATTTGAATGGGATGGCTCAGGCTGCCTCGGTTAATTTCAAGGGCATTAGAAAGGGGCAATGTCATATTTTCCTCTGAAAGATTTGCTCTGGGGTCTTATTGTATGTGGACTTTGGGTCAGCATAGATCAAGCCCAAAGGTAAATCTTAGTATTGATGTACATGGTAAAATTATAAATTTAATACATGGTACAATAATTTATAGGAGAAATTTTTGTTTTGGTTATAATGCTGGCATACTCTTTTTGAAAGTTTATGTCATAGATTCTTATGAGACTATTAATAATTAATATATAATATTTAATGAAAAGAGAAGAATAATAAAGAATAATAAATCATGAGGATTTTGGAAGTATTTAGGATCTGGAATGCTGTGTTTTCAAAGAAAAAAGTTGTGAAAAATTTGCATGTGAAAAAGAGCTATTTCCTTTTTTCTAATTTAAATATATTAGATTGCATTTTGTGCAGGAAAAAATATAAATAAAATTCTTCTTCTCCATTATATGTTTCTAATATACATTCTTGAATATAAATAAAACAGCTATGAAGGAATAAAGAGTCTACATGGAACAGGTCTCAACTTCTGATAATATAGGAGAAAGCGAACATATAGAGGGAACAGTGGTAAAGAATCCACCTGTCAATGCAGAAGAGAGTTCCATCTTTGGTTGGAATGATCCCCTGGAGAGGAATGGCAACCCATTCCAAGATTCTTGCCTGGGAAATAGCAAGAACAGAGGAGCCTGGCAGGCTACAGTCCATGGGGTCACAGAGTCGAACACGACTTAGAGACTAAACAACAACAAAACATCATATACAGACTGATCCATGGTTGCATGATCCTGTTTGTTTAGATGGTGGTTTCAGTCCCAGTTCAACTCCATGGTTTCTTCTACCTTGCATATTCACAGAGAAGCACCACTGTAGCCATACCATTCTAAAGACATAATACCTAGGCAGGAGGATATTCCAGGTTAGAACCAAGGACTGCAGATTAGGAGGAGTGTATGGTCGCTGTCTTTACTTATTCCTTTATGCTATACACTCTCAACATGCTAAACTTTGAATGAACAGCCTACATTTTCTTGTTTAAAATTTTTTAGTTTATATTGGATTATAGCTGATTAACAATGTTGTGATAGTTTCAAATGAACAACAAAAGAACTCAGCAATACATATATATGATTTCATTCATTCTCCCCCACACTCCCTTCCTATCCAGGCTCATAATCCTACATTTTCAATGGGGTTTATTTGATGAGCCCATTTGAATGGCCAAGAAAAAGTGAGGTAAAAATTTTCCCCCAAATTTGTATT
Organism: Antilocapra americana; assembly: GCA_007570785.1. NCBI lineage: Eukaryota > Metazoa > Chordata > Mammalia > Artiodactyla > Antilocapridae > Antilocapra > Antilocapra americana. The sequence continues at coordinate 60,047,003 of ML660200.1, read as the reverse complement.
TAAGCAACACTGTCATCACCCACAGAGTATTATTCATATTTAATCCACTAAGCAGTTCTATAAGGTAAGCACTAGTGTCCTAGGTAAGGACACTGAAGATTAGAAAATGTAAGTAATATGCCCATGTTACAGCTGTTGCTTCAGTCGTGTGCAACTCTGTGTGACCCCATAGACAGCAGCCCACCAGGCTCCGCTGTCCCTGGGATTCTCCAGGCAAGAACACTGGAGTGGATGTTGCAGCCAGCTAGTAGTAAACCTGGGATTTGAAGTCATCCTTGTGCCTCTGTGTTCTTAACGTTTGGCTTATTGCACTTTTATTAATTAATTCAGTCACTTATGAAATCCTCTGAAAGCCTGAAAATAAAAATAGCACTCAGGTATTGTTCAAGACCCAAAGTGGACTAGAAATAAACACATTCTAGGAGAAGCATTAAGACATTTCTCCAAAGAAGACATAAAAATGGCTAACAAACACAAGAAAAGATGTTCAACATCACTCATTATCAGAGAAATGCAAATCAAAACCACAATGAGGTATCACTTTACACCACTCAGAATGGCTGCAATCCAAAAATCTACAAGCAATAAATGCTGGAGAGGATGTGGAGAAAAGGGAACCCTCTTACACTGTTGGTGGGAATGCAAACTAGTACAGCCACTATGGAAAACAGTGTGGAGGTTCCTTAAAAAGCTGCAAATAGTCCTGCCATATGACCCAGCAATCCCACTGCTGGGCATATACACCGAGGAAACCAGAATTGAAAGAGCCACGTGTACCCCAATGTTCATCGCTGCATTGTTTACAATAGCCAGGACATGGAAGCAACCTAGATGACCATCAACTGACGAATGGATAAGAAAGCTGTGGTACATATACACAATGGAATATTACTCAGCATTAAAAAAAAAAAATTCAGGGGGGCGAAACTAAGATAGCGGAGGAATAGGACGGGGAGAACACTCTCTCCCCAATAAATATACCAAAAGAACTTTTAAAGGCCAAGCAAACTCCAAAAAACAGGAAATGAATGCTGGCAGAGGACATCGGGCATCTGGAGAGGCGACCCAGTGCCGATGTGAGGAGTAACAGTGAGGAAACCTAGACTCACCCACCAGAAAACCACACAAGCCTTTCCACCCAGGAAACTTTGACAAACCACGCATCCAACCCCTCCCATAGAGAGGAATCCCCACAATAAAGGGACAACACAGCAAGATAAACAAGATGAAAAGGCAGAGAAATACCCAGCAAGTAAAGGAACAGGATAAATACCCCCTAGACCAAACAAAAGACGAAGAGATAGGAAGTCTACCTGACAAAGAATTCCGAATAATGATAGTGAAAATGATCCAAAACCTGGAAAATAAGTTGGAGTTACAGCTCGATAACCTACAGGCAAGGATTGAGAAGATGCAGGTAAGCTTTAACAAGGACTTAGAAGAAATGAAAAAGAGACAAAATACAATGAATAATGCAATAAATGAGATCAAAAACACCCTGGAGGGAACCAACAGTAGAATGACAGAGACAGAAGACAGAATAAGTGAGGTAGAAGACAGAATAAGTGTGGTAGAAGACAGAATGACAGAAATAAATGAAACAGAAAGGAAAAATGAAAAAAGAATTAAAAGAAATGAAGACAACCTTAGAGACC
>ML660200.1:59716846-60040348 GCA_007570785.1 Antilocapra americana | reverse complement strand
CCGGAGGGGAAGCATATGTAAACCCATGGTGATATCATGACAATGTATGGCAAAAACAATAATAAAAAAAAAAATCTTTTAAAAAAAAAAATTCATTTGAATCAATTCTACTCAGATGGACCGAACTGGAGCCCATTATCCAGAGTGAAGTAAGCCAGAAGCAAAAACAACAATACAGTATATTAACGCACATATATGGAATTTAGAAAGACGGTAAGGAGAACCCAACATGCGAGACAGCAAAAGGACCACAGATGTATAGAATAGACTCGTGGACTCTGTGGATGAGGGAAACGGTGGGATGATATGGGAGAATGGCATTGAAACATGTTAATTATCATATGTCTAATCAATCGCCAGCCCAGGATTGATTCTTGCGGCTGGTGCATCGAGATTTTCCATGGGGGAGGGAGGAGGGAGGGGGGAGGAAGAGGGGAGGGAAGAGTTTCTTAAGGGGGAGCATATGTAAACCCATGGTGATATCATGGCATTGTATGGCAAAAGCAATAAAAGGGAGAAAAAAAAAAAGACTCATTGAGGATAAATGTGGGTTGTCAGATAATGTGGGAGGGCAAAAATAAAAAAAAGAGAGCGATAAATAGTTTATGTTGTTACACACTGATTTATAGCTTTAATGGAAATTAATATTCAGAACCCTAATTAATTAAAATATGTTTTCAATTACTTGAGGTTATTGTTTTAACCATGTTTAAAATAAATGTCTAAATAATTTGCAATTCAAAAATATTTTATGATATTATACCCAAAGGTTATAAGTGAGGCTAAGAAAATTATTTGATAAATGTGTATTTTAGTGTTTTATATATCTTCTAAATAAATTTTAAATTAATTTAAAAAACACATGTAGTAATGACATACATTGATTTTTAGAGCTATAATATTGGAATAAGTCTTCAGAAATGTAAAATGCATTTAGCTATAACCAAATCAAAAGTACCTGTTAATTAGTATTCTCTTCTTACAACATTTCCGGAAATGAACTATTGCAATGGTATCTATTATTTGTATTTGTAAAGTGGAATATATATTTAGAAGTACCTTGGAAGTCATTGCATCCATTCTCTGACACAATATAGAAGTGGCTTCTACAACATTGCAGAAGTGTGTTTTTATAAGTATATGGGGAGATAAGGTTTATGAGTTGCTGCTGTTCAGTCTCTAAGTCATGTACAACTCTTTGAGACTCCACAGACTTCAGCACACCAGATTTCCCTGTCCTTCACTGTCTCCTGGAGTTTGCTCAAACTCACGTCCATAGGGTCAGTGATACCATCCAACCATCTCATTCTGTTACCCCCTTCTCCTCTTGCCCTCAATCTTTCCCAGCATCTATCATTCCATATCTTTCTTAATATTATAAACTTGAAAACTTCAAATGAAAACCAAACAATATCAGTCATAAAGCTGCAAAAAGTCTCTGTCATAGTGAGTAGTAGTGAAAGTCACTCAGTCGTGTCCAGCTCTTGGGATCCCATGGCCTGTAACCCACCATGTTCCTCTGTCCATGGGATACTCCAAGCAAGAATACTGGAGTGGGTTGCCATTTCTCCATAAAAAAGCAAAAAATGTTTCTGTGACACACATAATCATTTGCCCTATTTCCTGCCCTTTGGAGTTAAAAACAAATCTACTCCCTCTTTGCATGATTCTAATAAAAGTATTTATTAAAAAGTGGAATTTTTTAAATTTTTTTGAACTGTAAGGGAGAGCCCAAGGGAATTTCTTTCTGCTGTTTGCCTGCATGCAAACATAAACTGCTTTAAAAAGCTGTGCTGAAACATGGTCAGGGATCAACATAATGAATACTGCCTCTGTAAAAATGACTAGTACACAGGAAACACAAAATAAAGAGCAGGGGAAAGTATCTGGGGAATTCAAAATAAAAGGAATTCTGGTTACTGAAGAAGATTTCTTCAGGGGATTCATACAAAATTTCTCTTATTATTCAGAGACAGAAAACCAGGGAAAGTTTATAAGTAAAATTTATCAATATACTTTTTTAAAAAAATTGCTGAAACAAAATAAGTATAAAAGATTTATTGAAAAATATATGTAGATATAACTCACCTGGGTTGTAAGTAGTATTTTTAATGCGTTTATTTAAAAAATTATAAAAACAGTATACAAATCAAAAAACAATAACATTAAAATATGAAATATATAGATATAGATAGTATTAACATTTTGTCAAATTTGCCTCCTATTAGTTTATATCAAGAGTACAGTATAATAAATATCATGTATTTCCCATGGTATTCTCTCAGCATTTTATGGCACTTCGTTCTACCAAAGTGACTAAACACAAGTACTTTGAAGTTTATTATAATTATACTGAAGCATATTACAACATGTTATTTGTATATTTATATATTCATCAAAATGCATATTTTAACACTTGAATTGAGTTGTAGCAGCAAAGGCACTTTCTTTAGTCAATATTCTCTTTGCATATTTATGAATATTGATATATTTTGCTCAAATTCAGTAATTTTTATTATTCCGTATAATTATAGTAAGTAGATTTCTTTATCTATGTATGTTCTAATGAGTGGACAATCATTTCTAAAATATTATTACTGCAAATAGGGCTGTGATATAATTTTTCTTGGTTATATATATATATATTAATCAATAAATTTCTTTCTATAGAAATGGTTTTCCAAATATTTCTTACAGTTTTTAACATGAGTTAGGTAACATGCACTATAAAAGATATGGTTACACATTTATTTGCACAGAAATGATTGTATTAATATATTTATTAAATAGTCTATACAATCTAGAAATTTCTATCTAGGCAAGATGAACTTTTAACAACCCTAATTACCCTGGCTTTCTGCTTATAAAGTTATAATAGGGTAGTAATTTTCACATACCCTTTTCATACATTTTATGCATACTAGATTATCAGCTTCATTTTATTCTATGTGTTAATCTAGACCATAAGCAGAGAAGTGAATGGATTTTATGTAACTGAGGACAAAGGCAGCAATGATGTGAGAAATGCTCATCCTCATTTTTGTGGCTTTGAACCTCTGCATCTGGCACAGTTTGGGACATGAATCAGGCAAATCCACTTAGAATAGCTTGTGGGCTAGGGATTAATACATTCCCATGATCAACATAAGTGCATTTGAGGGAAAGCGAATCTTGTAGTTGATGAAATAGAGCATGATCTTCGAAGTGAGTTATTTCACTGTTCAAGTTGTGGCTCCAGCAATTATTTTTTATGTGACCTGGGGTAAATCCTTTAATCTCAAACATTTAGTTTCTTTACATATGAAAGAGGAATGCAATTTTACATTGATAAATTGTAATGATGTATGGCATGCATTGACTGCTCATTTGTTTCAGGCATTGTGCATATGCTTTTAATACAAATATTCACTTAATGTGCTTATAACTCAATGAAGTAGTTGCATCTAAAGTTCCCATTTAACATATAAGGAAAGAGAAGTACATACAGATGAAATAAACTGAAGAAAGTTACATAGATACTCTATGACAGAGGTGAAATATGATCCTAGTCATTTCAGATCCATGGCCATAACTCTTAACCCATTGAGGAATGTTGTCTCTTAACTTGTACCTTGTATTTCATTTCATTTTCTGTATTGAAAAACATTGTTTCCAGCTGCTGCCTTCAGAAGTCTCAAAAGTAGAGATCTACAAAAGTATGCTTTAGTTATTCAAATAACAATAGGAAAATTTATATTTTGGTAGTTCTAAACGAGATTTTAGCCTCACATGTGCTATGTGCTAAATCACTTCAGTCATATCCAGTTGTGAATCTCAGATTTTTTTCATTTATGAAAAGCACATGTTGAAAATTTCCACTTTCAAGCTAGCTTAAAAATGTTCAATAAAGTCATTGGTGTTTTCATAAAAATATGTACTCAATATGTAGTCTTTCTGTTCTTTAAACTGCTCATAATTCACAAAAATAAGGCAACAAAAATCAACATTATTATATATATTTTGAAAATTGTCTTACAATCATTTGTCTTATGTGAGCAAATTCTGTTTTTGAAAAGATTTTTATACCAATATGTTAAAATGAAAGCTTTTTAAAAAACATTATGTAGGTATAGAATGTGAGATTAGCTGAATAGTTTTTCATATTATTCTGTTTATTATGAAGGATTTTGTTCATCTCTTTACTACTCCTGATTTGACAAATTCATTGACACCAAGGTACAGACTTTTGAGAAAGATAAGAACCTCAGCATTCTTGGCCTAAAATTCTACTCTCAGACATACATACTTAATGCTCATCTATGGTCTTCTGGATGCCTGCACATGAATACCGTCTGCTAAGTGATAACAAATTAAATAAAATGAATTTGTATTTTGGCAATTTACACAGCACTAGGACTGTAATACAGTGTTCTATAATACTGAAGTCATTTTTTAAAAATTTGATGGTGTCTGCAGATTCTGCAGAAAATAATGGCTTACATGGGAAAAATAGAAGAACTGATTTGAGAGCTTGGTCCACGGGAAATAGCTTATGAAAATGCACACAATTATTAAAGTTGCATACAGTGTCAAATAACAAGGGAATAATAAATATGACTTGTAAAACATGCAACTTTGGGGAATTCCTAATATTGGGACTTCTAACTATATAATAAAAACAAAATAAATCCAAATGCAAAATTAAAATTTAATATAAATAATGATATATTTAAATAACCATATATATTTTCAAGCAGAGATATTTTGACATTAAAATATAGTGTAACTTTGGGAGACATCATCTAGATAGCAGACTAGAATACTCCTGAATTTTCCTCCTTCCATGGGTATACTAGATCATAGCTACTCATGAATCTATTATCTCTTAGATAATCCAGACATTAGTTGAGTTACTTCTACACTTTGGGCAACTAAGAAAATACATCAAAACAGGTAAGAAAGGGTGGGACACAGTCTTATAAACACCATCTCTAGTACTGTGTCTTACAATAAGGAAGGGATCCTGGACTGCCAGTTTTCCCCTGAGGAGCAAAGAATTTGTACCACACATCAAGCACCTGAATTTTTAAGATGGCCATCCAAAGAACAGACCCCCAAATCACCTAGATCTTAGAGGCAGCTGAACTTAGTATTCATGAGTTCCATAGAACCATAAAAGCAAAGAAGTGATTTTCTTTTTTTAATAGATGTGTGAGCATTTCCCATAGCTTTCCCTTCCAGGCTCAAACTCAGCAGTAATTACTTTAAATGTAAATGAACTAAATTCTCTAATCTAAAACATAGAGAGTCTTCATGGATAAAAAACAAAACAAGAGCCAGTACTATGCTGTCTAGAAGACACTCAGATTGAAGAACATGCATTGCTTAAATGCATCTGAGTGTCTACAAAACACTCAGATAATTAAGAGTGTCTACAAGACACTCTTCAGATTTAGGAACACACATAGCCTAAAAGTTAAGGAATGTAAAATAAATTCCATGCCAATGCAAACCAAAAGAAAGTAGAAGGAGCTATATTTATATCAGTAAAAGAGATTTTATGCCAGAAACAATGTAACAAGAGACAAAGAAGGTTATTGTATAATGATAAAATGGTCAATTCCTCAAGAAAATACATTTGTAAACATTTGTGCACCCTGCATCTAAATATTTAAAGTAAATATTAGTGTGTATAAAAGGAGAAATAAACAGCAATACAATAATGGCAGAAGATTTCATTATTCCGCTTTTAAAAATAGACTGATCATCCAGACAGAAAATCAGTATAGAAATATTTGACTTTACACATTAAGCAAGATAGACCTAACAAACATGTATAGAAAATCCTACCCAACAGTAACAGAATACACCTTCTTTTCAGGCACAGATGAAAATTCTCCAGGAAAGATCAAATATTTGGTCACAAAACAAAGTTTTAACAAATTTAAGGTTGAAATCATATCAAGCATCTTTCTGACCACAATAGTATTAAATTAGAAATTAATTAAAAGAGAAAACCTAGAAAATTTACAAATGTGTACAAGTTAAACATACTCATGAACACCCAAAGAGTCACAAAAATGCAAATTAAAAAAAAAGATTATATACCATAAGCTTATGATATCATAGCTACTACTGATGGGCTTTAGTTTTATTTACATGTATTAAGATAAGCAAAGGTGTAGTGAATGTTATTAACTAATTATTAACAGACTGTAGAAAATGCAATATTTCTTATGATTCAAATATTTGGAAAACTTCATCAGCTGTATATTTCCTTTAGTTTCATATGGTCAATATTAATTAAACATGCTAATGTATTTCTCCTAGATAACCATTTGGGAATGCATAATTGGCTACTAGTCTTTATTAAAATACGAGCATAATTTTTGCTGTGGTAAAATCATAATCAAATAGACATCACCATGTTTCCTTTGCAGATGGTCTTATTTTCGGATTCTCTTCAAACCTGTCACTTCATAAATTTAATGGCAAAGCCAGTCTGACCAGTATGAAACTGTTTGGTAATATTTTTTAAAACCAGTGTGAACATGGGTGTGTGTCTGAGAGAAATTACATCAAAAAGTGAATCATAGTCTATCTAGCCAGATGTTTCAGGACATACTAAGAAGGATCACAGGATTTTAGGATGTATAATTTCAAACCAGATATTTAAAAATTGTATAAGAAATAAAACCTTGTCTCATTCCTTACTGCTTTTTATAAATCAAGGTTAACTTCAACTGTGGGAGTGTTGATAGAAACAATATCATCTGTAAAATTGTTTCCACCATATGCCAGTAATTGTAACAATTGGTTTTTCCAGACCAGCAGCTCAGCATCCCCTGGAAATGGGTTGGAAAAGCAAATTCTTGAGTCCTAACCTCAATCCTTCTGAATCAGAGTGTCTGGAAATGGCTTCAGCAATCTATGCTTTAACAAGCACCACATATGTTTTTTATGTCTGTTCTAGATTAAGAATAACTTCCCTATTCTATTTCCTAACCTCAGAGATAGCAGCTTTCAAAAGGGGGCTTCCCCAGTGATTTTGATATACTGAACTATGAAATGGAAATGTTATACAAATATGTTAACTGTTCTACTCATTTCATAAAAAAGAGGATTATTTTTCCTTACTTTATATTTATTAACATATTTAAGGACACATGCATGAAAATTTGAACTTTGTGTCTGTTTACTTTCAAATCAGAGTTCTTTCTGAGTACAGGTCCGATTAGATAATACTAAAATCATGAATACTGCACTTATGAAATATGGTAATCTATAGTCATTCAGGTGACTTCTGAAAACTCTCAGCATTAGATAATTTTAGTTAGGGGTTTCAACAGATGTGGCTGAGAACATTTTCTGCATACACCTGCAAATTGAACACTCCAGATCATTGTTCTGTCCTCCTTTCCTCCCAATAACACTTTATGAACTGAAAAAAAAAATTTTTTTTTCCTCCAAAGTAGCCTGACCAGTTAATTTCACACCTGGCCACACAGAAAATGCAGAAATAATAGAGAGGATCTCTTTAAGCAGTAAGTACAACAACTGTAACATACTGGCAATTGGTGTCATTTACTTGAGCCCGAAGAAATGAGGCATGACTTTGCAAGGAAAATTTGGTTTAATTGTCATTTGTATAACATAGCACCATAAGCTGGGGTGCGTAAAATATGAATAAACAGAAACTTCAATTGAACAGAGTCAGTGGCTAAGAAGGAGTAGTTCTCACAGAACATGATAGCAGAGCCCAGGGTCTTAGCCAATCCAAAGCAGAAACTTTTCCATAGCGCCACAACTTCTATTTTCCCTTTGTAGAAGTCTCCTTCCTCTGCCTTGTGAGGAATTAACAAGTAGCTTGCATGGTGACAGATACTGAATTGCAATTCTCAGCTGATCCCAAATAACCCATCTTTCCTGGAGAAATATCTGGCAGTCTATTTTTCCGAGGTTAACAGTTTGTATTCACAATGATGAGGCAAAGAACACTGCAGATGAATGGCAAGTATAGTGAAGCTAATCATATGTGAAAACATTATTTTTCCACTAAATCCAAAAGATTGATTAAGCCAAATGTGAACATCTAGTTCTTATGTCACACGTGTTAATGGTTAAGTATATTAATTGAGAATACATGCTGATTATTAAAGTAACTGGAGAATAATATTTTAAATATTGAGTCTCTTCAGGAATACCTAATAATGTTTTAGAAATCATTGCTTCAGCTCTAGTTCCGATAGTGACTATATCACCTTTTATGTATACACATAAGATAGGAATAAAAATTCAAGAGTCCATAAAATATTAATACTTGCAAGTCATTCACATCTGCGTTGGGATGTAAATGTGGCCCAGAGGAGAGCACACACAAATTAGATCGCCTCTACTTTCCATTCTCATCACTTGCTTGATCAACCACTGGATGTTGTCCCACAGTAGCCTGTGGAAACACACTCTTAGTAAGTACTTCATTTCACTGCAAGTGATGTGAATGAAAGGAAAACTTTCAGCAGATGTCACAAAATGACTAAAACTATAATTCAGAATAGTTGATATTCTCACCATGACAGATTTTAGGATGGTAAAGAAGCAAGCAAAAATGTCAAAAAGAAAGAAATTTTAAAAACTATGTTTCAATCTTTAAGGATATTTGATTGAGGAACAGAAAGACTCCAAAGTGGAGAGAAAAATAAAGAAACTGAAGCTGTAGTTTCATATAGGATTAACTGTTTCATTGTCCTTGCCAAAACTCTCAGTGAGGAAAAACTTTTCCTCTACCCACTTAAGATTAGTGATTGAGTCTCATAAACTAAACTGACAAAAAACATTAGCAGGAGAAAGGACAAAGTTTATTCAAGAAGATTTGTGGAAACTCACAAAGAAAGTGACTCATAAAAGTGGCTAGGATTCAGAGTTTATATACCCTGTTAATAGGGGAAGGACAAGGAGAGAAAGGTCAGGTAAATGATGTTAGGAAAGACAGAGCTTTAGTAGTTTATATGGAGGTACAATTATGCCGTGACCATGCTTGCTTATGAGATTTCTCAATGAGGGGCTGGCTTCTCCTTTCCAGTTTTAGGAGTTAATTTTCCTTGAAGAAAGATTTATGACAGTTAAAATCTCTTTGGAAGGCTCTGATATTTGGCAGATAAGGGGAGAAGTGTTGAGGAAAATCATCACTCTGCATCTGTTGATTCTCAAATATTTTTAGCTCAAAATAATTTTTATGCAACAGTACTATATTCCAGATCCCTTCATCATTTTACCTTATCATTAATGGTTTCAACTTTCTCTGGGCTAAGAAACTGTGGATAAAAAGTGTGCTAATAATACTTCTTGATGTCATCATCCCAGGGGAGTTGGCATTCACATTTCTTGTATTCCTAAGGGGATGTCTAATCCTACCTGTTAATTAATCATTTTATATTTATTACAATATTTTAACATTGATTTCTTTTGCTTCCCAAACATTTAGTCTGCAAAAGTCTCATAAATGGTAACAAAACACTTTAAATTTCTTCTAACAGTGGATAAATATCTAAACAGTTATATGAAGAAGAATTTCTAATCAATGGAAGAAAGTAGCAACAATGGTATAAACTGACAAAATATATTTGAAAAAAATAGAATATACTTAACTTTATCAAGAGTTTTGTAAGACCTAAGTCATTTGTATATTCTCTGAAAAGTCAATTACCTTATAAAGCATCTGTAATTTTCAGCTACTGAAAAATAGTGTAATAATACAGACAAATCAAAATCACTGAAATGTACTTTTAAAAGGAGAATGTAACATAGTGGAATAACTGTTGTTTCTACTCTTGGTATGGCTGTCTGCTTATCAAATCAGAATTAAGACACCAGTATGTTACTTATTTATTCAAAAATTTCTTGACATATGGAATCAAAGCTTGGGTGAAAATCCATTTCAGTCACCCGGAGAGCTATCCATGAGCTAATAGAATAATCTGTTGTTAAAACTGCTGAAATGTCCAGCAAAGCTATTTAGTCCTACAGTACATAGTTTCTAGATTTGAGTCAGCATTATAAATGCACTATTGTTAGAAATTCTCCTTATTTTGTGTCTCAGTTGTTTCTGAACACAATCAATTTGACAAGGATCCCAGGAGTTACTGCTCCAGCAGATGCTCTCTATAATGTCTCTATCAGCTGTCCAGAGCTCCAGAAAATTATGATAAAACAATTCCACACCTGTCCTTAAGAATCTCAGACACAGTTTTCTATTGAATTATTTTCAAGAAACAGATGTTGTTCTAATAAATATATGTAGATATATGAATAATTGCATAGGATTTCAAAGATTGCATTGTTGCTTTAAAAAAAGTCTTTAAAAATCTGTAAGATTTTTGGTATCTTTCTTCTAACTTTAATATGTACACTTTTCTAAACATAATATCATGAAGAACACTAATCTATTGAGCAAATTAAATTGCTCTAAGAAATAAGCTTCATTTTCTACTCTGAAAAAATCCATTAAATAACCCATAATTTACTAAGGTAAATGCAAGAAAATTGCTACATTTTGCTGGAAACACTTTAATAATCTTGAACATGCACTATTTTAATATCCTTAACTGTAGGCATATTAGTTTAGTTTTACTTTAGCAGACACAATAATGAGAGGGGAATTAAGATGATGTCTTGAACTTTTCTATAATTCTCAGAGCAATATCTTACATTTAACCAAAAGCAGTGGATAAGGGGTGAGGGTAGTTGTCAAGGAAGATAGACTGAATTTCAAGGGGAAGAAAACAAACAAACAAAAATGTTTATAATGTAATCAAATCTTCAGCAATTTAAAAAAGCTGTTAATAAAGGTATTCAGTTTAGTTCAGTTCAATTGGTCAGTCGCATCTGACTCTTTGCGACCCCATGAACTCCAGCATGCCAGACTTCCCTGTCCATCACCAACTCCCGGAGCCCACCCAAACCCATTTCCATCAAGTCAGTGATGCCATCCAGCCATCTCATCCTCTGTCATCCCCTTCTCCTCCTGCCCCCCAATCCTTCCCAGCATCAGGGTCTTTTCCAATGAGTCAACTCTTCGCATGAGATGGCCAAAGTATTGGAGTTTCAGCTTCAACATCAGTCCTTCCAATGAACACCCAGGACTCATCTCCTTTAGCATGGACTGGTTGGATCTCCTTGCAGTCCAAGGGACTCTCAGAAGTCTTCTCTAAAACCACATTTCAAAAGCATCAGTTCTTCGGCACTCAGCCGTTTTCACTGTCCAACTCTTGCATCCATACATGACTACTGGAAAAACCCATAACCTTGACTAGACGGATCTTTGTTGGCAAAGTAATGTCTGTACTTGACATTAAATCCACATTACAGATTAAACTTGTGCATTGAAAGAGAAGAAATAGTATGTTATTTGCATGGCTTTTGCAAAAACATCTTACTAATAGAAAATTAACAAATTTTTACTAGCTGCCTAAATCAAATTACTTACATTTTTGCATTTCTCCTCACTCTACTCTCACCTCTAATACAATATTTCAAACAGCAAAACATATAAATAGATAATATAGGAATTTATAAATTGAATATAGAACTATGGCATTTACAATAAAAAGTTATTCTGAGCCTTCAACATTATTTTTTCCTGTCTTGATAAATATATTTTTCTCAAGCTCAAAACACATTTAGAGCATAGCATCTCAGAAAATCAGTCCTATTCAGAATATGGACACCCACATCATAGAAGGAGAAAATAAAATGTGATTATGTTTGCATTAGAAGTTCTTTTACCCTGATTTAAAATATTTTCAAAAATTTCTATTTGATATTTCTATATTGAAGAACTATCTTTTTCATTTAAGAAAGTTACCAATAGTTAAGTATAATTATTGAGGAAAATTTAAGCATAATATTTTGTTAGCGTATTCTTAACATGTATATTCAAGTATGATATAATCTTACTAGTATAGTATATTACTTAGACTCTTTATTTTACTTCAGAGTATATCCAGAGGCAAGGTTTCCAGTGAAAGTAGTTTATTTGGAAAATAATCATGGGAGAAACTAGTAAAAGAATAGGAAGCATCAGGACCTGTAGGTGTCTAGAACTTAATTCCACTCAGGAACTGAGACAGCCTAGAATGCATAACTTGAAGTTAACTTGCCTAGGCTGTGAGAGTGCTGTGGTACTTTCCATCAGCACTCATTTAACCTTGGTTGAGGGCTGTTGATCCCTGATTCTGCTTGCCTGGCCCACAAGGGTACAGAGTGTTCTTTTCCCACCAGAGAAAGCCCTCTGCTATGGCTTTTTTGTTTTGTCAGCTTGACTAGGCTGTTAATCCCCAGTTAATCAGTAAAACATTAAGTGTAGCTGTCAAGAGATTTTGAGAGGTAAAGTCCCTCTAAGTTAAATTTAAGATCACCCTAGATAATCTGGCTAGTCCTTACTAAATCTGTTGAAAGACTCTACACATGGTCCTGAAGCTTTTCTGAGAAATGGATAAAATTCTTCCTGTGTACAAGAACTTTAACTCCTGCTCGTGTGTTTCAGCCTACCTTGTTCTTCCCTTCCTGACTGCCTGCTCTAAGGATTTTAGACATGCTTAGCTAACTCCTGCAATTACGTAACTTTGATATGTGTGTGTGTGTGTGTTTGTATATGTATTCTGCTTCTGCTTCTCTGGCTAAAACCTGACTGATATGCTCCAAGATGCAATGGCTGGCAATTGAAAATACAGCTGATGTGCATAGAAAGGATGTGTCAAGTTGATATAGGCAGGACGGTGATAGAATTCTGTCTGCCCAGATACATTCACAACCCATATTTAATTCACTTCCTCTTATCACTGATTTCCCAGGATGACTTCTAATAACATAATCTAAAAAAGAACAGATTTACATTAGGAAGTTCAGTAGAATGAGCTACAATAGCTGAACCTGATTTGGTCCTGAGGATGCAATTGATATTTATCACCTCCCTTCTCCACAATCGATTCCAGATATTCGTCATCTTTAAGTTGGTTGCCAGTTTCAGTTGTATGTCTCACAGGGTAACCCAAGTGTTTATTCCTGAGAAGTCTGCAGCCCTGGCTAAAGTGCTCTTGTCTTGCTATAGCTGACTTGGTCTTAATCATTGCTCTAGAAGTAGCAGCAGTGGGAAATGAGGTCAGATTTTTTTTTAAATATAAGATAAAAATTTGGTTCTTTTGAAAATAAATTTGTTAGTAACTTTAAAATAAAAAAAAAAGAAGTTAAGGAGATCTTAATGCAGCCATCTGCCTCATGTGTTACTTTTTCATGGACTCCAATCAAAGGGCTTTTAATATACTTTAGCAAGAGAAAGAAAATCATTTGTAATAACCAAGAGGGTGCATGGAAATCTCAGGGTTCGAGATTTGCAAGTGTATCCATCCAAGTGTCTTTACTCCATCAGTGCCATTAGTTTGTCATAGAAGATGTCTTGCCCTGGTGCATGGAGGTTCTTTTGTTACTTCTGTTGGAAAAAGTCATCAGGTCAACTGATTTGCCAGTTGACCCATGGGCTGGACTCACAGATCCCTTATTTCCTCCTCTATTCTTGGAATATTCTGTCCATTATTCCCACAGTAGGAAATGTTTTCAAGAACACAGCCTTGAGAGAGCAATGTGGTGTTGAGACCACCTGGACTGAAAACATGCTGAACCAGGTAAGGCCTCTGATATACCTTTAAGGTTTCAGTGAGCATGTACAGAGACCCACTCACCTCACAACCACCCAAAATAAGTGTCATGTGTGAGTTGCCTTGCTTATTAAACCAGCCTCTTACCCCGGCTAGAATGGTCTGACTCTTTCTTCTTTCTTTCCTTGCCAGTAATGTACTCGGGCTGGTTTCTGAATATATGTGGGAAGCTCTCAACTGTTAAAAACCAGAAAATTCTCACAGTCAGATTTTAGGCCAGTTTTCTGCACAGTTTGCCCTCAGCTGCAGGAGATCAGGGGCTTGCTGCCACAGAAGCCTTGTGACTTTCATACTGTGCTCTGTTTGTAGTTGGCCAACTAAATCCTACTGGGTTGTTTGCTTATTTCTTTCTTTCAAGGAATCAGGAATCAATAGCAGTTAGCAGCTAACTCTATCCCTTTAATAATTTCATTGGTATGAAACAATGGGAAAATAATTTGAAAAAGAAGAGATACAAGCACATGTATAACTGTAGGTCTCAAATATTGGAGATTCTAAATAAGACCTCATGCTTTTTTTACCTGCATCCAGTTTCATATTGTCATGCCAGAGAAGTTACTACTTACTACCTTACTGTTGATGTATCCTCCTTTTATTTATCTATTTATTTTTGAACTGCAAAGTGATCAAATTCCAGATTTCAATCCTGAGGTTTTGCTTTTTCTGCCTGTCAGTGCAGGAGACACATGTTCGATCCCTGGGAAGATGGCATGGAGAAGGAAATGGTAACCTACTCCAGTATTCTTGTCTGGAGAATCCCATGGATGGAGGAGCCTGGTGGACTACAGTCCATGAGGTTGCAAAGAATCAGACATGAGAGCAAATGAGTACCCATCACAATACTATCTATCTTGTATATGGTTTCTGCAGACACAGCCTAAGATAAAAACATAAGTGCTAGTAGTTATTTAACAAAACAACATGGAAATATTGATAGCAAATAATATGTAGACTTGAATTATTAGATAGAATTAGGATAGAACAGGGAAAACATCCAACAAAGAGTGTATTACCAAGTTATATTTGAGAGGTTATATAGAACATATTCCTCAAAATCTTTCTACCAGATATGTAAAGGAGCTCCTGAAATATGCACCAACTCTGTCAGTCATTGATTATGCTGATGACAAAGGTTTCCTATTTCTACAAATTTCTGGCTTGTAAATCACATAGGTAGGTGGTATATCCTTCAATTAAAAAAAAGTTATTATATAAATCAGCATAGGTGCTAACAATTGCAAGGCAGGTAGACATGCAAAAATCAAAACAAAAAAAAGATAATAAATAAGAGATATCTATGGGAAACAGCAACATCTACCACATCTGTCTTAAGAAATAATGTTTTATGGTGGTGGTGGTGGTGGTGGTGGTGGTGGTGGTGGTGGTGGTTTAGTCCTTCAGGTGTGTATGACTCTTGAAACCCCATGGATTGGAGCCCACCAGGCTCCACTGTCCATGAAATTTCCCAGGCAAGAATACTGGAGTGGGTTGTCATTTCCTTCTCCAATAATGCTGTATACCCAACACAGTAACTGTCAACCTCTGATTACTTGGAAAGGTAATATGCACATTTGTACTCATCATTAAGGAAGTACATTTTTAACTTTTGATTTTATTTTAGAGTATAGTTGATTAACAATGTTGTGATAGTTTTAGCTATACAGTAAAGTGATTTACTTATATATATATATATATATATATATATATATACACATACATGCATCTGTCCTTTGTAAATATTTTTCCTATTTTTCCTATCGTTATATAATATTGAACAGAGTTCCTTGGAAAGCACAGTAACAACTTTTGAGACAGAAATTGGGAAGCAACATTCATGATTAGTGCTCTTACATCATATGGGTAATGATGTATTTATACAGCAGCATTAAATAATTGTTAAAAAAAAAAACTAAAGAGGCAAGAAGATATATATTATGGTTTCCATACAAATGTTGCTGTAAATATGGAACAAGAAAGACTTTTTGAAAAAATGATAATCTACACAATAGTACAGATGTGAGAGTTAGACAGCAAAGAAGGCTGAGTGCCAAAGATTTGATACTTTGGAACTGTGGTGCTGGGGAATACTCTTGAGAGTCCCTTGGACAGCAAAGAGATCAAACCTGTCAATCTTAAAGGAAGTCAACCCTGAATATTCATTGGAAGAACTGATGCTGAAGCTGAAGCTCCAATACTTTGGCCACCTGATTCAAAGAGCTTACTCACTGGAAAAGACCCTGATGCTGGGAAAGATTGAGGGCAGGAGGAGAAGGAGGCAACAGAAGATGAGACAGTTGTATGGAATCACAGATTCAATGGACATGTATGTGTTCTTAGTCACTCAGTTGTGTCCAACTCTGCAACCCCATGGACTGCTGCCCGCCAGGCTTCTCTGTCCATGAGTATTCTCCAGGCAAGAATACTGGAGTGTGTTGCCATTCCCTCCTCCAGGGAATCTTCCCAACCCAGGGATCAAACCCAGATCTCCTGCATTGCCAGTGGATGTTTTACCATCTGAGCCACCAGGGAAGCCTTCAATGGACATGAGTTTGAGCAAACTCCAAGAGATAGTGAAGGAGAGGGAAGCTGGTGTGCTGCAATCCATAGAATTACAAAAAGTTGGACAGGACTTAGGGACTGTACAGGAACAGCAATCAAAGTGATTATCATGCAAATGATCCATCAGTAACATTAACATTATTTTTTAAAACATACTTCTTATCTCAGATTCATAAAGACATTCTTTTTTATCTTCAAAAATATAAAGCATATAATTTATTTTAAATAGATTTTATAAAGGATGAAAAATGGAAACTGTTTTTATTCTTAATATGAATATCTTTCTTAGCAAAATACAGGGTCAATCCTAGGATAAGAAGGCCCTGGGTGAGTATTTACAATGATGTTCTCAAAAGTCATTATTGTGCTTTCTTAGTAATGACCACAAATGGGCATTTTACCAAGAATTAGTAGGAAAATGTGAATGAAAATTACTTTTCTGCCATGTGAAATTTACCATTTTATAGTGTGGTTAGAACAACACATCTTCTAAACATGTTTTCTTTTGAATTCTTTAGGCCATAATTACTTCTAGAACATGATCTCTTCCAGTGATGACCACATACCAGCCTTCCAGACTCCATCAGAGATGATAGGTGAGTAGCTGTGGACCGAGAAGTGTGAACCCGTTAAGGAAGGAATATCATCCCTGTTTTGGCAAGTCTTAAGACTGACTTGCTCATAGCTTAGTTAGTAAAGAATCTGCCTGAAATGCAGGAGACCCAGGGTCGGGACGATCCCCTGGAGAAGGAAATGGCAACTCACTCCAGTATTCTTGCCTGGAGAATCCAATGGACAGAGGAGCCTAGCAGGCTACAGTCCATGGGGTCACAAGAGTTGGACATGACTTAGCAACTAAAGAGAGACAGGGAGAGAAGACTGTCTAGGGAGAAAATAATATCACTGCATCTATCAAAGACTAGTACATGCATGCATGATCAGTTGTATCTGCCTCTTTCAAGACCCCATAGATTGTAGCCCACCAGGCTCCTCTGTCCATGGGATTTTCCAGTCAAGGATACTGAAGTAATTTGCCATTTCCTTCTCCATGAGATATTCCTGACCCAGTGATGGGACCCATATCTCTTGAATCTCGTGCATTGGCAGATGGATTATTTACCACTGCACCACCTGTCAAAAGGGCCTCCTAGGTGGCACGGTGGTAAAGAATCGGCTTGCAAGTGTAGGAGATGCAGGTGTGATCCCTGGCTCTGGAAGAGTACCTTGGAATAGGAAATGGCAACTCACTCCAGTGTTCTTGCTTGAAAACTCTATGGTCAGAGGAGCCAGGTGAGCTGTAGGCCGTGGCGGTCACAAAGAGTCTGATGTGACTGAACATACAGCACACCCGTCAGAGACAAGATAGGGTATCAATTTAAAGAGTCTTCTGGCTTTGTGGAACTCGAGTCTTTAAAATTCTCAAAATAAATGTTACCATGACAGAAGAAAAGTGTCTGAACTGTGATATGGAGCCTATTGAGGGGGTGGGCTGTAGACATTAGACAAAGAGAGACCTGGTGGCCTTAAAGGGAGACCAGGTCCCAGGTGATTAGGTCTTAATACTCCTATTGAGCAGTCATCATACATGACAGTCTGGGAAAGTGTGTGACTGAGGCAATCTGTGAAAGGAGATGAAGGCAGAGGCTCTCTTTGAACACAAAGCTCATTAGCTGGGCTATTTAAGGAGTGTTTCACTCATGCAGGGGAATATGGACAGTATATTGCAGCATTCCTCGCAGGCATTTTTTCTAAATACATTTTATAACTATTCCTTGCAGGTGTACGATAATGAAATTGGCCCTTTCATTTTGATTACACATCCAGTATATTTGCTAAACTTGATTGTTAAATAACATAAATGAGAAAATTTTGATCTGAAAACTATGAATTACTTATTTTACATTGAACCAACTTTGAAAAATATCTAATAGTTATAATACATTTTTTTTATGCATTCAAAATTTATTTTGCTCTATGTTTATGATTGGGCTTCCTTCACAACTCAGTTGCTAAAGAATCCACCTACAATGCAGGAGACCCCGGCTTGATTCCTGGGTTGGGAAGATCCCCTGGAGAAGGGATAGGCTACCCACTCCAGTATTCTTGGGCCTCCCTTATGGCTCAGCTGGTAAAGAATCCACCTATAATGTGGGAGACTTGGGTTGGGAAGATCCCTTGGAGAAGGGAAAGGCTACCCACTCCAGTATTCTGGCCTGGAGAATTCCATGGACTGTATAGTCCATGGAGTTGCAAAGAGTTCTACATGACTGAGTGACTTTCACTTCACTTCACTTCATGTTTATGATTATTATTTTCAATAATTTATACAGTATTATAAGCACATTCTTCTAAAACTTTTTAGAATATTTCCTATTTTTATATTCTCAAAAAGAAATCTAGTATGAAATATTGTAATCATCTATCTCTGACTATTTGTGGGAGCTTAAGAAACAGCAAGCATTGATTTTTTGATTCTTTGTTAGAGTAGTAATCTTGAGTCAGCATAAGACACCCTGTAGCACAAACACTGTCATGTGAAATAATTGTGTTTTAATGTATCTAACTATAATCCAGTGGTTGTTTAGTTGCTAAGTCATATCTGACTCTTTGCGATCCCATGGACTGTATTCTACCAGGCTCCTCTGTTAATGGAGATTCCTGGGCAAGAATAATGGAGTGGGTTGCCATTTCCTTCACTAGGAGATCTTCCCAGACTACGTGTTGAAAATGTGTTTTCTGCATTGGCAGGTGGATTCTTTACCACTGAGCCACTAGGGAAGCCAAATTCAGGTATGAGACAGTTACAAATAAACTAGGTATAATTTATTTGAATTGCAATCTAAAAATGTTTTATTTATTTGAAATGATTTTATTTTGTTACATTTATAAAAAATTTTAAAAAGTTTTCTCTCACAAATCATCTTTTATTAGAGCTAATTCATGAAACAATTTGAATTAGTCAGCACACTTCCTAATGCTCTCAAGATGTAAAGTAACTGAAATGTTTAGTGAATTAGTTTTATGAAAAGTATTATAGCATAAGATACAATGGTTTAGATTATTCAATTTGATGCTATTACTTAATAGAGCTATGTGAAAAAGCTTGTCAAAAGTTGAATCTTCTGAAGCAGTAACAGTAGAAAAAGCTGTATAAATCCATTTGATTTACAGCTCTAAAATGTATACAAATTTAATGAAATGAATTTTAATCACATTTCCTCCAAACAGCAAATGTAAATAATTGTGGATCAAAAAAGAGTGCATGACTAACAGATGATGCAATATTACTGTCCTTAATTATTTTAAAGTAGTATCATGTAGTTATAATTCTAGGTGAAATAAGAATAGTATAAATCTATAGGAAAATGAGTTTTTTGCTGCATAATAAATATAAAAATGCTTTGATTACTTATAAATGCCTGATTTTTAAAACTGCAACATGGAAAAAATATGAAGATATTTTTAATAGTCACCTAAGAATCAAAAAAGATGTTTTAAGCAAAACACCCCTAAAAATGCATTTAAGGTATTCCAAAAAATAAAAACTAGATTATTTTTTTTTCCAGTTTATACTTTTCCTTTATTTTTTAAAACAATTTCCGAATACAAAAATGCAGATATTCAAAATGGATTTTCATATACATATATATAATTCTGCCGCAGTGGATCAAAAAGCAAAAATATGTCCTTAGCATGTCTCATTTTTGAAAACCCACAAGACTATTCATAAATCCAATTAGAGAGAGGGTGTGCAAAACCACTAACGATGCTGGCAAAACCCTAAAGACCTGATTCTGTTTGAAGTAGAGAGAAAATAAAAGTATAAAGCATTATGTACTTAATCAAATATATATTTTTTGATGTTTAAACAGAAACACTAAGAGCTAAGGAAATACACCACATTTATGATCTGGGCTTTTCAGGGTCAAACTTCATCAGAATTTGTCTCTTAGGCATCTGTAAGAAATGGTGGATTATTTAATGACTTACAAGTTACAGTCATTAGATGATCCTTTTATACTTTCATCCTTTTATATACAAAGATTGAGATACTTTAATACATTCTGATATCTGAAACTTTGGTTCTTTCAAACAGTTGATAAAAGCAAAATAATTTCCTGACTATAGCACTCTATAGAATTTTTTCCTTTTAAAGTGTCAAGTTAAACCAAGTTGACCAGGCTTGTGTGCACCCACGGCCCTTTCATAACCACGGGGTGGGGGGGGGATGTGAGGGGCAACACAGGAGAGCTTGTTCTCATTCTCCACGTGTTTATAATACTGACCCCCATCCAGGCGGAACACTGTAGGTTCTGCTGTACCCTAAGACTATTTCTTTGTTACCTGAAAACTTAGTTTTGTATAAAAATATGACTGTTTCTTTAGAAAATAATATAGTTTTTTTATTAAAACTTGGTAGATAGAAAAAATGGTATATCAAAATATGGTAAACAAATGTTGTAAATATATGAAATCATTAAAAACATCTCATAGAAAGACATTGTGCTAAAGTTCTTTCCTGAAGTGTGAGCAACACTGTTACTGTACATCTGAAGGTGAGTAAGTTCACTCTCCTGACTTGATTTTATTATATATCCTAACAGCAGTGGCAGTAACTGTCCTAAAAATGGCCTTTTCTCAAACACTAACACTATTATACGTCAAAGTTAATGTAAAAGACAACGTCGGGATTGGTGGTTTTCAATCCTGTTACATACTAGCTCCATCTGGAAATTTCAAAAGAAAAGGCAATTTTCACCTGGGTCTCACCAAAAGACATTGATTTAATTCATCTGAGGTGGTACCCAGACATTGTTAGTTTTTTCAAAGCTACCCAGATAATTCCATGATGCAACCAGGGTTGAGAACTATGGCAAAAGACACATGAGAAAACAGTTGTTCTTAACTGTATACCTATCAACTGATTGTCTGTAGGCATCATTCATTCAGTGACACCAAACATCATTATCCTCTGCACCAAACAAGAAAGACCATGCATGTAAGAAAGACAGGGGAGCTGTCTATCTTTCTTAGATGAAAAGGCGGTAAGCTTCAGACACATATAAACACACAATCTTATATATTTATATATGTATAACATATATGTATAGTTGGGGTATTTTGGTTAAGCAGAAACCAACATTACCATAATTTATTCTTGATTTAAAAAAAAACCCACCAAGTATAAACATATTCTAAGACATTCCTATGGCTTTAACAGAAACTGGTTTCAGAAACTCCACAAAATTCTTTATGGCATGAACACAACCCATCTGTTCCCGGGCAAGGGACTCGGCTGAGTCCTAGAGCTTCCTGGAAGAGCAGGAGAAGGACGTGGCCCTGACCAGCGTGAAGCAGTCCCAGGCCTCACCACACCATCTTTTGGTTATTGCTTGATTTACATCTTGTTGACCTTGGGCTGCACTTCTGTGATGAAGCATCTTTGGCGTGCTGGCACCACTTGCTTCAACCGCTTCATTCCTGTTCACTTTGGGACAGCCCCAGCGGGGTGGCAATGGCTATGATTGGGCAACTGTCTCTCTCTCAAAAGGATGAGAGCCTCTTCTCTCTCTCCTCCCTCAAACCACCAGCATTTCATGAGGGAGTGGTAAGAAAAAAAACGTACAAGCAAACAAAGAAACACAACATCTTTCACATGATAAAAAAAAAAAAAAGTGATGTTACACGTAATTGAACTGGAAAACAAAACAATGAACACACACACCACAGTCTGACATCCTGAAGGTTTGGTAACCAGTAAAGCACATTTCCTTTCAAAGGATCAGTGAACTTCCGGGCACTTGTCTTGCTGTACATTCCCTGTAGTCCTTTTCCTCCTGTGTAATACTTAAAGTGCACTGTCTCACGGCTTTTATTTCCATCACAACTATTATAACGAAAGAGATATGTCTGGGGTGTAGAAAATATGGCACAAGTAATAGGTAAAGAAAGAACCCATGGCTTTCACAGCCTCTAGCAAGCAGCAGGCTGTCCGGACAGCTGCATGCAGAGGTCCTTTAAACAACAAACTCTGGAACTTCATCATGGGTGAGATCCAGAGAGAAGTATTTGCTGGTTCTTTTGACTGGAAAAGCATCTTGGATGTTGACACACTGCTGAGCCAAGCAGCTGCTGCAGTAGAGGCCTTCCTCATCCAGTTCATGGCCACACCCAAAGGTGTAACTCTGAGCAGTGTCCTGACACAGTCCTGCAATGCGCAAGAAGTCCTTCTGGTACAGTCTGATGTCATCGAGGCTCAAGCTATGTCGATCGGTGGAGGTCTTTGGTTTTCGACATATAGTCTGTGGAAGAGAATCAGTGCTCTGGCCACGCAGTTTGACTACCGTCTCTGAGGAGCTGGAGGTGGAAGAACCAATTTCTTTCACAATCAATCCAGAGTGTCCATTCAGCTTCCGTGACAGGAGCATGTCCTCTGTGATGTAGATGCACATGTCTGGGCTGACTTCCAAGGACTCTTCATTCATCTGCTCCAGGTCTCTGGGGTCATCAACCAACATCTCTATTTCATCATCCTGCGAATCCTCCTCCAGCCGGTCCTTGCCACCACTCTCCACCCCGGAGGTGTGGGAGCTGCCGTGGCTGGTCATGGAGCTGCAGGTTTTCAGCTTGCGGTGGATGGCACTGCCGGGGTAGGCGTCCTCGGGGCCTGCATCCCGGGCCTTGGTGTCAGCCTCGATGCCCGAGGTGTGGGAGCTGCTGTGGCTGGCAGTCGAGTGACGGGACAGGCGCTTATGCTTCATGCTGCCGGTGCTGCTCCCGCTGGCCCGCGACCGCTTCTCCAGCTGGTCCATGTCGAGGTCCAGGTTGTCGCTGATGTAAGACTCCCGGTACTGCTTCTTCTCTTCATTTTCCTCCAGCTTCCGGATGTGGCGCAGAATGGGCTGCAGGTTCATGTAGAGGCGATGGCTGTTGTTTAAGAGCTGCAGAAGGTGTCTGGAGCGCATGGGGCACCCAGTGTAGTAGATGAGCTTCCTGGCAGAAGGCAAGCCATCTGGGAGAATCTCAAACTTCTTACCCACAAACACCAACTTTCCAACATTGGTCCAGGGGAAATCATAAAGTAATTGTTTCTCTTCGTCTAAATTCTGAAAAATCTGTATTCCCCGCATGGTCAATCCAAGGGTAAGAGAAGCTTCAATTTCCCTTTTATCCTTATACAATCTGTAGTAGTGAACAGCGACGTCATCCAGTCGGACAGCCTCTTTGATATATTTAAGATGAGCCTCAGAAGCTGTCAGTGCAAACTGATCTTTGTGCATGTTTGGAATGTGCTTCAGGATGTAGTCCTTCCCTCTCTTGGAAACAACCCAAGAAGGGAAGTAAGCCTCGGGCTCAAAGTATTTTCCATAGTGCTTATTCCTTTTGAAGTTCCCAAGATCAGCCTGCAGTGCGAAGGCTGCCAGCAGGAAGTAGGCCTCCTCCCGGAGCACACACTGCGAATGAAGAACTTGTTTTCTCAGGTGCCAGTAATAATAGTATCTTGCTGCTCTGTCACTGATCAGTCGGCCATTTTCCACATAATACTGCACACGGAAGTGGATGATCATAGGAGGTCCAAACTGATCAATTCCCCAAGTGACTTCGTATTGTCGTACCTTGCTGGCCTCTTTCTTCCATTCTTTGGGACAATACTTATAAAGCTTTTGTGACAACTCCATATACACATGTTCATTATTTTGTATAACACTGAGTCCAAAGAGGTGACAGTCCTTTAGCCTGAGTAGGTCACACACCTGGACCAGTAACTGGTGACACAGAATTTTGACATTTATGATGATGTTCAGAGATTCATCATTAGGAAGGAAAATACACACACTCCGGTGGTCTTGCATGACTCTGTTGTTATGGAAGTTCAATTTGTTCATTGTGTTGTGGGCTCTCTAGCGGTCAGGGCTAGGCTCTGAGTCCTCGGCAATTCCTCTGGTTCCGAGCACTCCAAAGCCAAACTCTGCTCCTCATCACACTCCCTACAGGAGAAGCATCATGATATTCGACTACATGGGTTTCATAGCTCGGAGGAGGTCCGCAGCACCGGGCGTCTGACTACTCCCTGCTCTCTTGCCCTCAAAACTAGATTATTAAAAGGCAAAGAATTGGTAGAACTAATATTAAATATATACACTTTGAGTTGTGCAGTGTGCTCCAAGTTCTTACATAGCTGCTGGTAGGTAAGTCTCAATTATGACTATCAAATTTTTAAAAAATATTCTAATGGAATTAAAACAAAGTTTAAACTTATGTGAGTGAACCAAGACCTAGAATCATCATGCTATAGTAGTTGCACAACACAGCAAGTTATTTGAAGGATGAAATAACTCCAAATTCTATCTGGAAACAAATAAAAATTAACATTAAAATTCCAGATAAAAATGATAAATGCCTTAATATCTGCAACAAAAATATGTTGTTGAAAGAAAAATAGCTTTTTTTCCTGTGATTTAAAAGGACAATTGCAAACTAGTACAGCCACTATGGAGAATAGTGTGGAGATTCCTTAAAAAACTGGAAATAGAACTGCCATATGACCCAGCAATCCCACTGCTGGGCATACACACCAAGGAAACCAGAATTGAAAGAGACACGTGTACCCCAATGTTCATCACCGCATTGTTTACAATAACCAGGACATGGAAGCAACCTAGATGCCCATCAACTGACGAATGGATAAGAAAGCGGTGGTACATATACACAATGGAATATTACTCAGCATTAAAAAAAATTCATTTGAATCAGTTCTACTCAGGTGGACGGAACTGGAGCCTATTATACAGAGTGAAGTAAGCCAGAAGGAAAAATAACAATACAGTATACTAACACATATACATGGAATTTAGAAAGATAGTGACGATAACGCTGTATGCGAGACAGCAAAAGAAGCACAGATGTATAGAACAGTCTTTTAGACTCTATGGGAGAGGGCAAGGGTGGGATGATATGGGAGAATGGCACTGAAACATGTAAGTGATCATATGTGAAATCAATCTCCAGCCCAGGTTTGATGCTTGATACAGGGTGCTCAGGGATGGTGCACTGGGATGACCCAGAGGGATGGAATTGGTAGGGAGGTGGGAGGGCGGTTCTGGAAGGGGAACACATGTATACCCATGGTGGATTCATGTCAATATATGGCAAAACCAACACGATAATGTAAAGAAAATAAATAAATTTTAAAAAATAAAAAAATAAAAATTTAAACAATGAGAAATATGTACAAATTTTAAAGCAATAGAATTTCAATTAAAACACTTGAAAAACAAAAAAAAGACAATTGAATAAATATATATTATTAAAATATTAACTATCCAAATGTTATAATAATTATAAATGAAATCTTGGTCATACTTTCACGTGTAATAAAAAATACAATAACAAGATCTTAAAATTAAATATTCCTTATTGGCGACTTGGTGACTTTAAAAAAAAAAACTGAATCTAGATTATCCTAAAGTACAAATAACAGGCTCTAATGACAACTAATCAACATGTGATTGAATGAATACACAATTAGCTTTTAGGAGGCACTCAAGTCTTCTTTCATCTTCCTCCACTCCTCATTAATTGTCCCCACTCTAATTCATCCCTAGTGAAGATCAAAGGCAAATCCTCTCCATTCTAAAATAAGGGAAGTGAAGAACTAATTTTGATAAATTTGATTCAAGCACAGGTGATCGAACCAATATTTTAAAAGATCTTGAATTTGTTACAACATTAGCATTTATTAATAACATTTTTTCTTAGCGCCCTTTATTATACACATCTGTGGTAAAAGATCTTGATTAAGGGTCAGGCTTGGTTCAGGCTTAGGCTTGGTTTTTTTTCTCCTTCTTTGGATTTTCTGTCATTCAAGAAGTTACTGGGGTGTGCTGGCTGCCTATACTTGGTTGAATGTTGGTACTGACTTCTAAGTTATCCATTTGGAAGCATTAAATACTACTACTTGCCCACACATTCTTTCCTTTATGATTTCAATGTGTGTCTGTGTGTGTGTGTTTTCCAGGAATGTGAGTGCCCTTTTCTCCATACTAAAGAGAGGAGAGGGTCTCCGAGGAGCATCTGGGTGCAGCTAGGCACTTTTTGGAAAGACAGACAAGGCTTTTTGAGTATGTTTTGCCTTTTTGCTGACCTGCCCCATATATCCAAAGTCCATGGCAGATCCTGAGTCTAGAGAACCTTCACTGAAAGAAAAGAGAGTGTGGGATTCCCAGAGACAGTCCTCCACTCGGACAAGGAAGGTAGTGCCCAATGGGTTGGCCAGGATTCCCTTGTTAACAGTAGCCATGCCTGTCGACATGAGCTTCAGTTATCTGTCCCTTATGGCAGAGTCCCTGACTGTAATTCTGTGTCAAAGATGGTGCCACCACGGGATCTCCTTCCAGGGTGACACTAGGAAACTCCTCTCTGAGTCCATCCTGAGAGATGGATGATGACAGGTTAACTGAAGAGCCCCCTTAGCTTCTTCCTCTGTACTTTCAAACAGCTGAGGTCTCTGCATTGGGTCTGAAGGAACGGTGGGCTCCTTCTCGGGTCCTGGGAGGGATGGTGCTGAAGAGACAGGCTCTTCTGGCTGGTTCAGAAGTTGGTTATCAGTTCCCTTTGAGAAGGCACTGCTTGAGATCTGGGGATCTCCGGCATCCTGATGTTTCTGCCCTACGTGGATCTCGTCTGGTGACTGCCATATACAGACTCTGCAGATTTGTGACGAAGGGTCTTCCATCACCAACACTGCATGCCTCTGGCAGTTTCACCACCATAAATCGTTCCAAGAAGAAAGTCAATTCAAATGGCTCTGTCTTCAGTTGATTTTGGCTCAGCATAGCCCCACTCTCCTGGTATTCCTGGATCTCTAGCTCTATCATATGAAGCATCATTGTTAGGTCACTCATCTGGCAGTGCAATGCCAGACTCATGCCTATCAGAGGACGAATCAAATGTTGGGAGACCACCAAAGGGCTAGCTAGGATGCAGTGGAAATTCCAATAGAACAGGAGACCAAAAAGCTCACTCTGCCTCCATAGCGTCAGTACCACACAATCACAGGAGAATGCAGCTATGCCAGGGCAAGAAGCATCCTTCAACAACAGGCAAAGCAGATCATCCAAATGTCAAAGAAAAGCCTTGGGAGGAGCAGTCAGGGGCTTGTTCAGCTCCTTGGCTGATCGCAGTAGCCTACACCTGTTCATGCCACATTTGTTAAAGATCTGAAACTAGCAAGGCATAGCCCTGCCTGGTGATAAAGGCCTTGGCCAGGAGGGAGTTCTCGGCAAGCTGTAGCAGTGTACGTGGCTGCATCAACAAACCTTGCTCCAGTTCCTCCATTGAGAGTGGCTGCGGAAGCTCTCACCCTCCCCATGGCAGGCTGGCCCTCCAGCACAAACGAAAAGCTCAGTGTGTTTTTATTAATTCAGTCTCAGTTCAGTCACTTAGACATGTTCGACTCTTTGGGACCGCATGGACTGCAGCACGCCAGGCTTCCCTGTCCATCACCACTCCCCGAGCTTGCTCAAACTCATGTCCATTGAATATGCTCCGGCCGCTAGCTGGGCGCAGTCGCTCTGGCCCGCAGAGCAATCAACGGGGGGTTCCGAATCCACCTGAAAACGGATGAAAGGGGTGGGACAAGAGGTGCAAAGAACGGCAGCAAGACAAAGGTTCTGATCAAGCTGCAAAACTTTATTGAGTGCAAGGCGATTATATATGGGGAGGAGGGGAGGGAGTGGGAAAAGGAAGGGGGGAGTTCTGACCGGCATGTAAGGAATACGTGTCTTGTGGGTGATTGGCCTGTCGGATATATGTTCGCTGCATGATCCTTTTGGTGATTTGCCAGCCGAATGTATAGCTGGCAAGTAATCAGCGCCTTATATGGCAGCAGGCTTGCAGTGTTCCGACTGTAATGGCTCTGGCTGATCGCATCAGCCGGCAGGGCCCCAACAGAATAATACTATCCAACTACCTCAGCCTCCCGTCCTCCCCTTCTCCTCCTACCTTCAATCTTTCCCAGCATCAGAATCTTTTCTAAGGAGTCAGTTCTTTGCATCAGGTGGCCAAAGTATTAGAGTTTCAGCTTCAGCATCAGTCTTTCCAATGGATATTCAGGACTGATTTCCTTTAGGATTGACTAGTTTGATCTTGCAGTCCAAGGGACTCTCAAGAGTCTTCTCCATCACTCTTCTCCAACACTACAGTTCAAAAGCGTGAATTCTTCCCCACTCAGCTTTCTTTAGGTCTAACTCTTACATTTTTATTAATAGGCATGCTTGTTTTTTACATTGAGTAAGTTTTAAGTCTCATGTTTAGATTTACCAAAATCTATAGATTAGGGAATTGTACTTTTATTTTTAGGACATGCGAACTGATTAAGTTAGCCAATTAAGGTTTCCTTCAAATGACCTAGACAAATTGACTGTGCTCTGGAATTAGATTAAGAGGCTGAAAGCAAACCAGTGATAAAGTGTTCTTTGACTTGTTTTGTCATTGTTCCCATACCTTTATTTTCTTTTTTTTTTTAATTTTTCTTTTTTTTAATTTTTTTTCCTCCCTTTTACTGTTTTTGTCATACAATGCCATGATATCACCATGGGTTTACATATGCTCCCCCTCCAGAAACCCCTCCCTCCCCCCTCCCTCCTCCCTTCCCCCCCGGGAAATCTCAATGCACCAGCCCCGAGAATTATCTTGTAGAAAGAAGGGGGCATGACTGAAATCATATTACGCATGTATCCTGAATTTTTGTAAAGATGGTTATTTTGTAAGAATAATCATATAAGTATTTTACTGGAACACAGCAAATAATATTCATAGGGAAAAGTGATGTTTATACTAAGATGATAAAACAGGTTTGTAATAAAGATATTGACATAAAGGAGACTGAAACTTGCTAGGCAACATGGGAGACATGTACTACGAGGAATTACCTGTCTCCCTTCTCTCTGTGAAGCCAAGAGCTGGGGGAACAAAAAGAAGAGGAAGAAAGAAAGATTTCTATAATATTGTATGGTCCAGAATGGTATGGTTACAAAAGTGTTGAAAGACAACAGTACTGGTGAGAACAGGAGTAGTTGGTAAAGAAAACTTGCAAGTTAAAAGTCTTTGAATGGGAAAGAAGGTGGAAAAAATTTCTCATTATGGAAACATAATGAAGAAAATTAATTTGGTGGTAGTTGAAAATCAGGCAAATAAATGTAGGTTAGCTGTTGTAGAAATTAGTAGTGACTTTTTAAGCCAGTGAATTGCATGAATAGAGCCCAATATTAAGATTCTTAACATGGCTGTGGGACATAGGATGAGTTATAGGAAAGACAGATTCCAAATTTCTTTTCTAAGTGTGTTACTCTTGAGGGCAAGTCTGAAGTTAATTTGTTTGTTTCTTGTAATGTTTCTATTTGAAAAAGTCAAGTGATAGGTACAATAAAGTATTTATCATAACTTACATTTATTTTAGAATGTTAAGAATAGATATTTTTAAAAAGTAAGATCTGTAACACTGCTACTCAAAACCCTCAGCTATTTCCCATTTTATTAAGAGTAAAAGCCCTTAAAAGTTGCACAAAACCTTACATATATTCTTTCCTTCCCATGCTGTCTGACAACATTTCTTATTTCTTCACTCTGTTCTAAAAATCAGCTTTATTGTTCTTCAACACACAAAGCATGCTCTTGTCTCAGGTCCTTGAGACTATGCACTGGGCCTGGAAAATGTTCCCAATTATGTTATGTCATTTTCTTGATTATCTTTTTCTGCAGGTCTTTGATCAAAGAATGTGTTCTTCAATTACTCTATTTTAACCATTACTTTCCTCTCAAACCAACAACACCTATCCTCTCTTGGTTGTTGTTCAGTTGCTAAATTGTGTCTGATTCTTCGTGACTTCGTGGACTGCAGCACACCAGGCTCCTCTGTTCTTCACTATTTCCTGGATTTTGCTCAAATTGATGTCCATTAAGTGGGTGATGCTATCTATCTAACCATCTCATCTTCCATAGTCCCTTCTCCTGCTGCCTTCAATCTTTCCCACCATCAGGGGCTTTTCCAATGAATCAGCTCTCTTGGTAATTGGATGGTAAAAATATAACTTGAAAATATGGTTTGAAGTATTTCCAGTAGGTTTCCAATCACCAAGACTGATACTTTGACTGTAGAGCTGTAAACTAGTCAAATTCTGTCTTGTTAGTTTAAAGTTTCTATACTCAAGAATAATCATTAAGAATTCCTATCCTTCAAATATGCTTCTTTTTCTTTTTTATAGTTAGTGAATACTTTGTTTTTGAACTTTGTTCGAATCTAACCATTTTTTAAAAGTGTCTTTTCTTAATCTCAGTTTCTTTCATACATTAGGCCTCATATGGATTAACACCAACTTTAATCTTTGCTGAAGTTCACTAACTACACCTCTGTTAAGTCCACATAAATTCTGTGTGGTATTGATATACCAGCAAATAGCCACTTATTTATCCTGAGATTTCCAATTTTTTATATCTGATTTTAAATCATTATTTTCTTATATTTAGTAAGTTCTATTCAGGCACTCTTCCGAAAAGATAGTAAAACTATCCCATTATTTAGGTGGATGGACAGCAAATTTAAAGTATTTTTTAATCATAACTTTGCACTTATGATACATTTTAAAAATTCCCACTCCCTTTAACATGGAGAGCTGGTAAGATAAATGGTTCCTGAACAACAATGACTTCAGGATATATTTGCTGTATTACTTAAGGCTCATCAGAAAAACAGAACCAATAAGATGTGTTTTCATAGAGAAATGTATTTTAAGCAATTGGCTGCTCACATAATAATGAAGGTCAAGTCTAAAATCTTCAGAGTATAGTGACAGTTTTGACTTCCAAGGAAGGGTTGCAGTCCAAGTCCAAAGGTATTTTGCAGGCAAAATGCAGGAAACACTCCTTCTTGCTCAGGAGAGGGCAGTCTTTGTTCTGTTAAGGCCTTCATCTGATTGAATGAGCCCCACTCACATAATCAAGGCTAGTCTCCTTTATCCAAAGTTCACCTATTTAACCATTAATCTCACTCAAAAGCACTTTCACAACAACATCCAGAAAAATATTTCCCCAAACAGTTGGCATTCCCTTATGGCTCAGTGGGTAAAGAATCTGCTTGCAATGCAGGAGACCTGAGATTGATCCCTGGGTCTGGAGGATTCCCTGGAGAAGGGAATGGCCACCCACTCCAGCGTTCTTGCTGTAGAATTCCATGGACAGAGTAACCTGCCAGCTGCAGTTTATGCGGTCCCAGAGAGTTGGACATGACAGAGTGACTAAAATTTCAATTCTTCCAATAGTTGGTAATATGGCCCAGGTAAGTTGACACATAAAATTAACCTTAATATTCCTCTGAAACCCTTTACACCTTAAAAATACACTGTGTAGATAACTATGTAAATATAGCAATCTTTTGTATATACACACATTAGTTATTCAAATAATGTGAATCATAGGACATAATAGTTCATCTTTTCAATCTTAAAATTTCAAGGACTGTTTTTTTCATAGTCACCCATTGAAAGAGCACAAAGTTGTTTTGCAAGCATTTTTTACATATGTTAGCAGGCTATACTAGATGACCAGGTAATAAGTAAATCACAGGTAGGAGATTATCAAGAATCACACTGCTGCCTTTTTTATTTTTTTCCCATGAAAATGACCCAAGCATAAGCATCCAATATTTGAAAGCTTTGGAAATGTGTACCATTAGAATCAGTTTAAAAAAAAAAAGAAAAGAAAGTGAAAGTGTGAGTCACCCAGTTGTGTCTGACTCTTTGCGACCCCAGGACTCCTCTGTCCATGGAATTCTCAAAGTAAGAATACTGGAGTGGTTAGCCATTACCTTTTCCAGAGGATCTTCCCAACTCAGGGACTGAATCTGGGTCTCCCCCAGTCCAGGCAGATTCTTTACCATTCGAGCCACCAGAGAAGCCCCAGAATCAGCCTGGGTGAAGGTATAAAATGTAATGTGATTTGAGCAATCATCAAGATAATTGGTGGAAATGGTCTTATTAGGTAATTAGAGTAGGAAAAAGGAGTCCAGAATGGCAGTGGCTAAAAGACAAGAAAGGGGAAAACCTGCAAAAATAGAGCAAAGGAAGGTCCAAGGACCTCAGGTAGAGTAAACAGCACTTCTCGTTAGCCCAGTTTACATAGGGCAGGCTCAGGGGGAGGAGAAAAAAATATATAAACATATAAAAAGAGGAGCCCAAAGGCCGGAGGTCTCTCTCTTATCTTTGCATCTTTTGGGTCACATACCCTCATGCCTTGCAGATGTATTTTCCAAATAAAACTGACCTTTAACACAGAGCTGTAACTCTGGTCTGTCTGCGAGCTGGAAAGCTGTAACACTGGTACATCCAAGGGCTGTAACACTGGTAGGTAACTTCAAATTTTTGTTGTGATAAGACAGAACCAAGGAAATTACACACTCCCCTGACAGACTCAGGCTTCCTTGGTGGCTCAGACGATAAAGAATCAGCCTGCAATGCAGGATACCCGGGTTTTATTCCTGAGTAGGGAAGATTTCCTGGAGAAGGGAATGGCTACCCACTCTTGTATTCTTGTCTGAAGAATTCCATGGACTGAGGAGCCTGACTGGCTACAGTCCATGGGGTCACAAATAGATGGACATGACTGAGTGACTAACTCACACAGACAGACTCAAAATTATGACTTAGAAGTCATAAAAAAAAAGTCAAGAAAAAAAAAAACATATCATTATATAATACCACTGTCTTGAGATACAGACATATATTTCTCATGCACTGCCATATATTCCTATCATCTAGATGATTGTTTAAATCATCAAGTTATATTCATATCAATGGATTTCAGTGATTTTCACTTTTTTTTTCCTTTAAGTGAAAAACTGAGTGGTTTTATTGTGGTTTTCACTGAGTGTTTTTTTTCCTTAAATATGCATCCTCTATGTCCCAGGAAACCACTCAGTCTTGGGCAAATGAGGGTTCATCACCATAAGACCAATGATTGATTGAGACAGTGACTCTCAATACTAAAAGCATTTATAGGAGTGGGAAGAACATTGAGCAATAATGCCCAAGCTTCAAGTTTCATAGCTTTTAAAAAAAGATTGAAATAGGGCATAGCTTTTCTTTAGACTTTTACCATGAAAATGAAAGTTGCTCAGTCATGTCCAATTCTTTGTGATCCCATGGACTAAATAGTCCACGGAATTCTCAAGGCCAAAATACGGGACTGGGTAGCCATTCCCTTCTCCAGGGGACCTTCCCAACACAGGGCTCAAACTCTGGTCTCCCACATTGCAGGCGGATTCATTACCAGCTAAGCCACAGCGGAATTTTACCATATAATAGTACAAAAACATACAAAAACCCTATACAACTATCTTCACTATCATTTATTTAAAGGAATCAGAGTTTAAATTTTAAATACAGCAAAATATAATCTCAAAATATAATATTGTCTTTTAATCTAAAGACAATCATTAAAATTGAGAACATATATTTTCTTGTTTTATCACAGGATTCGAAAAATTCTCCCACTGACATTATTGGTCCGTATTAGTGAATTCTGGCCTTATGAAACTAATAACCACTTTCTCTCTTCTTTTCTATCAGATAAGCCTGCTCAATCCCCTCAAGAATATGTCATATTTTTTTTTGAAAATGAAAATAATTTTTCTCTAATTTGAAAAAATAAGAAGTAACAAGGTGAATGGTCCTTTAT
Source organism: Antilocapra americana (assembly GCA_007570785.1). Classification (NCBI taxonomy): domain Eukaryota; kingdom Metazoa; phylum Chordata; class Mammalia; order Artiodactyla; family Antilocapridae; genus Antilocapra; species Antilocapra americana. Next base: position 60,006,368 of record ML660200.1, on the reverse strand, counting down.
ACTTGGAGGAGGGTAGGGTATATAACAGTAATACTTATTTGGGGACATCTGAATACTTTGGGATGTGTATAATTCAAGAGAATCTACTTCTGGAAAAAAAATAGATATATGTACACAAAATATTACCTATAATTTCAGGGGCTTCAAAGAACCTCTAGAGCCCAGGGACCCTGGGACCAGAAATCTTGTTTAAATGTGGCTGACAAATGTTTAATTATCTTCTAGTCAAATACATTCAACTGACTTCCTTCTGCCTCACAACAGCAGTGATGAGAAAATGTGTGGGCTTCTCTGAGGTCTCCACTGACACAGATCCTGAGTTCTGCCACATCAAATACACCAGCCAGGTTAAGCTCATAATACCACAGTATAAGACAGAGAGAACGAGGCAACCGGCCTGGATAGATTTTGCAGAGGACATTACAACGAAGAGACTTTAAAACATTTAAATTTCAAACAAATATTAGTCTAAGGCATACAGAGGGTTTACATGTGAGTGAACAGAGCTTTGCTTTCTGTGAGAAAGATCCTGGTAGGTATTTGCTATTTAAATCTTTTCAGGTAATTAGTCCCTATGGTGCCTTCCATTTCAGGCTCCAGCTGTTCATGCTAATGAGATGTCACTTGGTATCAGGAATTCCCATCCTCCAGCATTAAGCAGTTTTCCAATAATGGGGTGCTTGTGAAGCTGCACACATAAAGAGAGGTGATGAACAACTTAAACTTAATTATCTCTGCTTTTATCCACAAAAAAGGGCAAAGGATATTTATAGTATTAGTGTTAGTAGAAATTCCCCCCTCTGATGAAGCATATTTCAAAAAGAAGCAAAGGGAAAGTTTAACATTTCAGACATAATCATAGACAAGTTATTTTTTTAGATATACAACCTGATTTCCAAAAATATCAGAATCTACAAAAAGGATCAAATGTTTCTCAAACATCACCTTTTATCTCTCATATTTACAGTATTTACATGAAAAGTATTAGTTAGCCATCATAAAGAGCGATAAAAAATAAGTTAGAAGTTCCATAGTTTTTTACACAGTACCTCTGCAATATTGTTTTGACTGACTTGGCAGAGGACTGAATGCATCATAGCTTTATAAATCCTTTGTATGAAAATCTTGATTTTGATATTTAATTTATAATTTAAAAATCACACATTGTCACAGACACACTTAGTAAGTTGAAAATAAACATGTTGCAAAGACCATTTTGATCAAAATGTAATAGTACAAGAAACTCAATTTAGAGATATATAAAAATTGAGCATTATTTTTCTAAAATAATTTCTGCATGAAAGAATAAATTAAAATTTAAAACACAAAATGAAAGTTAGAAATTATTGTGGTTTAAATCCAATTTATGGATGTCATGAAAATGGCTTTAATTCCAAAACAATAAATAAATAAATTAAATTTTAAATGAAAGAAACAAAAAGAAAAGTTAAGAGTTTAAGAAGCTAATGGATATAAAAGAAAAACAAACAAATTAGCATATATTAAAAAAATTGACCAAGAAAGGCAGAGATAGAGATCCTCAAAGCTGGTTGTAAAAAGATATAGATGTTACAGTATTCAAAAGCCTGTGCTCAAGTTAGGTCAAACAAACAAAAACTTAGGCATTTGAGACAGAGAAAGGCTTACTGAAAGTGAGAACATCTAGCTTGTGCTCCCCAAATCCAAAACTCTGTGATGGTTTTGAGAGAAATTTTTATAGCCTAATTTTTTGGGGTGAGGGCTGTAGGGTGTGTGACTTTCTTCTGTTTCCTTGGTGGTAAGGTAACAGGGTGATGCTCCAGGAATCTTGGACTCAGCATGAGTCCTCCACCTGGGTGGAGGCCTTAGTTCTGACAGAAGTACCCAAAGATATTGTTATGTATGTCTCTTCAGGAATAACCAGGATCCTTCTTGGATCTGCATTATAGTTTCTTTTCTCTTAGGGATGGTCTAGTTCCCTCTCTCCTGTACAATGTCACGAACCTCAGTCCATAGTTCATCAATCAATCTAGTCTATCAATCTAGTCCCTTAAATCTATTTCTCACTTCCACTGTATAATCATAAGGGATTTGATTTAGGTCACATCTGAATGATCTAGTGCTTTTCCCCACTTTATTCAATTTAAGTCTGAATTTGGCAATAAGGAGTTCATGATCTGAGCCACAGCTCCCAGTCCTGTTTTTGCTGACTGTATAGAGCTTCTCCTTCTTTGGCTGCAAATGATATAATCAATCAGATTTTGGTGTTGACCATCTGGTTATGTCCATATGTAGAGTCATCTCTTTAGTTGTTGGAAGAGGGTGTTTTCCATGACCAGTACATTCTCTTGACAAAACTCTATTATCCTTTGGACTGTTTCATTCTGTACTCCAATGCCAAATTTGCCTGTTACTCCAGGTGTTTCTTGGTTTCCTACTTTTGCATTCCAGTATCCTATAATGAAAAGGACATCTTTTCTGGGTGTTAGTTCTAAAAGGTTTTATAGGTCTTCATAGAACTGTTCAACTTCAGCTTCTCCACTGTTACTGGTCAGGGCATAGATTTGGATTACTGTGATATTGAATGGTTTGCCTTGGAAACGAACAGAGATCATTCTGTCATTTTTGAGATTGCATCCTAGTACTGCATTTCAGACTCTTTCATTGACTATGATGGCTATTCCATTTCTTCTAAGGGATTCCTGTCAACAGTAATAGATATAATGGTCATTTGATTTAAATTCACCCATTCCAGTCCATTTTAGTTCACTGATTCCTAGAATATTGACGTTCACTCTTGCCATCTCCTGTTTGCCCACTTCAATTTGCCTTGATTCATGGATCTAACATTCCAGGTTCCTATACAAAATTGTTCTTTACAGCATCGGACCTTGCTTCTATCACCAGTCACATCCACAACTGGGTGTTTTTGCTTTGGCTCCATCCCTTCATTCTTTCTGGAGTTATTTATCCGCTCATCTCCAGGAGCATATTGGGCACCTACCAACCTGGGGAGTTCATCTTTAAGTGTCCTATCTTTTTGCCTTTTCATACTGTTCATGAGTGCCTAATGAACTATGAATGGAGGTCATGACATTGTACAGCAGACAGGGATCAAGACCATCCCCAAGAGAAACAAATGCAAAAGAGCAAAATGACTATCTGAGGAGCCCTTACAAATAGCTGTGAAAAGAAGAGAAATGAAAAGCATAGGAGAAAAGGAAAGATATACTCATTTGAATGCAGAATTCCAAAGAATAGCAAGGAGAAATAAGAAAGTCTTCCTTTACGATCAATGTGAAGAAATAAAGGAAAACAACAGAATGGGAAAGACTAGAGATCTCTTCAAGAAAATTAGAGATAACAAGGGAACATTTACATGCAAAGATGAGCTCAACAAAGGATAGAAGTGGTATGGACCTAACCGAAGCAGAATATATTAAGAAGAGGCAGCAAGAATATAGAGAAGAACTGTACAGAAAAGATCTTTATGACCCAGATAATCACGATGGTGTGATCACTCACCTAGAGCCAGACATCCTGGAATATGAATTCAAGTGGGCCTTAGGAAGTATCACTACAATCAAAGCTAGTGGAGGTGATAGAATTCCAGTTTAATTATTTCAAATCCTAAAAGATGATGCTATGAAAGTGCTGCACTCAATATGTCAGCAAATTTGGAAAACTCAGCAGTGGCCACGGGACTGGAAAAGGTTAGTTTTCATTCCAATTCCAAAGAAAGGCAATGCCAAAGAATGTTTCATCTACCACACAATTGCACTCATCTCACACGCTAGTAAAGTAATGCTCAAAATTCTCCAAGCCAGGCTTCAGTAGTACATGAACCGTGAACTTCCAAATCTTCAAACTGGTCATAGAAAAGGCAGAGGAGGAAGGTGAGTGAATCCAGAGCCGCAGTCTGAGGAAGAGAAGTCTGGTGTTCCTTAAGATGGCCTGATATGAAGGTGTCACACTCCCTGCCTCCTCAAGCCTGTTGCACTGCCCGGTGGTGGCCTTGTCCTTCAAGTGAAGGAGCCAGTTGAAACGTGAGGAATGGAAGCCAGTGTGACCATCCCAATCTGGCAAAATAAGCCACATGGCCCGGCTCGAAGTGTAGTGAGAAGAATTGGGACCAGCTTGCCCCTGAAACCATGTCCCTGGGCATCCTTTGAGACCCTGCCTAACATCTCTGACCTGTGTCTGAGGGATGTGCCCCCAGTTCCTACTCTGGCTGACATTGCCTGGATTGCTGCAGATGAAGAGGAGACTTATGCCCGGGTCAGGAGTGATACACGCCCCCTGAGGCACACCTGGAATCCCAGCCCTCTGATCGTCATGCAGCACAATGCCTCAGTGCCCAACCTGCATGGGTCGGAGGAGAGGCTTCTGGCCCTGAAGAAGCCAGCCCTGCCAGCCCTCAGCTGCACCACCGAGTTGCAGGATGAGCTTAGCCACCTGCACAGCCAGATTGCCAAAATAGTGGCAGCTGATGCAGCTTCAGCTTCATTAAGGCCAGATTTCTTATCTCCAGGAAGTTCAAATGTCTCCTCTCCCTTACCTTGTTTTGGATCCTCATTCCACTCTACAACTTCCTTTGTCATTAGTGACATCACCGAAGAGACTGAGATAGAGGTCCCTGAGCTTCCAGCAGTCCCCCTGCTTTGTTCTGCCAGCCCTGAATGTTGCAAACCAGAACACAAAGCTACCTGCAGCTCATCTGAAGAGGATGACTGCATCTCTCTGTCCAAGGCCAGCAGCTTTGCAGATATGATGGGTATCCTAAAGGACTTCCACCAGATGAAGCAGAGCCAAGACCTGAGCCGGAGTTCACTGAAGGAGGAAGACCCTGCTGTTCTTACCTCTGAGATCCTAAGGAGGAAGTTTGCTCTGAAGGAAGAAGATATCAGTAGAAAAGGGAACTGATAGCACTCAGCTCTGCAACTCAGTCTCACGCTCCTGGAACTCCTTCAGTAGCTGCCTTCCTCACTGCAGATGTTTCTGCCCATCAGTTAGAAATCTGCAAGTCTTGCCAGAGGCTAGAGCTTGGACTAAGAAGAGCTGCATTATATGTTTTCCATACTCAAAACTTAGAAGCTAAAGGACTGTTTTGAGCTGAGACACAGGTAATTATATTCATTGGAATGTCCCAATTTAAAGGGTGAGATAGAACTTTCTGGGTTTTCCTTTCTTCTGTGTGAAAGTAGGTCCTAAATGAAAGACTGATTTCACTGCACTAGACCCCATAACTGGTCTCACTGAACACTTTGTGCCCAGCTGTCACTCACTCTCAGCAGCTTCCTTGCAGCAGAGCAGGGCTGAGAGGAGGGGGCTATAAATTTATGTGCACGTTCACAGGGCAGGGAAAATCTTATGCTGCTCCATCATGAACTGACACCAATGCCTAGCAATCATTCTCTCACCCTTCCCTGTCTTAACACCTACATGTAGAGTTTGGGCCACTGGACCAGCTGTGACTTGGGCTACTGCTGGGAGGCCTGGGCTGTTTTTTTCTTAAATATATTTTGTAATACAGTACAACCAAATCTACCCTCCAAGGCCCTGACGCCTCATTGGTTCCACTGATGGAAAGCTCTTTCTCTTCCATGGACTTTAAGCCCAGCAGGAAAGAGAAATGAAGAGGTGACTCTTTCAGGCCCTTGACTGCTCCTTTGCGTGGGGCCAAGGTTTGTACTTACGATACCATGCGTTACTCAGATGCCCTCAGGTCCTTTTCTCTACAGTATGTACCCTGTGTGTGTTTGGGTTGAAGCACTACCTGACATTAAAGGAAGGATTTGGACAGATGCTGCATTGGTTGTGTCCATCTCTTGAGTTGTGACCACCCAGTATCCCCACAGGTATAGAATTCCTGTTAATTTTAAGGTACATGAGCTTTTGTAAAGAGGTTCCTGCCTTTCTAGGAGGAAGCTTCTTCCTAGGGAGCTTCTTGTCCCCTTTAGAAACACTCTACAGCCAGTCCATCCTATAACTTGCACGCTTGCCCCCTAGAGGCTTTTTCTTAAGCCTCCTAAGCACCACACCTGCAACATGGGAAACTGCCACGCGGTGGATGATGTCTTGAATAGAACACAGATCAGATTAGTGTTCAGATCAGACCCATGACAATGATGGAACATTGCTTTTTCTAAAAAATGAAATTGGTAATGTTTTAGTTACCATCAGAGTCAGCTTTGTAAACAGTCATTTATTTGTATTCATAGTTTTACAAAAAGAGTTCTCTCCCACCTTGTAGTAGAATAATGATACAGTCACATTTAGATCATTATAAGTCAGCCCTTTTCAGGGAGATGTTTAAACATATATAACCTTAAAATGTTGTAAAGTTACCATAAAAAAAAAAAACTACAAAAAAAAAAAAGAAAGAAAGAAAAGAAAAGGCAGAGGCACTAGAGTTCAAATTGCCAACATCCGCTGGATTAGCAAAAAAGCAAGAGAGGTCCAGAAAAACATCTATTTCTGCTTTATTGACTGTGCCAAAGCCTTCGACTGTTTGAATTACAATAAACAGTGGACAATTCTTTAAGAGATGGGAATACTAGAACACCTGACCAGCCTCTTGAGAAACCTGTATGCAGTTAAGGAAGCAACAGTTAGAACTGGACATGGAACAACCGACTGGTTCCAAACAGGAAAAGGAGTACATCAAGGCTGTATATTGTCACCCTGCTTATTTAACTTATATGCAGAGTACAACATGAGAAACTCTGGGCTGGAGGAAGCACATGCTGAAATCAAGATTGCTGGGAGAAATATCAATAACCTTAGATATACAGATGACACCACCCTTATGGCAGAAAGTGAAGAAGAACTAAAGAGCCTCTTGATGAAAGTGAAAGAGGAGAGTGAAAAAATTGGCTTAAAGCTCATCAGTCAGAAAACTAACATCATGGCATCTGGTCCCGTCACTTCATGGCAAATAGATGGGGAAACAGTGGAAACAGTGGCTGACTTTATTTTTCTGAGATCCAGAATCACTGCAGATGGTGACTGCACCATGAAATTAAAAGACATTTGCTCCTTGGAAGGAAACTTATGACCAACCTAGACAGCATATTAAAAAGCAGAGACATTACTTTGTCAACAAAGGTCCATATAGTCAAAGCTATGGTTTTTTCAGTAGTCATTTATGGATGTGAGAGTTGGATGGTGAAGAAAGCTGAGTGCCAAAGAACTGATACTTTTGAACTGTGGTGTTGCAGAAGACTCTTGAGAGTCCCTTGGACTTCAAGGAGATCCAACGAGTCCATCCTAAAGGAGATCAGTCATAGGTGTTCATTTGAAGGAATGATGTTTAAGGTGAAACTCCAATATTTTGGCCACCTGATGCAAAGAGCTGACTCATTGGGAAAGACCCTAATGCTGGGAAGGATTAAGGGCAGGGGGATAAGGGGACAGCAGAGGATGAGATGGTTGGATGGCATCACTGACTCAAAGGACATGAGTTTGGGTAAATTCCTAGAGTTGGTGACGGACAAGGAGGCCTGGCTTGCTATGGTTAATGGATTCGCTAACAGTTTCACTGGACTGAGCTGAACTGAATAGTTTCTTGATCCTTCCTCCTTTGTTTCTATATTTCCTATTTCCCTGATAAGTAGCTGTTTGAATCTGACCTTTGGAATTCAGGGAAGGTCTAGGAGGCTGAAATCTTTAATCTTCAAATAAGAAATGGGAGACCCAGAAAGGTTTTTGTGCCTAGGAGGGCCTCCAAAATTTCTGCTGATTTTCTCAGAGATTACATTGAAAAAAAACAGTACTTCTTAAAAAGAATTACCAATGGTAGAAAAGACGGCAAGAAAGAGAGAAAGCAAATTATAAGGATAGAGAATAGAACTAAACTACATATATAGGTAAAAATAAAATATTTCAAAGAAAAGAAACGAGAAAATTGTGTCAATAAATTAAAAATCTAAGTTATATTAATTGATCTACAGTGTGAAAAGATATTTACTATAAAATTAAATATGATAAACATTTATAGTCCAGTGTACTATTAATTAAATAATGTAGTTTTGTGTGGAGACTATATATGTATATGTGTGTATTGTATATATGCAGAATCAAATATAGATCTATAGGCACAAAAGCAACAAAAATATCTTCAATACTTGACAAGCGGCAGGTTTTTAAAAAAATTTATTTACTTTTAATTGAAGGACTAGCAGTAGGTTTTAACAAGGAAAAGAATTGAACATTGCATTTTGTTTTCTATATTAAATGGAAAATATATTTTACTTTTTAAATTCATAAAAAGGCACATTAACAAAAAAATAAATCTAAAAATATAGCTAAATTACTTGGCAACATTTTATATGCATGAAGATGTTACTTTTAATAATTATTATTAATATTATTATTTCTTTATGAATAATATACTGCACATAGAATCACCAGATTTTTTTCCTCTAAAAAAATTAGAAAATCTTTACAATGGCACAATATAATTTAGGAAAAAATTATGTAGTAAAAGTATAAACTTCTCATTATTTCTTAAGTATCCAGAAGAAACTCCATTTTTGAAAAGTCAATTGTCATTTTCCTAAGTGATAGATCCAACTGATATCTTAGCAAAATCATTGCTTGCTATAGAAATCTGTGTTCATTTACAAGATAAATTCTACAAATTAATCGTATTCAAAACTCTTTCAAATGTTGGAAACTCACCTGCTGAATCTGTGGCAAGAATCAAAAAACAAAAAAAATATTCATGTCTTACAGGAAAACATTCAGATGTTTACTGCTAGGCAATCATAACTGTTCTTTTATTGAAAAAGAACAAACAAAAACATATAATAGGAAAATTCTGTCTTCAGGAACTGAAGCCTCATTGTTATATTCACCTGTCCTCTTTTGATTGTATTCTAATATAGAGATTCTCAGTCCACATTGCATATTAAAATTACATGGGCAAAGTGTAAAAAATGTACTTAGTCAAATCACATGAAATTTTACTATTTCAGAAAATTGGAGTACTCAGTGTCTACAGTATCCCATCAGTCCTAGAAATTCCCTAAGTTTTTATCAGTTTTGGATAGTTTTGAATAGCCAACAATCTTTAATGTACCATCTTCCATGAAAGGGAGTTTTTCAGGTGGCATTAGTGGTAAAATACCCACCTGATAATTCAGGAGAGACAGAAGAGATGCAGGCATGCTCCCTGGGTCAGGAAGATCCCCTGGAGGAGGGCATGGCAACCCACTCCAATATTCTTGCCTGGAGAATCCCAGAGACGGAGATCGGCAGGCTACAGTCCATGGGGTTACAAAGAGTCTGACATGACTAAAGTGACTTAGCATGCACACACATTGGCACGCACATGATGAAACTTCCATAAAAATCCCATAAGTATGGGGTTCAGAGAGCTTTGGGGTTGGTGAACACATCCAAGTGCTGCAGGGGTGGTACGTCCCAACTCCATGGGAACAGAAGCTCCTGTGGTCAAGACCTTTCTGAACCTCATGTGTGTATCTCTTCACCTGATTCTACATTCATATCATTTAATATTCCTTATGGTAGATGGTAAACTGTTTTCCTGAATTTTATGAGCCACTGCAGCAAAGAATCAGACCCAAGTAGAGGGGTGAGGGAATCTCTGATTTACAACCAGTCTATCAGAAACACAGATAGGAACCTGGACTTTCAGTTGGCATCTGAAGTGGTGGTGGCAGTGGGGCAGTCATAAGGGTCTTTACTAATTCCAGTTAACGTCAGAACTGAATTGTGTTGTAAGATGCCTCGTGTCTGAGGCATGGTTGGTGTAGGAATAAACCCACACAATTGGTGATGAGAGGTAAAGTAGTATGGAGTATGTGGACGTATTCTGTGTGTAGTGAGTAAATGAGAAGCAGGGAGTTTTTCCTAGACAGTAGTTTTGTGCCATTACACTTTTTGTGCTTTGTTTTTCTGATATAGAATATTGGCTCTATCAGAGACAGAGACCATTTTCTTGCAATATTTGTTAAGTACCCTTAGTAAGAGATGTTTGTTTCTGATATGATGATCTTTACATATATATATGTATATATATATATATATATATGTATATATATGTATGTATATGTATATACATATATATACATATATGTTCTATTTGAGTTGTTTTTCTGTTGTCCAGGGTTTGATTTTGTTCTTAGTATGTTAGTTTTCTAAGACCCTCAGAAAATATTTGGCTTTATGACAGATAATGATTATTCAAGTCAGAATATTCCAGTTCTAATTCATTTTCCTATTAAATACATTATTTCTGGTCTCTGTCCATTTATGAAAATAGAGGACAGTGATTACTTTTCTGTCAGCTCTCAGAGAGACTTTAAAACGTTTTTTGAAAGTCTTCTGACATCAACCATTAAAATGGGATCATTCTATAGAAAATCTTGAGTAAAAGGTTAGTTCCCATGTGTATTTAGAAGAGCAGGAAAAGGGCCATAAGCCACATGAATAGGTGAAGTTAAAGTAGGGTATAGAACTTAGAGCATAAGAGGCATGTTTCAAATAATTTAAAGGGTAAGGATTTCTTTTCTTTGGTCCTTACTAGAAAGTCTTTGAGGGAAGATATTCTAGGTTGAGAGCTTCATTTTAAGGCCTCAGCATAATAACAAAAAAATAACTTTTTTTTTGATACTTGCTTACTGGCTCTCCCTTCTTTTCTAAGGGTTTTGTTAGGTGTCTGATATGGGAGATGCCAAGATCTTCCCAGGATGGCCACTAAAGTGTTAAATTATTGTTGTGCCGCCATATGTCAAGATAATCACTGAAGTTGGATAACAGTGATAAAGCATCTTGCAGTAGACATTTTGCAGAGGTGGGAGAGAGACAAGTTAGAGGCCAAAAAAATCACTTTATCACACACCCATGCACATATCATGACACTCAGTTTCTACTAATACTTTATGAAACAGCATCTTGGATTCTTGATTATTTCTGTCAATAGTATATGACTAATAACTCAGTAGTCTATAAACTATTGAAATGGAGAAGAAAAACCCTTTATATTATCAGAGTTAACTTTCTTTGGGCAGGCAAGGCACAGAATTTCTTCATTAGATTTTGTAAGAGACCCAAGTAATGTTTATAAGTCATTATTACACATATTTGTAATGTTTATAATTCATTGTTACATATGTGAAAACTTCTTGTTGTGCAGGAAACCTCTTAATTTTAAAAAACACAGATCTATTTTTTTTTAAAGGTTACATCTACAATACTTTCCTAGGATCAAGTGCATAGCAAAACGACCCAGTCATTCTTCCTTCAAATCCTGTTCCTCTATAGGTCATCACAAGTTATTGAATTTGACTTCCTGCTATACAGGAAATCCCCACCATCCATCCACCCTCTGTACTATAGTCAATCAGACACTCCCCATCAGTCCCTCTCTCCTTCCCCACCCCATAACCACAAGCCTGCCCTGCATGTCTCCAAGTCCACCCTTGAACAGTACACACATTCATCTGTATCATTCTTAGACTACACACACACACACACACACACACACACACACACACAAGCAATATGACACTGTACATGCCCCTCTTTTTTCTGACCTATCTCACCAGCAAATACACTTTGGGTCCATTCATGCCCTGCAAACAGCAATGCCCCATTCCCTCCCATGGCCAAATAACATTCCCCTTATCCCTACACCACATCATCCCCAGCCAGTCATGTACTGATGAGTTCAGGGCTGCTCCCATCCCCCAGCCACTGCTAACACTGCTTCAGGAAAACCGGGGTGCATGCATTCCCTACAAGTAGAGTCCTCTGTTACTTCGGGATATGAGCCAAGGATTGGGACTGCTGGACCTCATAGTAGCTCCACTTTCAGATTTCTAAGGAGCCTTCACATGGCCCCACAATGACTACACCAGTTCACACTCACCGTCAGCAGTACACGACTCCCCCAGCCCTCCCAGCACCTGTCATCTGCGGACTTCTAGACGACAGCCATCTGAGCTGCATGAGGTGATAGCCCACCAAGGCCTCCAAACTAACTTTTCCCAAAATTAGCAACACCAAGCATTCCCCCATGTACCTGCTGGTCATCCTCATTTCCCTCCTCCTCCCCCAAAATGCCAATCTGGATTCCCCACCCACCATCCAATCAGGCTCTGCCCCTGTAATATTGCATGACACTTCTGGGCACCAACCCCCTGTCAGTGGCACTGCCCCCATTGCCTCCCTTTCTGCAGCCTATCCCCTAGTTGGGGGAAGGGTGGAGAACACAATTTTCTTTATTTTAAAATGATCATCAGAGATTATCTAATTACTAGATTGTTAATAAAAGAAATGAGATGACAAAAAAGTCTAAGAAATAGATGATTCTTAAACATACAATAGAAATTTGGTACAGATGTAAAAAGAACAATGAAAAATTTAGCAATTTTTAATTGCTTACTCTGTCAGGAATTAAGAAAAAGTAATTTGTGAAACCATTCAACAAAATAGCCCATGACAAAAAATAAAACGTGTGAAAATTAATAAGTAGATGAGTCTCAAAAGAATTGTCCAGATAGATATGGATTTTATACAAACATGCAGACTTTCAGGAATTTAGAGATTCAATTATTTCTTCCCATACATATCCTTTGTAAATGTTTATGTCTCGCTATGAATAAATATTGATCAGATGCTGTTAACGTGTTCTTCTTTCTTTCTTTATAGTGGATACAGCAGAAAGGAACATTGTTAAACATGGTACTCACAGGAGAAAAGGTATTTTAAAAACATTTGTTTTTAGCACCAAAAGACCAGACTTATGGTTAACATATAGCAATAAGAGGAAAACAATATGAAAGAAATAACATAATATTCCTTTATATATAATCTAATAATTTCACATAATATTCTGTGCTTAGTCCCTCAGTTGTGTCCGACTATGCCACCGGGCTCCCCGTCCATGAGGATTCTCCAGGCAAGAAGACTGGAGTGGTTGCCATGCCCTTCTTCAGAGGGCCTTCGCAACCAAGGAATCAAACAGGGTCTCTTGCATTGTAGGTAGATTTTTTACGGCAAGCCCTTTCATATAAAGGTGACTTTTAAATCAGGAATTATGTAAAAATTACATTATAGTTTCCCTGAACTTATCCTTTAGGAATTACTTCATCTTCATGATAGATTGTATCAATGAGAGTACAACCAGCAGACATAAATCACAAATTCATATGGGGATAGTTTAACAAGAGAAATTATTTAACAGGGGTTGACTATGAAGTTTCTCTAGGGGCTCTAATGAATAGCCCAGGAATCCCAGAGAGCACTTCAAGAATGGAACTAACTTGGAGTGGAGTCCCAGTTCCAAAGCTGGGATTCAGACCTCATTGGAGAAGTGTGGCTACAACTCACTACACCAGATGCTTTCTGATGTGTTCCAGGTAAGAACTGGTGCGCAGTCATCAACAAGCAAGAAATAGCCTCTAGTGTGCAAATGGGTCAAGGCTCATGTATGGGAAACTAATTGGAAAATAGAAAACAACCTTAAGGCTATAGGTGGAGTGTTGCTGGGATACAAGTGATATGCCAACTAGAAGAAAATACTTCCAGGCTGAGGTACACCAAGGTTGGAGGGCAGATGCAGGAAAGAAATGGAAGTGTCAGGAGTTCCTGTGCTGTCTAGGTGACATATAATTTGGATGTGCGGTATCAATTCAGGGAAAGCTTCATTGAGGGTGTCACTGAGCTAAGGCCAAAGCTGTAATTTCACTGAGGGACTACTTTCTCTAGGCTTCTAGCCAGGTGAAATGTAACAAAATTTTCCCCAATATACAATACTGGCAGCAGAAAGAAGAAGGAGAAAAAATAAACATGGAAGTACACTGGAATAGGAAGTGATGCCCTTTTTCTAGTTCTATATCTACATCACTGTGTGCTGACAAAAGTAAACATCTTGCTCTATGCCAAAGAAAAAGGCTCAGAATCTAGCTCCATTATTGCAAAATGGGGAGAAAACACTGGATTTGAAGCTGAGGTAATAACTTGATATTTGGTATGCACATGCTTAAAGTCTCACATTACCTGATAAATCATGTGCAATTCTCAACAATAACAGCAACAGCAAAATATAACACATGATAAAAAGACATGAGACAAAGCATCAGAACCAGAGTGAGATATGAAACCAATTTTAGAATGAATTTAGAGAATTTAAAATGATTATGACTAATGTTAAAGGTGCTTATGAAAAAAAATAAGCAACATGCAAACAAACAGATAATGTAAGCAGAGAGCTGGAAACTCAGAGTGAAGTTCAGAAGGAAATGCTAAAAAAGTCAAAAAGTGTTTAATGGAAATGAAAATATGATGTTCATAAACACACTAGTAGGCTGGAAATGGCAAAAGAAATTATCAATGAGCTTGAAAACATGTCAAAGGAAAATTTATAACCTGAAACATGAAATGTAAACAGATAAAAGATGGGGAAAAGATGAAGATTAAATCCACTACTGTGGTACATTTATTTAAAATAATGTAGATAGCACCATAATTAAGGTGAGAAACAGGATGCTTTCCCCCTAAGATCAGGAACAAGTCAAGGATAACACCCTCTAGGACTTTTATTCAACATTGTACCCCTAGTTCTAGTTAATGCAATAAGGCAAGGAGAGGAAGTTAAGGTATGAAGATTGAGGAGAAGAAATAAAACTTCTTGCTCACAAGTGCCATGATTGTGTATGTAGAAGATCATCATAATCACAAAAAATTCCTCGTTCTAATAAATGATTGTAGTGAGATTGTAGTGCATAAGGTTAGTATATAAAAGTCAATTGCAGGGGGCAGGGAAGATGAGGGTAGGACGAATGGAAAGAGTAGCATGGAAACATACACATCACTATATGTAAAACATATAGCTAGTGGGAATTTGCTGTACGACTAGGGGACTCAAACCAGGGCTCTATGAAAACGTAGAGGGGTGGGATGGGAAGGAAGGTGGGAAGGAGGTTCAAGAGGAGGAGACATGTATACTTATGGCATATATATGTTGACGTATAGCAGAAACCAACACAATACTGTAAAGCAATTATCCTTCAATTAAAAATCAATAAATTAAAAAATTAGTTGCTTTTCTAAATACCAGCAATGAGTAATTGGAATTTGAAATTAAGAGCAAAACATCATTTATTAGACATTGGGCCACCATAACAAAATACCACATGGAGAGGCTTTACCAATATAAATTCATTTTCTCATAGTTTTGGAGGCTGGAAGTCTAAGATCAAGGTGCCAAGAGAGTTGGTTTCTCCTGAGAACTCTTTCCTTGACTGGTAGTGGTCTTTTCATTACGTCTTCTCGTGGCCTTTCTCTTTGTGTACATACTCCTGATATTTATTCCAATTTTTATAAGGCTATCAGTTTAGTTGGAAGAAGACCCAATCCTTATAGTCTCATTTAACCTTAATTATGTCCTTAAAGGTACCATCTCCAGATACAGTCACAGTGTGTGTTAGAGCTTCAACCTATGAATTTTGGAAAGACACAATTCAGTCAATAGCAACTACTTACATTAGCACAATACAAATAGATATATCTGTGTATAAATTTGACAAATAAATACAGGATTTATAGATGGGAGTTACAAAGTCCAGTGTAAAGAAATCAAGATGGTCTAAATAAATAGATTTTTTATATTCATGGATAGGAAGATACAATATTATTTAGATGTCAATTTCCCCTCTTTGATCTATAGATTCAGCACCTTGCAACAAAACGCCAGCAAGTTATTTTGGGCATATTGACAACGTTGTTCTAAACTTTATATGAAAAGCAAAATATCCAGAATGGTCAGCACAATCCTGAAGAAGAAAATTGGAGAAACGACTACTTGATTTTAAAGTGAAAGTGAAAGTTCCTCAGTTGTTTCCAACACTCTGTGACCCTATGGTCTATGCAATCCATGGAATTCTCTAGTACAGAATACCAGAGTGGGTAGCCTTTCCCTTTTCCAAGGGATCTTCCTGGCGTAGAGATCAAACCCAGGTCTCCCACATTGTAGGCAGATTCTTTAGCAGTGGACAGGGAAGACCAACAATACTGGAATGCATAGTCTATCCCTTCTGCAGGGGATCTTCCTGACCCAGGAATCGAACCAGGGTCTCCTGCTTTGCAGGTGTATTCTTTACCAACTGAGCTATCAGAGAAGTGCTACAGTAATCTACATAGTGTGGTACTGGCAAAAGGACAGACATATAGATCAATAGAACAGAATAGAAAGCCAATGGATTTGAAAAGATCTGTTTATACAAAAACCTGCATGTGAATGCTTACAGCAGTGAATCACCCAAAATAGGAAGCAACTAATATGCCCTTAGCTATATAAACAGACCTTGGGTGTCAGAAATGTGCCCTGGAGAAGGAAATGGAAACCTACTCTAGTATTCTTGCCTGGAGAATTCCATGGACAGAGAAGCCTGGCAGGCTACAGTCCATGGGGTCGCAAAGAGTAGGACATAGCTGAAGTGACTTAGCACGTATAAACAGACTGTGGGATATTCATATAATGGTGTGTAATCACCCACATTGTAGGCAGAATTGTCTGAGCCACCAGGGAAGCCCTTCCTTGTATAATCTGTGTTCAAACAATCCATGACTTCTAGACATTTATTTAAAGTGTACTCCTGAACAAAACAATATATTTCTTTTACCTATTTATTTTTCTCCAGTATTACATTGTTACAATACCCATGACATACTTGACATCATTTATTTAGCAACTCACCTTAATTTGAAATTTCTAAAGTATTTCATTGTTGCAGGAATAAACTTGATCTCCTTCTACTCAAGTTTCATGATTAGACTTACCACTGAATTAAATTATGCACTTGTAGTAATAAATACAACATGCACAAAGAAATTTGAGAAAAAATAAATTTGAATCTTGGTAAGCAAATTATCAACTGCAGTGAAGATAACTACAATGACATCATGTAGAATGGGTTCCCACTTTTATGGGCTTCAGTTTCATAGAAAATGAAGAATTGAATCACTCTGAGATGGAAATTCAGATCTTTTAAAAGGGAAACTACTACACAGGTCTAAAGTTCAAAAGAGATATTTACTAAAAAATTTCTACTAAAAAATTATCTTGAAATTCTCACCCTGATGATTTGAATTAAAGTCTTGGAAGTCTTGAGATTAGCCCCAGGGAGAATATATAAAGAGAGAAATGGATCCTGAAATTAGAATACAAGCAATATTAAAGCTTGGAAAGAGGAAAATGAAACCATGGAGGAAACAGAGAGGATTACACAGAGGTAGAGTATAAACCAGAGAAACATAGTACCATGAGAAAATGGCAAAAGACAATTTTAAGTAAAAAAATAAAGTATGTTAAGAATTGTCAATATCATTAGGTACTTACTTAAAAGAGAACCATGCATTTTTCATTTAATAGCCTAAGTCATTTTTGTTTATCAGTTTTAATATAGTAATTTCTCTAGCATGGTGAGCCTAGAAGCCAAATTGCACTATGTTTAAGAGAAAATTGTGGGCAAGAAAGTGTAAGCAAATGCTTTTGGAATATCTATGAAATGCAAAAAAAAAAGATGCAACTATGGTTGTAAAGACTATTAAAAAAACGATAGGCCATTCTGCATATTATGAAAAGACAATCCAATTGAAAATGGTTATTTTAAATTAAATGTATCTTTTTATAGATTCATTGATTTTCATTATATAAACAATAAAGCTATGTAAAAACTATAAAAATAGTTTTAAATTTTATAAAAGAGTAAGTCCTAGATTATGATAAATAGTTGAAAATTTGACAGTCAATTAATTATGTCATATATTAGTCAATTTGGAGTTGGTGATGGACAGGGAAGCCTTCATGCTGCAGTCCATGGGGTCGCAAATAGTCGAGACCAACTGAGAAACTGAACTGACCTGAACTGAATTATTTGCAATTTATATTTCTTACATGGGCTTCCCAGGTGACTCAGTGGTAAAGAAACTGCTTGCCAATGCAGGAGACACAAGAGATGTGGGTTTGATCCCCGGGTCGGGAAGATCCCTTGAAAAAGGAAACGGCAACCCACTCCAGTATTCTTGCCTGGAAAATCCCATGGACAGAGGAGCCTGGCAGGCTACAGTCTATGGGGTTGCAGAAATTTGGTCTCTGATCGACTGAGTACACAACATTCCTCACATACTAATTTAAAGATATGAATGCATGTTTGGAGCATCCCTGGGCTCAAAGTCTGTGTTCTTGGACACCTTACAGCAGTTCATCAGAGTAGCCTCTACAGAGCTACATCTATAGCAGTGTGCAGGAAAGGTGAAAACCTCATTAGAGGCTTTCAAATATAGGTTAGGTGATCTAACATTTTTTAAGGATCCATCCTTGTACCCCCTACTGAAGTGTATCTATACTGGAAATAAGGGAAAAAGAGAAAACACAATGAGCGTATAGAGCAAAAGAACAACATTGGAATACTGAAACTAAATTTACAAATATTTTCCAATACATCACTATATTAGGATGAATTAATATTTATTTTTAAGTATTAATTCCTACTCTCTTTCACCTCCTTTGACTTTCCATAATTCAGTTCCATAAAGCAATTGCAGTTGTCTGAGCTATATAGCAAACTCATCCCATCAAAACCTGTAGGTTTAAAACAAGTAGATCTGGATTTTCTACAAGCTTGACTCAAGAATTCCTACCTCTTGGTGGACCCAAGGATTCTTGCATTTTTCAGTTACCATAACATTTGGGGAACACTGATTATAAAGTTGTTCTTAGTTGGAGTATATGACTATAGAATAGAGTGACATCAGTAGCATCTGGGAAGCATTATCCATGAACAGAATCACTGCTAAAAATACCTCCATGGGCATATGCTTGACTGTTAATATTTTAACAAAAATGTTCATGAAAATATTCTTCAGAGCTGCTTTTTTTAGTTCAAGAGCCAAATTAAGAAGAATGAAATTTAAACTAGATTTCCTAATCTCTATAGCATTTAGACACGCAGTCTTTGGATGGAGATGACAGAACTGGGCTCTACCACTTACAATCAATGGGACTTGGGCACATTAACCTCTCTGAATCTCTCTTTCTTCTAAATAAAATAGGTCGCAAAGAGTCGAATGACTTGGTGACTAAACAACAAGCTATCATTCATTTTAATCTTTCTTCCCTGCTTTTGCATAATTAATGTAAAATCTAACACAAGAATTTTTGTGAAGATGATTTACTAAAAAAGTATTCTCAGGAGAACCTAGGAAGTTCATAGGGAAAACATAAAGGGAAATAGAAGTTAGAAAGAATATTATTTCTAGAAAACCTTATGGAGGGCAAATATAGCTGATCCCTCAGGTAAACTTGGAAGCGCAGGCTTCACTTCAGTGTTTTTCTTGATTAGCAGCATAGTGAGCTTTCAATTCAAGCACCAGTCAATCACTGGCTAAGTGCAGCCATCAAGAAATGCAAACTCTCAGCCTCTTTCAACTCTCTGCAAGTGGAGGCAAAGTGGCATCAGTATCCTAAGGGAAGTTTTCTGAAAAGCATTGCTAGTGCAGATCTTTAGAAATAAAATTCCAGAGAAGCCAGGGGAGTGGTACATATAAAGAGGAAAAGAAGAAATCCCAGTATCTGGAACACTTATTTTTTTTTCTTTTGTAGCTACCTCATTAGAATCATATAACACTATTTATTCTTCAAGTGGGTTTTCTTTGACTTTCCAACTCTCCGCATCCAAAAGGTTCAAAGAATGACTCTATCTTAGAAGGAGGCCTTAAAAATAAAACATTTTTATAAGGTATAAGGTGTTGAAAAACAATTCTCCAGGTATCTCTCACATTTTTGTATGCCTTAAAAGTGAGGTACAAGGTGCTTTTGTTTCTGAATTTTTTTTAATAATGTTTGAATAGTGAATAAACTTGGAAAAGAATGATAGTTCCTCTCCCTGGAGGAAAGAGTAAGCACACTTACTGTTGATCATTAAAAGAAAATCTGTTTCTCTAAGCTCAGTGTTCCTCTTCTTCAATGCAACCAACTATGAACAGATAAATCTGCACATCTGTGTTTCACAGAATGGGGAGTAGGAAAGGCTGCAACAAATGCTGATATTCAGGCTAATGCTATTGCCCTGAATAAGAAGCATTGCCCTTCATCTCTAACCTAACAGTCTCCTGTCTTCCACCAAAATCCATGAACCTGTTACAGGCTAATTTGTTATCTTTTCAGTAGGTTAAATCTCAGATCTTTCACAGCCCTTGACTGAAAAGATTTCATGTAAACTATTTTATTGTTGGTTTACATTATTCTTGTTTATTTTAGTTACTTTTTCTAATCATCTTTAATAATCATCAATCTAGATAGCATATTGAAAAGCAGAGACATTACTTGGCCAACAAAGGTCCATCTAGTCAAGGCTATGGTTTTTCCAGTAGTCATGTATGGATGTAAGAGTTGGACTATAAAGAAAGCTGAGCAGCAAAGAATTAATGCTTTTGAACTGTGGACTCATTGGAAAAGACCCTGATGCTGGGAAGGATTGGAGGCAGGAGTAGAAGGGGAAGACAGAGGATGAGATGGCTGGATGGCATCACCAACTCAATGGACATGGGCTTGGGTAGACTCCGGGAGTTGGTGATGGACAGGGAGGCCTGGAGTGCTGCAATTCATGAGGTCGCAAAGAGTTGGACACAACTGAGTGACTGAACTGGACTGAACTAATCATCTTTGTTCCACTTTCCATGAATAAAGTATAATTAAAATAAATAAAATATTAACCTAAAATATTTGAGCAAATATTATTTCTGTCTTAGAATAAATGCATTGCTTATTCACAATAGGAAGATATTTAACTTTATTTAATTTAACTTTTTTCTTTAGTTACATTTATGTGTTTATAAATAACAGGCCTAATAATTCCAAGGTGTCAAGTAATGTTGAGTCCATGGTAAAATATTTAAAGATAAATATTTATCTTATTTATAGATAAATAAGACTTTGCTGTCCATTACTATGGGCTTCCCAGGTGGCTCAGTAGTAAAGTATCCACCTGCCAATGAAGGAGACATGGGTTCTATCCCTGTATCAGGAACATGCCCTGGAGAAGGGAATGGCTATCCACTCTAGTATTCCTGCCTGAACAGTCTCATAGACAGAGGAGCCTGGCTGGCTATAGTCTCTGGGGTCACAAAGAGTCAGACAAGGCTGAGTGACTGAGCACACAGCTGACATGTCATTCACTGCTATGTAGAGGCTGGCAGACATGTCAGAACAGATTGTGTTCATATTCTTTTCGTTAATGGTCACTTGTGAAGCCTATTGAAGAGCTCTCACATTTTAAAAATGCCAATAGATAAATGAGAACAGAGATAGATAGAGATAATGGCACATGAAAACAATGAAAGAAAGGGCAAAGAGAGTTGAGATGTTTGGAAAGTTCCTTTACAGAGCACTGACCATGAATTAATGTATTTTCTTCATTCATTTTTTAGTATGGTAGACTATATTCTTATAGCGAAACAAACAAACGAAAAAACTAACTTGGGAGTGGGTCAGGAACATAATGTTTATTTTCTATCTATTACAGTAACTTGTCACATGATATTTAACAAGGAAATCTTCCTGTGATTTAGAGACTTTTCCCTATTATAACCAGACAGATGAACTAAATATCTTTAAATGAATGACCATATTTTGTAAGGAATTACATTATTTGCTCTAAATTATATCTCCATCCATCACTGTATGTCCTAATTCTGGAACACTTAATATGAAATTTTAAATTTAAAATCACTAACTTCAGTTATTTTTTTAAAGAGAACATACATCTGAAATAATAGCTAGTACATAATATGTATTACATTCTGATACCCTCCAGATTCAAGTTATGGGCTACCTTAGATGATTTGTACAATGATTACTTGTCTACAGTAAATATTAAGTGATTCTTTGTTGACATTTATAATTTATAAACATAGAATTTAACAGTGATTCAGTTCATCTGAAATATAAATATGTATTCCACAATCTTACTTATTAACTTTGACCTGAAGCAATTTTGTACCCTGACAGTTAGTCTGGGCATAAAATAGATTATGAATGAATGGCAATAATAGCATGGTCATAGTCACTTAGAAAAATTATTGTTTATAAGAAAAGCAATATAGCTTTTACTATTTTTAGCTATAGTCTCATGATGCTCTTAGAAAAGTAGAATGGATTTAATAATAATTTCTGTCTTTGCCATAAATCTCTGGTACCTCCAACTGAGATTCTGCAGAAATATTATGATTGAAAATCAGGTACACCTGTGTGTCAACAGAAGTACTGTTCTCTCTCTAGTGGCAAAAATAAATGGCGAGATAAAAATAAAGAACATTGTAGACGTTGTGACCCTACAAAGTTTTCAAGCAAGGGGCAAAATATATTCATTCTTGAACCAATTTTAAAACAAATTATAGAGATAAGACCATATTTCACATAATGCCAAAAAGTTGCATGAAATAAAAATTATTATAGGATACCTCCTAGATGTCTATCCAATAGCCATTTTTTTATGGTGGCCACTTCTTATCCATGTTAATTCTGCTTTATGAGATAATAAATCTTCCTTATTGTTCGTATCTTATGAAACTGAGTTTTACTTTTGGTATGGTAACTTTCATTTGCATAAATTCTCCATGATAGAGTTAAATGTGTATAATAAGTATATGGACATGTATGGAGTGAATTAATATTAACTGAAGCTTAGTAATTTTCTTTTATATTACATTAATATATTTAACATTCTTGCATTTTAAATTAATCTTCATATGAAGTCTATTTTAACAATCCAAGTTTATTGACAACTAAATTGCAGTTAAGAGAGATCTGTCCAAGATCACATGCCAAATTAGTTGTAAAGGTGTGTGTGGTGTGCTTGTGTGTGTTTGTACTTAATTAATGGACTTTTTATAAAACAGTTAAATAATTACAGAAAAGTTGAGCAGGTGATACAGAGAGTTCTCATACAGATCCCTTCACTATCACACAATTCCCAATTATTAACATCATGCAACAGTGTGGTATATTTGTAACAACTAATGAATCAATATTGATATACTATTATTAACTAAAGTCCATAGTTTACAATGGATGCTTCCCTGGTGGCTCAGACAGTAAAGAATCTGCCTGCAACACAGGAGACCCAGTTCAATCCCTGGTTTAGGAAGATCCTCTGAAGAAGGGAATGGCTACCCACTCTAGTGTTCTTGCCTGGAGAATTCCATGGACAGAGGAGCCTGGTGGGATCCCATGTGTTCATGGGATCACAAAGAGTTGGACACAACTGAGCGACTAACATTTTACTTATACAAGAAAAGATGACCTCATAAATTCAATGGGTAGAAAAAATATTCAAAGAAAAGACCTTGGGCTAATAGTACAATATTGGTGAATTTAATACCCAATAGACAATGGACTGATATATGATGTTTGGACTGTCCCAATGTGCATCCATTCCATAATGTGTGCTTTCCACTTCAGTCAAATAACTGACCACAAATCAGCTCTGATTATTTCAGATATGAGAATTTTTACTACATATTTATGCATTTGCAAGACAGCTCAATTTGGATATATTCTAGGTGTCTCAAATTTAATGTATCAAAAAACTGAATATGTTATTTTCCTTTCTGCTAAGCTCTGCAACTCTTGTACACTTTCTTCCACTCTTGGATTGTCTTTTTATGATTAGTAAATGATCACATTGGCCAAATGGACCAGACCTGAGACTCAAATTTTATTTTTAAATTCTCTCTCTTACTCTCTTCGAAAATTTCCCCTATAAAGTCAACTCTTAAATAGCATTAGGCTATCTAACTGCTAGAATATCTATTCAACATTATTTGCTTGCTGCTGCTTGAAATTTTCTTTGTCTTTCTGACATCCTCAAGTATAAAGTCCTAATGATCTGTCTTTTGTTTATCTCTCAGCCTCATCTAGCAAAAAGATCCCTTTTTGCTCTTTTGTTTCCTTACTGTGGCATAGTCTCTTTCATAACATATTGTTTATTACATTTATTTTATATGCAACCCATCATATTAAAATTGCCAATTTACTTACCTACTTCCTCCTTTCAATTCTAAACTCATTACTGAAAGTTTTTTTTTTTTATCTCTGCCTCTCCAGCACCTAGTAGAACCTTAGAGCATAATAGACATAAATGATCACAAGAGACAAGTCAGCCTAAACAAGTTAAATTGAAGGAGTATCTCAAAGTAAGACTACTGTAGTCACAGCCTGGAATTATATTAGGCAAAAATCAATTAGTCAGCCTCCTCATTGCTGATCGATACTGAAGATAAGCAACTTTACTAGTTATTTATTCAATGATTTACTAGAATAATTATCACAGTATTTTCCATGGAAGACCTAAAGAAACATGAGATTTATTGATAACATGGAAAAGGAATGCATCTTACCATTCTCCAAGGAGCTAGGAAAATTTTTCCCATCTTCACCTTATGTATCTGAGATTATATCCCTTTTTACCTCCTAATTGTGACTGTGGAGAGACAAGAGGATAGCATCTTGCTTAGGAATCAACATCTAGGAATTTCAGGAAGCAACCATTAGGCAGCTCTTGAAAGGTGTATGGTGTGTGTATGTGTGTGTGTGTGTTCCACAATGTATATCTGGAGACATAAAGCTCATCCTCAGGCTTGGAGTTTGGAATACCAATGTCTCTAGCTTTGTGTTCTTGTGGAATTAGGAGTGATGACCATCATGACCAGCTGAAACGGTCTGATGGTGCCCTCCCTGAGTGCTAATCTTAACTGAATGACTTGAACTTCAGAAAATGTAGTCCTTGCTGAAGCAGGAATGACAGTGTTTTTCAAAATAGGATGAAGATTTGAAGGGAGTTTGAAAGGAATGCAGCATATCTGAGTGCAAAGAGCCTGAGTAGGTACTAAAACATTAACCTCTTGTTAATGGCTGAATTTATTTCTAAGGAAAGCCTATTCAGCACTTGATTTTAACATTTACATTCTCACTTCGTAACCCCTGCATCCCTTTAAAATGTCCCAATATTTCCATTCAGAAAGTTCCATGTGTTCTTCTTGGAAGGCGCGACAGGAGAGCATGACACAGAATCAGTGTGGCCTGTTCCACTGGCCCTCTTGACTGTGACTGAAAGAGAGAGCAGCATTGTCCAGGGGACAATGCCTAAGACTTTCAGGGAGTGACTAGAATGCTGTACAATGTGCCTGGGACCAGAGGGAAAGGAAACACATTCAGTACTGTACAGAGCTTCCAAGTTTCCATGTAACTTGATTAAAAAATAACATGAGATTAAAAAAACAAAAATACATTCCCTCACTAAACTCTGAGCTCAGAATTTGTGAGCGTTAGTCTCTCTGTCACGTCCGACTCTTTGCGACCCCATAACTGTGGCCTATCGGGCTCCTCTGTCTATGAAATTCTTGAGGTAAGAACACTGGAATGGGTTGTCATTTCCTTCTTCAGGGAATCTTTCCAACTCAGGAATCAAACCTGGCTCTCTTGCATTGCAGGCAGATTCTTTACCATCTGAGCTACCAGGGAAGCCCCAAGCAGGGAAGGCAGAGTTTATAGGTGGATTCAATTTAAATTTGTGTATAGAAATACTGCAGTGTATTATTTTCATGTAGAGAGAGTATTATATTTATACCCTATCTAAAACGCTACGTTCATAGCCACTTAAGAAGCAGCTCCTCTCTTCTTAGTCAACTATGAGTGCAGTGCATATAGACGGGGACTCTAACAACTTGACAGTATAACTATAATGAGCTTTACTGGCTACCCTACAAATAGTAGCTACACTTATCAGTATACAACAGCATTTCTGTAGAATCCTTTCTATGCTGGCATATTTAGGTAAAGATCATCTATATAAAAGAACAAGGTTATGTTATCTGAATACTAGAGAAACCCTCTGATTTCAATTTTACAAATAAATCTGTTTAGCTTTTGAAAAAAAATAGTGTCAAACTGCTATTATGTATTAGAATAGCAGATAAGCAAGCACACTGGCAATTTTGGATATGCAAAATGCAGTTAAAATTGCTAAATTTTAAAATGTGTTTAAAATATTGTGTTTCACACTATCTATCAAATGGTATGTCTTCTCAAAGGTCATGATCAGGAGAACTGCATTTCAGAGTAGAAAATAAATTTATCATTTCAGTAGAACATATTAATATTTCTATCACTTTTGTTTCAGCACAAGTGTTCTAGAGATAGAAGCCATTTAATAAAATTTATAATCAGTTTTAGGTGTACCATTTTAATATGAAGATTAATGACTTACAAACTTATATAAGTTGAAGTGATATCCACTTGTAAAATCATTTAGATTAAAACTGTGTTGAAAAACATCAGCAGATTAGCTGAAATTCAAAGTACAAATTTGAAACTTAGGTGTTTTCAAAAGTATATGGCAAATTTAATATAGCCTACCATAGTAACTAAACTGAAATGCTGAATTTTAGAAAATTCACTCTCCTTGAATTTACAACTTGGACGGGCTCAGACCAAGAATATGTTGGAATTTGCAACAAAAAAGGGAATATGTCATGTAAGTCAATAAGCATTTTGGACTCCCTATAATTTATGAAAGTACAGAGGTTAGCTTCAACAAGCACAACTAGAAAGATCAAGGTATGGTGTTCAGGTAGCAAGTTTAGGGAACAAAAAAATGTTGAATTAATTGGGATAACAATGATGTAGTTCTGATAAGAGCTAGGGACAAGCGTAAGATATAGTTTTGCATGTAAATATGTCCCTCTTTTCTTGGATGTACGTAGAGCTGATTCATTTTGCTGTACAGCAGAAACTAACACACTGTCGTAAAGCAAGTATTCTCCAATATCTTTTTTTTTTTTCTAAATCTAGTTTTATTCTAAAGGAGATCATGGGCTAAGTAGGGAGACCAAGAAGTTTATGTGTTGAGAGGATTTTCCTGTTAGCAGCCTAGTTGTGGAACTAAGCCCATAAAGCAAGATGAAATGAGCTGTTTCCAAGAGCATTAACCCTACTTCTTGTTGGTAAAATGAAAATCAGTTCTGAGTGCAGTTCTTGGTGGTAGGAATTATGCACTGAAGAGAATAAGACAACTTTTGGAAGAGCTTGAAGAGTTAATGTGAGGCATGTCATCAAAGCTCCCTTAGTTCATATACAGGCACTTTCCAGAGAACTTATGCTTTCTGCCTATACTATCAATAAATATACTGAGGAATGAAGTGAAATTAATATTCCATGAATAAATTAAGATAGTCTTGGAGATAATAAATACAAACTAGATATGGAAGGTAATAATATTAAACTACAAAGTATGACTAATTCCACCAAATGTAATAAGACTTATTTCTTAAAATTAAAATATATTATATACTATTCTAAATAGCATGAGTATATTAAATAAATAGAAAATATACCCTATAAAAATGGTAGGAAGCAATTTACAAAAAGTTTAAACATAGCAATTAAAACCAGAATCTTAAAGAGGAAAATATTATAAAATATGTAAGTAATACATTCAAAATATTATCACAAAAAAGGTGAAAAATGAAAATAGTTAGGTTATTTAAAAATAAGATTTTAGGAGAGTAAAAGAAAAGAAAAGCTTGTTATAGTTTTATGCCAGGAGCTTCCAGGCTCATGTATGTTCCATAGCCTATGTTCCCAAGTGTTGAAAGCTCTGAACAGGTGCTAATCTAAAAGACGGCTCTGTGAATAAATAAAGGGCCATCCCATGTGGTGCAGTGGTAAAGAATTCACCTGCCAATGCAGGAGAAATAGGTTCAATCCCTGGGTTAGGAAAATCCCCTAGAGAAGGAAATGGCAACCCAATCCATTGTTCTTACCTGGAAAATCCCATGGACAGAGGAGCCTGGTGGGCTACAGTCCATGGGGTTGCAAAGAGTTGGACATGACTAATCAACTGAGAAGGAATGCAAGCATGAATAAATAAAAGGATATTGCCCTAGGCATTTGGTTTAGTGAGCAAGGGTGCCTTTGAGTGAAGGAAAAATAGTTGCTTTCTCTGTAGCAATGTAGCCCATGCTGGGTCTGGGGAAGGGGAACAGAATCCACAGGGCTGCCAGATGGAAAGCTAGGTTTTAGTCATACTCAACATCTCAGAACAAATTGCATGGCCTTTTACTGAAGCCCCTAAATCAAGACTTGGACCTCAACTAGTAACCTAAGAAAGCCTTAAACCTTTACCATTTTATTTGTAAGAGAAAGAAAAGAGCTTATTAGAAAGCATCCCCGGTGGCAACTTTCACTCCCAAGGACAGTGGCTCAGCCAGACAAATAAACGGAGGGGACAAAAAGTAAAAACAAGAAGAGAAATGGAAAATACAGTACAGTGGGGGGGAAAAGGCATTGGTAAATATAAATCGACACATTTTGATAGATCAACATTGAAAGAGCAAACTTTGGATAGCTCAATATAAGATTTTGCATGTCTGCCTCTTTTACTGGATTTGAATATCTAAGTAGTAGTAATGTTCTCATTTATTTATACCAATATCTAGTTTTGTGTCTGACAAGATATGTTAATGTCTAGTAACAAGTACAAATAGAAAGACGAACAATAGATAGAAGATTGTGCTTTCTTCCAAGGGTAGGAAAAGTGTTCAAATCATGCTTTCATGACTGCTGAGTTCTATTCTAAATAATTCAAACTTCTATTAAAAATAGGTTCTTCATGCTAAGTGGTGTTTTGAAACTCTAATTATTTTGGAAAATATATTATCATTTAGACTTATGACTGATTTAGTTTGGAGTAGAAATGGGTAACAGTTCTGGAACTTTGTAATACAATCTGCATAGCTTTTAATTACATTCTTCCAATTTGTTTAAGAAATTTATTGAGTGTTTACTATGCATCAAATGCACTTGGACTTAAGGAGCTCTTAATCCAGTAGATTTCAAGAACAAGACAATATATTCAGCACAGAGAATACTTCATAACAGTATTTGAGCACAAAAATTCCAGGTGAAGATAGAGGATGGGAGGCTAACACCTGGAGACCACATAAATCTGGCTAAGAAACCCTTAAAAAAACTGACACAAATTGTTGCTCATTAGTAGTTAGCCAAGTGAAGAAAAACAGTCAGGAAGGCATTGTAGGACAACAGAACATGCTCACACAAACTTGAAGATGATTGTAAATAGAATAGAGTGATTAGCCTAGACAAATTCTGAAATGGATGATGCTAAGTAGGAAAGCTGGCACCTGCTTCCCCATAGATTTTCTGTGATGTGCTAAGAACTTTGATGTCTATCTTGAGAATAATTGAGAACCCATAAAAGCTTTCAAAGTAGAGGAGAGTCATAATATAGTTTTGCTGTGCTCATGTGCTCAGTCCATCAAGCTCTTCTGTCCATGGGATTTCTCAGGCAAGGATACTGGAGTGCGTTGCCATTTCCTACTCCAGGGGATCTTCCCAACCAGGGATTGAACCCATATCTCCTGTGGCTCCTGCATTGCCAGCAGATTCTTTACTCACTGAGCCATCAAGGAAGCCCAAAAAATGGAGCCCTGGCAGCAATGGGGGTCAGAGTGTATGAATGGGAAACTGGAAAAAGAGACATTAACTCATAAAAGCAATTTAGCAATTCAGCTATGAACTACTAGAACTAGAACTATATAGAATATATTGGTGAGAAGTATCTGAAAAAAACTTAAGGAAACAAAGCAAAAGGCTTCATTGATTGACTTTGCATGTAACACCCTGGCTTCTACTTGGAATAGTTTTCATTTTTTATAGTAACATTCACAGAGCTTTGGAACACAGGACAAATAATAGGTTTCAGTGGTACCTATAATGGAAGATCATGGATTTGAGTTATGGGTTCAAAATACATAGCAGATATGTAGGTTTAGATGTCTTGTGGGCATATTATATAGGGCTTCAACACTTGATATGCAAAAATCTAAGAGAGAGGAGGGAGGGAGAAAGAAAAATTTTACTAGTTGTGGACAAGTTTCCTTGCTTCCTTCCTTTCATGCAATATGAGTTCTTTGTTATTTCGCTACAGTAGTTACTTTTACTTTCCATGTTAAGGTTTTATTCTATTCAGTATATTCCAAATCACTCTTCTTTATGATAATAAATGCTGTTACTGATTCCAATAAAGAGCAGACCAGATAAAAGTGAGTGAGTGATGGTACAGTTCAGTCACTCTTTGCGATTCCATGAACTCACAACATGCCAGGCTTCCCTGTCCATCACCAACTCCCAGAGCTTACTCAAACTCATGTCCATTGAGTAAGTGATGCCATCCAACTGTCTCATCCTCTGTTGTTCCCTTCTCCACCTACCCTCAATCTTTCCCAGCATCACGGTCTCTTCCAATGAGTCAGCTCTTTGCATCAGGTGGCCAAAGCATTGTAGTTTCAGCTTCAATATCAGTCCTTCCAGTGAATAGCCAGGACTGATCTTCTTTAGGATGGACTGGTTGAATCCCCTTGCAGTCAAAGGGACTGTCAAGAATCTTCTCCAAGAAAAGGGAACCCTCTTACACTGTTGGTGGGAATGCAAACTAGTACAGCCACTATGGAAAACAGTGTGGAGGTTCCTTAAAAAGCTGCAAATAGACCTGCCATATGACCCAGCAATCCCACTGCTGGGCATATACACCGAGGAAACCAGAATTGAAAGAGCCACGTGTACCCCAATGTTCATCGCTGCATTGTTTACAATAGCCAAGACATGGAAACAACCTAGATGCCCATCAACTGATGAATGGATAAGAAAGCTGTGGTACATATACACAATGGAATATTACTCAGCATTAAAAAAAAATTCATTTGAAGCAATTCTACTCAGATGGACGAAACTGGAGCCCATTATCCAGAGTGAAGTAAGCCAGAAGCAAAAACAACAATACAGTATATTAACGCATATATATGGAATTTGGAAAGACAGTAACGAGAACCCAACATGGGAGACAACAAAAGGAATGCAGATGTATAGAATAGACTCGTGGACTTTGTGGATGAGGGTAAGGGTGGGATGATATGGGAGAAGGGCACTGAAGCATGTTAATTGTCATGTGTCTAATCAATCGCCAGCCCAGGATTGATGCTCAGGACTAGTGCAGCGAGATTTCCCGGGGAGGAGGGAGGAGGGAGGGGGGCTCCTGAGGGGAAGCATATGTAAACCCATGGTGATATCATGACAATGTATGGCAAAAACAATAAAAAAATAAATAAATAAATAAAAATAAATAAAAATAAAAAAAAAAAGAATCTTCTCCAACACCACATTTCAAAAGCATCAACTCTTCAGCACTCAGCCTTCTTCACCATCCAACTCTCACATCCATACATGACTACTGGAAAAAACACAGCCTTGACTAGACAGACCTTTGTTGGCAAAGTAATGTCTCAGCTTTTCAATATGCTACCTAGGTTGGTCATAACTTTCCTTCCAAGGAGTAAGCATTTTTTAATTTGATGGCTGCAATCACCATCTGCAGTGATTTTGGAGCCCAGAAAAATAAAGTCAGCCACTCTTTCCACTGTTTCCACATCTATTTGCCATGAATTGATGGGATTGGATGCCACAATCTTAGCTTTCTGAATGTTGAGCTTTAAGCCAACTTTTTTACTCTCCTCTTTCACTTTCATCAAGAGGTTCTTTAGCTTTTCTTTGCTTTCTGCCATAAGGGTTGTGTCATCTGCATATGTGATGTTATTGATATTTCTCCTGGCAATGTTGATTCCAGTTTGTGCCTCATCCAGCCTACCATTTTGCCTGATGTACTCTGCATATAAATTAAATAAACAGGGTGACAGTATACAGTCTTGACGTACTCCTTCCCCAATTTGGAACTGGTCTGTTGTTCCATGTCCAGTTCTAACTGTTGCTTCTTGACCAACACACAGATTTCTCAAGAGACAGATCAGGTGGTCTGGTATTCCTATCTCTTTAAGAATATTCCATAGTTTGTTGTGATCCACACAGTCAAAGCATTTGATGTAGTCAATAAAGGGGAAGTAGATGGTTTTCTGGAACTCTTGTGCTTTTTCAATGATCCAACAGATGTTGGCAATTTGATCTCTGGTTCCTCTGACTTTTCTAAATTCAAGTTGTAGTTCATGGTTCATATACTGTTGAAGCCTGGTTTGGAGAGTTTTGAGTACTACTATGCCAGCATATGAGACGAGTGCAATTTTGTGGTAGTTTGAACACTCTTTGGCATTGCCTTTCTTTGTGATTGGAATGAAAACTGACCTTTTCCAGTCCTGTGGCCACTGCTGAGTTTTCCAAATTTGCTGGAATATTGAGTGCAGCACTTTCACAGTATCATCCTTTAGGATTTGAAATACCTCAGCTGGAACTCCATTACCTTCACTAGCTTTGTTCGTAATGATGCTTCCTAAGGCCCTCTTGCCTCCTCATTCCACGATGTCTTGCTCTAGGTGAGTGAACACACCATTGTGGTTTTCTGGGTCATGAAGATCTTTTTTTGTATAGTTCTTCTGTGTATTCTTGCCACCTCTTCTTAATATCTTCTGCTTCTTTTGGGTCCATACAATTTCTGTCCTTAACAGTGCCCATCTCTGCGTGAAATCTTCCTTGCGTGAAATGAAAACATTTCATCTTTGCATGAATGTATAATAATTTATACCTGGTTGGGACTGAGATTTTAGCTCCAGGATTTATGGACAAGCCAACAGACAGTGCCCACACCTATTCACAGCATATGACTGCTATACTGGCCTGACTCCTGCCACCTCTAATATGTGCTTGACTGGTGATCCTCTCATAGTTTCATTGCTTGACAAGTCCGCCCTGACAGACCTGCGTAATTGCTCTGCTCATGACTAATCTTCAGTCAGCTTATAATTCCCTTTATTTTGGAGTTAGTGTTATCAGAACAGATGAACAAGTGTGTCATCATAGGTTCATTTTGATTCCTGAGAGTATAACAGATGCCCAGACTATATAAGCAATATCTTATCAAAGATATCAAGTATCTAAATGAATTCTTAGTAGTATGAATGGCTTCAACATACTCAACTAACAGTCTTTCCTTGTTCAGTCACTGGTATCCATGAAAACAAATCAGTTTGTCTACCAACTTGAGTTTCAATTAGTCTTAAGTGAGAACAATATCTATCATGTAGTAATGAAACAGATATATTATGCTACAAGTTAGACTACCTAAATGTGTTATTTAACAAAAGTAAATGTACATGAGCAACAGAATTGAAGACAAATTAAAAGGATGGTAATGGAGAAAGAAGCATAGGATACCCACACAGATACAAATGATATATATAGTAACATAAAGAAGGAAAAGATCAAGGGGAAAAAGAATTAAAGAATAAGAACAGAAGGTAAGAGATGAATGTGTGGGATGATAATCAAAAGATGACAAAAAGAGGGGGAAATCTGCATACTTTGAAGTGAAATACTTGATTTGATTTTAAACAGCAGAAGCAATAATTCTTCTATGTTATTAAAAACAAACTGGGTCAGCATTCCTCAGTAGATATTCCCGTCTCTTAATGTATTATCTTCAAATATAGTTTCAGATATTTTGCTTGGGGAAAAAACACCCATTCCAATTTTAATTATCATTTTTAGAACATGTTATTTTAGAGTGTTTGAAATAAAATTTCTTCTCATTATTTTTCATTCTTATTTGTCAATCACAGAGTCCTTCACAACCATTTTGCAGCAAAACCTTTAAATCAATGAGTATTTGTGCACATAATAAAGGAAATAGACAACAGATTTTTTTTTCTCTCATTTCTCTAGTTAAAGTAGAATTCAGTGTATTATTCTGCTATGGGAATATATGGTTGTGCTAAATATTTTTAGGGTAATCCACTTCTTACAGAGAACTTTATGAAGTAGAATTTCTTCAGTGCAGGATCACTTAAAAGTTGCTCTCCTTTTAGATGGACTCAGTTGGTTTCTCTTTTCCTTGGATTCATTGCTAGGCTACCATAATCCTTCATTGTTTGCACATAATGAGTTGAATCTTCTCTATCAGGCATGTAGACATTGTCTTAACAAGTGTCATGCACTGGGGCAGGTACACATTAGAAAACTGTTGTGGGAAGTTTGATATTCTCTATTTTTCTATTAAATAATTATATTCTTGAATACACATAGAAGCAGCATTTGAGTGAATGAAAATGCAGAGGTCATTAAAAATAGAACAGAATCTGGAAGGGTAATGTGAAGATTTTCTAATTGCTTCTAGGTGATTTGGAAATATGATAGAAAGATGTCTACTAGAAAGTTTTGCAGAAGGAAGAGCCATTTATTTACTCCTTTTCCCACTTCCAGATTCTCAGTTAAGAATATGTCCAGGTTGTGTTTATGCCATTCTTCACAAGATGTTATATAATGGTTAGTGATTAATTAAACTCATTCCTTAATCCATGCCAACATTCTTATATATGCATATTTCCTGCAATAATTAAAAACAAATACAATACATTTGATAATTTTTGACATACAAAAATGTCATAAGAACTTATATTGGTTACTTGCTATGTCTTATCTATTAGTACTGTTTTATAGTCCCGGGAAGAATACTAAATACTTTGCATATTGTAGTTATTTGCTTCTGCTCCACCAAATACTAACATTACTTTAACAAGAATTTCCACGGCTCATTATCTAGACCAAGCATTCATGAAATATAGTTAACTCCGAGTATATGCAACATTATGAAAAACAGAAATGCAAATAGACTAGTTGTACTTATTCTGAAAGACAGTGTTATATTATAAGGACCAACAGAGTGGCAAAGATGCTTTGCTGAGCCTCTGAGATTCAGAGATGCCAATAAGCAGAGGAAACAATATAAATTCAAAACCTATTGTTACTATACAATCCCCAGTGAAAACCAACTAAAAACAAGGGTTTGATTTACTTAAATATTTAACAAAAATTTATTGCAAGAGATATTTTTCACTGAATTTACAGTTTCAAGGAACATGGTACAAAACATAGTGCCATTAGCTTTGTCTAAACATTAAATAGGTGCAAATACACAAAGATTAAAAAAAATGAAGGGCATACTTTATAACATAAATTATAGTACTATAAATATATTTTATATACATTATACATACTCTTAAGACATCATTTTGATATACAGCATAGATTATATTGATATTTCAAACTATTCAGTGCCTTAATAATATTATAGATCAGAAGCTTAAGAATTTATTTGCATCATTACACTTAGAGTAAATTATTTCATATCAATGAAGCCATATTTTAGCTAGTTTATTTCCGCCATTTAAATAGGCTATTATCCACTTAATGAGCATTAACACATATGGCAGTAGTTTTCACATGGATATTTTCTTTCCCGCTCATGGTGATACTAGAATAGGGGCTGCAGTGGGATGACGGTAGGGTGAGGGGAGAGCAGCGAAGGGAAAAGGGCATGGGGCAAAGGTGGGAAAGCCAGATGGCTAGGATGAAGGACTGAAGCTGGGATGATTGGCATCTGAGGAGGAGCGACAAAAGTTGGCTGACTCCCAGGACAAAGCCTTGGTCCTATTGGTCCTACTGAGATCTGAGGTAATGATGTCCTGGTGAGAGCTGGGACCTGGGACAGAAACTGTTGGTGTGGCTGAAGCACTTTAAAGGTTCCTGCCGCTGCCGCATGCTGTTGTAAGACAGTGTGGCGAGTAGTAGTGACAGAGGTAGAACACAGGGTCTGCTGCCAAGGCAAAGGCTGCAGAGGTGTGCTGGGCGGTGGGAGGGCGGCCGGAGGAAAGGTGAGCTTGACCTTGCTGGCCAGCATGTTTGGCGGTATGATGTGCTGGCGTACTTCACATGGTAGGTGTTTGAACTTGCCATGGTTTTCTATCGGAATCAAAAGTGCCTGTTCTGGTAAAGCTAATGGAGCCAGGATCTGCTCTGTTGTTACAAAGGTACGGCCACTGACGTGTGCTTCTTTGAATGGCGATGGTGGTTGTGCATTAAGGATTCCTGAATTAAAACACAGCCACTCGGTTGATGCCTCATTCATCTTGCCTTGTGGAAGGGCTTCAGCCAGGTCATAATGACAAAGGTATGATTTAGGGTGTGACTGTCTAAAGTTCCTTTCAGAATTAGGCACCTTGAAAGGGGTACGCTTTACATTGATATTTGTATCCTCACTTCTTTCTTTGTGCTCAAGCAAGGGCCTGTCCATTTCTTGTTTTGCTGGGGCACTAACCGTATAGGCTGATGTGGTGGGTTCACTGGAAATCTCTGACAGTTCACCAGAAGTGGTCTCCATTACAATCTGCTTAGTTTCATCATTGGTTTCAGAAGAAAGAGGACTGCTGGTGGGCAGAGCCAGTTTATTTTCTACTTGGTCCGGTTGTTCTGAGTTCCTCTTGACATCTGCAGTTTCCTGTGGTTTTATTTCCTCTTTTTCATCTTCACTTATTATTTTATCCCGGTGATGTAAGGAAGAATTGCTTTTCTTGGGATAATCTGTTTTCTCTTTGAGTTCCAAAGTTTCAAAACGCATGTGGAATCTACTTCTTTTTCTCCTCTGTTTCCTCTTGGGTTTGCAAGAAGCAGAAGCATGACATGACCTCAAGAATTCTTCCGGTAGATAATTCTGTCGATTTAAACTTTCATCTGAAGAATAAGAATATGAATGCTGTCTACGCTTTCGATGGCATCTTTCTGATTCATTAATGAGAGAATTATAACCTCTTTTAACAGCCTGGCTCTGACTCATGCATTTCATTTCATTTTGAAGAACTAGGCATCTGTGATCATGACTACAGCTGGACATTTTAGCTTTCCAACTACAGTATGTTCTGGAGTATGTTAAATTATGTTTTGCAGAATGTATCCTTGTTGAATTGGATTGTCCATTTAAAACAACTGTGCTATTTTTACAGTAGTTTTTAGAACTGATAATATTATTATTATTGTATTCAGTGTTCCAGGTTTTATACGTTTCTTCATTTTCACTGAAGTATATGGATGTTGATTTGGGCCTTTTATCAGGTAATTGCTGTGAGTCCAGTAGTTGTTCTGCAGCTAAATACTGTTTTTCTGAAATTGTTTCCAGTAGGTTTTTCTTAGTTGTATCAGTGTAACTATTTTCTGTTTCCATTTTGAAATGAGTTTCTGATTCTTTGGTTTTTTCTCCATAATTATGGTGACATAACTTTCTTTTTTTCTTTCTTCTACTTTTATGGAACCAGTGTTCATGAGTATTTTTCAATCTTATTTTGTTGTATTTCCCATCTAGAGCATCTGGCTTTATCTGGTTTTCAGTAAAAGTATATTTTTTTGTTTTTCTGATCCTACAGGAAATATTTTTATACCTCTGACCCATACTCTCATTTTTTCCAGAATCACAGCTATTGGAGACAGTATCATCAGCCAAATGAGGAGTGACTTGGGTATGCCCATTTCTGCTACCTCCAATTTCATAATCAGTGAGTCCTGCCCTAGATGTATCCTTGCAATCCAAAACTGGGTTCTTATAAACTTCTTCTCCCTTCTGCTGAGAAGAAAGATCACTTAAGGGCTGTTTATTTTTATCCAGCTTGTTTTTTAGTTTAGCAGACTTAAAGTCAAAACAGAGAGGATTACAGCTATAGGAAACTGATGGTTGAGTGGTGGTGTATGTCAGCATTTCTGATGGCCACTGAAGAACTGTGGATCCATCTTTGTTAAGTACGGGTATAAATGGTTCACATGGTCTTTTATACAAATCTTTTTTTTTATGTAAGGTTATATTATCCTCTTCAGAATTTACAGGGCTCAACATGTCCAGACCGTGATTTTTATTTTCAACTTCAATCGTGGGTGCTGCATTGCCCTTAGTTTCCTCGGTGGTAGCCTGCAAAGACATGTTGTCATTAGCTATATCAAGAACTATGGATTTATTTCCTAGCAGTTCAAAAGTGTTACCATTTATAGGTATGTCTTCATTAATAAGAACATCTTCTGGTGAAATCTGATCTGCTGAAGGGACTGAATTTTGACAATTATCTGCATCAGATGATGAAGGGAGCTGACACTGGCAAAATGGAGGTAATAATAATGGATCTTTTTCACTAGAAACTTCTTTCATCTCTTGAGTTTGAGCAGTTTCTTTGTCAGTGCACATTCCCTCTGGTGGATGAAAAGAGTTTGCTTTCTCCACGGAATTCAAAAGCACATCTGTTGGCGAAGATAGTTGAAAATGACAAGCACCCGGGACAAATCTACTTTTTCTGCTAAATCCTTTTTCCGCAGAGGCATCATCATTGTATTCAGAGAAGGCTGCAGCTGAGGACTCCAGTTTCACGGATGCTTTCTTTGGAAATGCAAAAGAAAAGCCAATTTTGTGTCTGTGAATTCCCTGGGCTTGATCTTCAAGTTGGTTATTTTTGGTCGTATAACTCTTTGTGCTTTCTGGATCTGCAGCCAGAGTGGTAACATCTTTAGCCTTCTCTTGGCTATGAATCAAAGTGCATTTAAAATCTTCCTGGTTATTAACTGAATCCACAACAGCTCTTTGGGAAATTTCATTACAATTTTCTCTCACAGTAACAGTCGTTGACTTGAACATAGGACCACTTCCAGGAGCACTACAGAAAGAAACAAAAATATGCTTTCAGAGAAGACACTTTTGAGGAAAAACAAGCATTTACATCTTAGAAATGTCTTCATAAGATTTTTTTCAAGTTCTTAGATCTTTGTAAGATAATTACATTCATGTAGTACAATTGACTTCCATAGTATCACAGTTTAATTTAGTTATTGGATATTGTTTGGGATCACTTGGAGAAGGCCTCTTGAAGTTACTTTTACAGCTATTAACAGCAATGGTCAAAGACTTTTAGCCAGTGTTTCCAGACTAAATATTTTTCTTTATCCCCATGGCTTTTTCAGTGACACTTTGGAATACAGAATTCTCTTAAAAAATACTTTTAATCACAAATGCTTAATATAATTGAGCCTATATGGAGAATATGAAGGAAGTTAAAAGAAAAGCTCTCAGTCATGATGTAAACAGGACTGGGAATTCAGTTCAACAATTCAATTCAGCCAATGCTCATCTAGCATCTATCAGGACTAGGTGATATGCTCAATGAGAGCTTTAAGTCTTTTGGAATTGCCATTCTTAGTATTTAAAAATTATCCTGAAGTTATCCATTACACCATTATATAGAATAAATATAGGATGTGGTTTCCATTTATCTGGCATCACAGGATACCATAAATAGTGAGTTTTCAAAAAAAAAAAGAACTATACTGTCCAGCACATAAATAAAGAACTAACTAAATATCATCTTTGCCCCAAGAGAATCATGCTGTGCAGAATTTTCACTGCTTTTTTAAAATGTTAGCTTCTGAGAGGTAATAAATGGTATCAAATTTTTTAATAAAATTATTTCTTTAAACTTTAACACAATAGACTGGTTCACTGTCTTGTATGACATTAAGAAACACCACTATTTCTTAATTTTCATCTCGTTAGAGGCACCAAATTATTGGTAAAAATGTGTGAAATATGTACTGTATGCTAAGAAAAGTAACTTAGATAGGAAGTTTTGCTTCTTCTATACATCTTATTATCAAGTCTATTTATCTTAAAATATTATATTTCACATTTGCAAAGGCTACTTACAGGACATTAAATTGCATAGGTACTATAATAGTCTGAAATGTAAACTTGCATTTGTATAATTTTTAATTTTTCACTACACAGAATAAAAATACCTGGTTGGTATAATTGAATAGAAGTTATGTTTGGTTTTAACAGTTCACTATAGGATTCCAGATATATTTACACTTTATTTTGACTTTTAAAATCTGACATCTCAAACAATGTTTTGATATGTCAGTATTCCCTAACACTCTTTCTCTTTTTCCTTCCATATGTATTATTAAAAATCATTTCAAATAAAAAAAAATTCTCCAAATTTTCAGTTAAAAAATAGCTTCCTTTTAGAACTCTGCTTATAACAAGGGCTATGAGATAGTGCTTACATCACTTCTTCAATCAAATGTTATGAATTTCACTAAGAGTTAGAATGGCTTTCTACTAACACAACTTGATAAATAATGTAAAATTAATTTCTAGAAACTAACATTGCAACAATTTGGCTTTTTATTGAAATGTGCATTAAACAGGTGTTTGCCTAAATCTCAAATTCAATTTACTGTTCATAGGCCACAGAAAGTTATAAAAATATGATTGTCTTATTCTGGGTACAGAAATAAATAGATTGTGCCCATTATTCCTTTCCTGATTTTTCCGTCATGTTTTAAGAAAGCATTTTATTGCACACTCACCAGACAGTTTCCTTTCTTAGCTCGGCCAGCTTGTGCAGGCGTTGGAGGGCCTTTTCCTGCTTTCTTTCATCCTTCCTGGATTTAGATGCTACATTTCGAGCAAATTCCCTTTGTTTCAATTCTTTGAGCCTCTATTAAAAAATATGAAAATGATTAATAGCATTTGAGTCTGCAGTAATGTCAAAATTACTGTTATTGTTACTGAAGTTTTCTAATGCATCATTTTTTATCTCATCTAAGGAAAGTACAGAATTTGTGACAATCTACTTCTAACAAAATATGTTCTTGCAATTTTGGCTTATAAAAAAGTGCCAAAACACATCATTACATGGTATTAAAAGGTATACCTATGCTTTAATAAATTGGAAACTTTATCTTTGCTTATTGATAGTTGCCTGCCAAGGTATTCTGCCTAATTAAGATGAAGTGTTGGAGTCTTGTGAGTGCATGTGTGCCAAGTCGCTTCAGTCGTGTCCAACTCTGTGCCACCCTATGGATTGTAGTCCCCCAGGTTCTTCTGTTCGTGGGCTTCTCCAAGCAAGAACACTGGAGTGGATTGTCATGTCTTCCTCCAGGGGCTCTTCCCAACTCAGGGACTGAACCTGTATCTCTTACGACTCCTGCATTGACAGGCAAGTTCTATACCACTAGCACCATCTGGGAAGCTGTTGGAGTCTTTAAAAAAAAGACACATTTTTAAAACAAATCCAATTAGCTTGTGTATTTTAGTTTTGTGTAATAAATTCCATCATTTAAAAATTTGTATTAGAGTACAGTTGCTTTACAAAATTGTGTCACTTTCTACTGTGCAGGAAAATTAATCAGCCGGATGAATACATATATCCCTGTTTTTTGGATTTCCTTCCTAGTTAGGGCACCAAAGAGCACTAAGTAGTTTCTTGTGCTATGCAGTAGGTTCTCTTCAGTTATCTATTTTATACATAGCAATGTGTATGGTACCACTTTACACCAGTCAGAATGGCTGCCATCCAAAAATCTACAAGTAATAAATGCTGGAGAGGATGTGGAGAAAAGGGAACCCTCTTACACTGTTGGTGGGAATACAAACTAGTACAGCCACTATGGAAAACAGTGTGGAGATTCCTTAAAAAACTGCAAATAGAACTGCCATATGACCCAGCAATCCCACTGCTGGGCATACACACCAAGGAAACCAGAATTGAAAGAGACACGTGTACCCCAATGTTCATCGCTGCTTTGTTTACAATAGCCAGGACATGGAAGCAACCTAGATGCTCATCAACTGACAAATGGATAAGAAAGCTGTGGTACATATACACAATGGAATATTACTCAGCATTAAAACAAAAATTCATTTGAATCAGTTCTACTCAGGTGGACGGAACTGGAGCCTATTATCCAGAGTGAAGTAAGCCAGAAGGAAAAACAAAAATACAGTATACTAACACATATATATGGAATTTAGAAAGATGGTAAGGAGAACCCAGCATGCGAGACAGCAAAAGGAACGCAGATGTATAGAACAGACTCGTGGACTCTGTGGAAGAGGGCAAGGGTGGGATGATATGGGAGAATGGCATTGAAACATGTTAATTACCAAATATGACATCAATCGCCAGCCCAGGGTTGATGCTCGGGGCTGGTGCACTGAGATGTCCCAGGGGGAGGGAATCGGGAGGAAGGAGGGAGGGGGGTTCTGGAGGGGGAGCATATGTAAACCGATGGTGGTTTCATGTCATTGTATGGCAAAACCAACACAATAAAGTAAAGAAAATTTAAAAAAATATCTAAAAATAGAAGAAATGCAGAATATCAGATGTACTGAATAAAATATATGCATTTTTGTAAAAAAAAAGAAGAAAATTCTTTTTTACATTGAGCATATATTTCATCTTTATTAAAGGAGCTGGGATATTCAACTGAAGACAGAAAAATAACATGTCAAGTTGGATAGAACTGTTAAATAGCCATGTATGTGGCATGATTTAATAGATACCAAAGTGGCCTAATGCCCCAAATATTTTCACGAAACAGTGTACAGCCATTAAAAACTTAATTTTTTTAAATGTACTGTATTTTCCTGTGGAACTCATGTCATACCATCATGATATATCAGAGTCTTAAAACAGGACTTTAAGAGAATAAAGCATATCCTAGTCACATTTCCATGAAGTGATTGAACAAAAACTTTTGAGATAATTTGTATTGACATATTTGTGAAGGAGTTTATTTAGAACTGAATTTAAATAAAATAAAGACCATGTTATAAATGTCTAACTTGTGTTAGTATTTCATAAAAGTAAAATTTTTAGTATTATTGCATTGATATAACAAAAGTAGACATAATTTTATAACACATATTCAACAATTTATTGATTTTTTAAACATGTAGAATTAGAGTATAATAGGGCAAGAAAGTTTTAATTCTAAATTTTAAATGTTTGTGGTCTTGGTTATCTCTGTTTCCTAAAATCTTGAGGTCGGATCAAAATTCATTCAACAACTTATTGATCACCAGCCGTGGTTATTCTGTTAAATGGCTAAGATATTTTTTAAAAGGTAAAAGATACGTTTTTACCTTTATCTGGTGTGCATGTGTGTCTGTGACTGTATGTGTGGACAAGTGAGTGTATATTTATATACATTTCACAGAAATAGGGAGAAAAGGCACATAAGAAAAGATAATGGCAATCAGTGGTTGAGGAAATCTTTTTGTGACCTATGACAACAGTACAGGGGTGCACCCCAAAATCCCTAGGTAGGCTACCTGAGAAAAGCCACATCTGATCTAGGTTTTAAAGGATGTAAAAACATGAAGAAAAAGGGTTGCATGTAGGAAGTGGGAGGATATTTCAGGGGAAATAAAATAGTTTTGTATAACATAGAAATAAGAGCATGCAGATTCTGAAAAAATGCATGATTTAAAGAATGATGGCTATAGCAGAGTGTATGTGTGGAAGAAGCAAGACTTAATGAATTATAAGGTCCAACCAAATCCTGGAGGGGGGGAAGCTGTCTAACATATGACTTAAGGTGATTGTAGAAAACATTGAAGGGAGTTTAAACAATTTAATGTCCAATAGGATTTTCTTTTTATTTTGTTTTGCCACGATACACTTTTCATTTTATTAAGATTCTTTTGGCATCGGTATGTATCAAATTTTGCCATGGAGTAAAATTAAAGACGAAGTGACCAATAAACAGAATTTTACAATGAACCAGCTAAAAACATTAAAAACCTT
The DNA here is from genome assembly GCA_007570785.1 of Antilocapra americana. NCBI lineage: Eukaryota > Metazoa > Chordata > Mammalia > Artiodactyla > Antilocapridae > Antilocapra > Antilocapra americana. The sequence goes on along the minus strand of ML660200.1, from coordinate 59,962,883 downwards.
TTCTAAAGGAGTTTCAGTGGAGAGAAAAAGTAGAATTAGTGATTTATTGGGTGTGCATAATTGAATGACCTAAAAGATATGCGTTACCTTTATTGAGAAATAACACCTGTCATTGTAAGAAACAGACAGTCAATCAAGAGAGGGTTTGGATTAGGAGGAGGATGCTAAGACAGAATTTGAAGAAAACAGAAGATAAATTCCCTAAAATAAAAATTTTAAAATTGAAAGTGCATAGGAAATAAAGTAAGAATGCTGCGATATCAATTAAAGAACTAACAAACAACATTCAAAGTTTTTAAGAAGTTTTATTTATATATAGCAATATTTTAGTAATCAGACATAATTATTTTTCCTACTAGATCCTTCAGGAAGCTGATACAATTAAGAAAAATAGATGACTTTTTAATAAGATTTTTAGAATAAATGTTAATTTCTGTTATGTATGTATATATATATATATATGCAAATTAAAAGTATAATGCTTCTAACAAAAAGTAAAGCTTTTCTAAAGCAAGTATATGAAATTGCTAAGAATCCACTATTTACTGTTTCAAATTAACCATTATGATTTTACTTAATCCATTTCTACTGACATAATAGTTAAATATCAAGGAGTCTATCAATTTTCAAATGCCAAAACAGTTGTGAAATAACTGAGTGATTGACATGGCAGAATCTGCTCCTAAGTGATGATTTAGAGAAGAATGCAAAGGTTGTTTTTGTCTTGTAGAGGTTGTCAGTTCAATTCAGTTCAGTCACTCAGTCATGTTTGAATCTTTGTGACCCCATGGACTGTGGCACGCCAGGCCTCCCTGTCCATCACGAACTCCTGGAAACTACTCAAATTCACGTCCATTGAATCGGTGATGCCATCTAACTGTCTCATCCTCTGTTGTCCCCTTCTCCTCCTGCCTTCAATCTTTCCCAGCGTCAAGTTATTTTCAAATGAGGCAGCTCTTCACATCTGGTGGCCAAAATATTGGAGCTTCAGCTTCAGCATCAGTCCTTTCAGTGAATATTCAGGACTGATTTCCTTTAGGATGAACTGGTTGGAACCACCAAACTACATTCAAGTGTTCCTATTGATCTCTATCTCCCTCTATATACATAAAAATTTTCTTATCTCAGTGATAGACTTCCTAAAATCAAGGTAAATAAACTTGACTAATATTTAGGGACTAATATTTAGTTGTAGAGGTTACATGTGCTGTGTGTGCTCAGTCATGCCTGACTCTTTCTGACCCTATGGACTGTAGCCTGCCAGGTTTCTCTGTCCATGTGATTCTCTGGGAAAGAATACTGGAGTGGGTTGTTGTTTCCTTCTGCTGATTATCTTCATGACCAAAGATCAAATTGGAGTCTCCATCTCCTGTATTGCCAGGCAAATTATTTCACCGCTGAGCCACCTGGGAAGCTGCAGAGGTTATAGGTCTGGCCAAATGCTTTGGTCAGTTTTAGGACAGAAGTTATCAGTCTTTATATCCTTTCTTGCATTTTTCTGCAGCAAAATAAAGTCCTACATCATATTTTATAACTATAAGGGAGATTTTTAAAGGTAAAAAAATAGAAACCAAGTGAGTTCTTCTGAGAGTGCCAAATGGAAAGAAAACTTAAGTTCCACACAAAGGAATATACAAGATTATACCAGTGAGGCTTATGGAAATATTAATGCTATTTCAAAAGCTTCCTCAATAATTTATTGAGAATCACTCCAAAAAAAATTCTTGGTGATAAATGTCAAGACAGGAATGAAAATCAGCTAGAATTAGAAAATTAAAAGTATGTTAAAAGGAACTTGTGGAAGGATGTGATCTGTCTACTGCACTGCAAAACAAATTGTAATGTATGCTTACATATAATTCAATGTATGCTTTGAAAATATGCACTAAAGAAAGAAAGAACAGAAATCAATACTTTCGTTATGATATCATCTCAGAGGGTCTATTCTACTTTCCCACTGATTTATTTCTCTTAGTCTATAGAAAAACAGAATATCACAAGGGCAACACAGGTCATTAATCCTCAGATATGGTCTCAGGAAAACCCACGGAGTTGGATGCTTGGGAAAGTTATAATGATCCTGGCCTCAAGTTAGTGATGGTGTTTAGAGAGTGGCAAAGGTTTAATCAATGTGAGAAATAGGGAAAAAGCAAGAGAGAGAAAAATAGCGCTTAAATGACTCATCAGTTTGTGTTTAAACATTTAAATAAATTACATTGTTTTACAATTGCAAATCTCACTTTCATGAACATTCTTATATGTATATTGTGTACACCTGTCTAATTACACCCAAAAGAGAGGTTCCCACAATAAACACTAAAATAAAAGATAAAAATGCACCTTTTTGAGATGTTCCAAACCACTGTACCATCATTGCACTGCTCCCAACAGTATATGAGAATATATACCTTATCTAATACTGGGAAGCCTCAAACTTTGTTTAATTTAGAGAGATGACAGACAATAAGTGATATATTATATATTTTATGATATACTTATTGACAGTCAATAAGTGATATATAATTTAATGTTTTACTATAATTCATTTGCTTACTAGGAAGTGGAAATATTTTTACATACATATCAGCCACCTGTATTTCTTCATTTAAAATTAATACTATTCCTTAAAATGTATTACACAGTATTATATACATTACTTTGAAAATAAGCATGAAACCACACAGAGCTAGCCTTATTATCCATATTTAGAGATGACAAAACTAAAGTTAATCAAATTTTAGAGTTATTCACAGCTGTGTGAAAGTGGTAGAACTGGGCTGGAATCAGGATTTCCAGGAACATTTCATGTGATTTATCTTCTGTGTTTACTCTGTAATATGTTATTCAAGATGCCTAACTCTTTAGGTCAAGTTCATTGGGATGTATTGCAGATATTCATTTATCTTTCAGCAAATACTTCTTGAGTGCCCATTACCTGTCAGCTGCTAGTCTAAGCACTGTTGATATATCTGTGACAAAGGAGGATAAAAGCTCCATTCGTTACATGAATTTTTTGTCATAGTTGAGAGAAATGTATATTAAAACTTATAAATAAGTCAGTTGTATAGTATAGTAGATAGTGAAAAGTGCTGTGGATGAAATGAATTTAAGCTGAGGGTGTAGGAAGTAATGGCTTCTTGAGTGGCTCAGATGGTAGAAAATCAGCCTGCAATGCGGGAGACCTGTGTTCCATCCCTGGGTTGGGAAGATCCCCTAGAGGAGGGCATGGCAACCGACTCTAGTACTCTTGTCTAGAGAATCCCCATGGACAGAGGAGCCTGGCAGGCTACAGTCTATGGGGCCACAATTTCAAATAGAGTGATTAGGGAAGGTTTTCTATTAGGCTTATTCTCTATTTCAGTTTAAAAAATTACCACAAATTTAACAGCTATAAACAGCATGCATTATCATTTCCGTATTTCTGTAGATGAATATGCCTGTTCTGTGCTCAATCAAGTTGTTGATCAAGATGTTTTCTCATCTGGAGACTCGTGTTGGAAAAAAATCATCTCACAACCTCCCTAAGGTTGTTGGCAGAGTTAATTTCTTCGTGTTTGTGGGACTGAGAACCCCAGCTTCATACTGGCTGTGAGCTAGGGCTACTCTGGTAACACTCTGCCCACTCTGCTGGTAATAGAAATCAACACTGAGTCCCCAGAATGGCATTATTCCCTGGAGTGATCAGCCGTTAGCTGGTGGTAGGTTAATTACACTGGGCAGCATCCTTCCAAAAAAAAAGAGGCGGTAGTTTTGCTCTTCCTGCAATAGACATTTACTCTGGATATGAACTTACCTTCCCTGTAACACTTCTGTCAAAACTACAGTCTATGTGGACTTCCTTGGTTGTCCAGCGGTAAGAATCTGCCTTGTAATGCAGGGGATGTAGGTTTAATCCCTGGCTGGGGAACTAAGATTCCCACATGTTGCAGAGCAACTAAGCCTGTGCATCACAACTAGAGAGTCTGTAAGCTGCAAGGAAAAGATGTCACACGATGCAATAAAGATCCTGTGTGCCTCAACTAGAACCCAATGCAGTCAAATAAACAAATAAAATTAAAAACAACGCAACTGCAAACTGTGGACCTACAGAATGCCATTTCCATCATCACAGTACTCCACATTTATGATCATCGCTCTGATTAAGAAAGAAAAAGTGTGGAAATGGGCCCATGCTCATAGAAATCACTGGTTTTACCATGTTCTCCACTATTTTGAAGTACCTGGTTTGAAAGAATGGTGGAATGACCTTTAGAAGGCTGAGTTATATCTAGAGTTAAATTGCTAGGTGTCAATACCTAGCAGGGCTGGAGCAATGTTCTCCAAGAGGCTGTATGTCCTGTGAATTGGTGTCCAATATATAGTAATATTTTCCTCATAACCAGGACTGAAGGATTCAAAAATCAAGGGGTGGAAATTGAAGTGGCATCAGTCACTACTTACTACCCCTGGTGGTCCACTAGCAAAATCTTTGATTTCTGTACCCACAACCTTATGCTTTTCTGTCCTAGAAGTCTTAGTTGAAACTGGAGAATAATTCCACCCAGGAGATACATCAATTATTCCACTGAATTGGAAATTAAAATTTTTAATTTTCTGCTTTGGGTTTTTTATACTGAATCAACCTGCAAAGAAGGGTGATGCTGTGCTGGGTAAGGTGACTGATCCTGATCACCAAGGAGACAATGAACTACCTGCCACAATAGTGGAGAGGAAAGTTGTGTCTGGAATACAGGAGATCCCTTTTGGTGTCCCAGAGTTATCATGCCCTGTGATTAAAGAACATCAATGAAAAACTACAACTCAATTCAGACAGTACTGATAATGATCCAGTCCCCTCAGGAATGAAGGTTTGAGTAATTCCATCATGGAAAATACCGTGATCAGCTAAGATGCTTGTTGAGAGCAAAGGGAATGTGTAGTGGAATAAAGCAGTTATAAATATCAACTATGATCACATGACTAGTTATATTAATTAATATAATTGTCATGGGTATTTCTTCCTCATTTAGTTATGAAATACATATACATTTTCTTTCTTCATTTATTCTGTTATCATATAAGATATATTGAATTTATGTCATAGTATTTAATAACAGGATTGTAAGAAGAGCTAACATTACTGAAGAATTTTAATCTTCTTCTGGGGAGGAAATTAGTGCATTTTCAGTTGTATACAGGATATACAGGATACATTTATTTTTGCAGGCATATTACCTATTATTGTCTTTGTTTAGACATTAAGTATAAATTAAGGGGATATCATGAGTTTGAGCAAGTTCCAGGAGTTGGTGATGGATAGAGAAGCCTGGCCTGCTGCAGTCCATGGGGTAGCAAAGTTGAACATGACAGAGTGAGTGAACTGAACTAAAGGAGATATCTATAGGTACCAAATTGATGAGGGAAAGACTTAAGATAGTTAACTGTGTGTGTCAAGCTAGCTAGGCCACAACACCCAGATATTTGGTCAAATATCAGACTAGATGTCAGATGCTACTGTGAAGAAATGTTTTAGATGAGATTAACATTTAAATCAGTATATTTTAGATACTAATCTCATCTAAGATTATTTTTACATGAGATAAACATTAAAGCAGATGAGTAATAAGATTTATTCCTTAAATCCTAGTAAAGCAGATTACTCTCCATAATGTGGGTGGGCTTCATTTAATCTGTTGCAGAGAGTAGACTTTAGACTACAGCATCAGCTCTTTCTTAGGTTTCCAACCTGGCAGGTTTTGGACTTGTCAGCTCCCACAGTATGTGAACCAATTTTTCAAAAGAAGTGAACAGATAGAGAGACTGATAGATAGATAAATAGATATAGTCTATTAGCTCTATTGGCTTCCTTCATAGCTCAGTTGGTAAAGAATTTGCCTGCAATGCAGTAGACCTCAGTTCAATTCCTGGGTCAGGAAGATCCCCTGGCAAAGGAAATGGCAACCCACTCCAGTATTCTTGCCTGGAGAATCCCATGGACAGAGGGGCCTGGCAGGCTACAGTCCATGGGGTCACAAGAGTGTGACGCAACTTAGTGACTAAACAGAGGGAGAGATTAGCTCTGCTTCTCTGGCAAACCCTGATTAATATAGGTTTTCACCAAAAGATGGGTATCTAGATATGATATTTGTGGTGAAAAATGCAAATTGTCTTCACATTATATCCTTACATCCTTCTAATTCATTAGTAGAATTCCAGTTTTGGGGGAGGGACAGAAGAATATCCAATTAAAATAATAAAAATTTCAAACTCCCTGAAATGTGTGCATATGTGACACAAGCCTCACTAATGGAATTGTAAGCAGATGCCTCTGAGGAGCATATGACTAAAAAACAAGTCTCATTAAAAAAATTATTATGTTTTTTTAACTATGTTTTTCATTTCTTACTGCTGCTGCTGCTAAGCCACTTCAGTCGTGTCCGACTCTGTGTGACCCTATAGACAGCAGCCCACCAGGCTCCCCCGTCCCTGGGATTCTCCAAGCAAGAACACTGGAGTGGGTTGCCATTTCCTTCTTCAATGCATGAAAGTGAAAATGAAGCCGCTCAGTCATGTCCAACTCTTAGCAACCCCATGGACTGTAGGCTACCAGGCTCCTCCATCCATGGGATTTTCCAGGCAAGAGTACTGGAGTGGGTGCCATTGCCTTCTCCTTTCACTTCTACCCATGTGTAATTGTGAGTCTTAGATGGGAAACAACCATCTTTTCAGCTGCAAGGCTGCCAACTTGATAGAGAAGACCTAGATTCTGAAGATAGAAAAGCAAAAAATAAAGAAGATTCCCTCTCCCCTAATAGCATCATGGAATTATGTGTTATACTAGGATGGATTACCTATGTAGCTTGTAAAAAAAAATAAAAGCCAGCTTTACCTGATTTTACTTTTATTTGCAGCTGAATGGAATCTTAGCTTTATATACTGACTTACTAGATGTATGACTGGATAATTAATTTTATATTCTTGGAAATTTGTTCCCTCAGATGAAGTTGCTGATAATATCTAAAGTTCCTTCTAGTTTTTACATTCCAAGATTGATATTTTCAACATCATCTTTTAAGATGAACTTGGTTTTTACCAAATAAAGTGTGTATTTAGAACAATAATAATAATTACCTTGTTAAGTGTTTTCTCCACTACAAGCAAATCCATTACTCCTTTAAATTGGTTCAATACTTCTGTTCCTATTTTCATATACCTTAGTAAGTCAATATATTACCCAGTAATACTGTTTCCACAGGCTTAACATTTCCTTTAAATTCCCAAGAGTTGTTTCCATCAAGAATTATTTTTAATGGTTTTTGAAAAATCTAAGTATGCTTTCTATCTTACACAGAGTAAAACCTTCAAAGAATTACAACTCAATCACCATCTCTATTTCCTGAATCAATTTATACCTCTTGGAAGACACTATGCACTGGGTTCTATTAGAATGTTAGCAAATATATTTCTTCAGGGAAGGTTAAGATATTCAAGTGAATGTATCACACTTCAGTGTGTAATTTTCTTCTAGTCATTATTTAATCAATGGTTTTATGCTGAGTGAACCTGTGGAAGCTTCTTTTTAAAATTTCTTTTCCCATTACTATCATGAATGTGTATCTTTTGGACTTTTCTCTTGGCAGCTTTAGAGGCATCTAATCTCTTAATGGCATATCAGATCTGAACAATATCTTTCCCCAAGGCCTCTCATTCTTTGGATTCCATTAACTCAAGTTTCTCTTTATGGACAAAAACTCATTCTATTTCTAATATAAAAGTCTTTGCAATCTGTATGTGTTATGTCTAAAACTGATTTTTCCAACCATTCAGTTCATTTTCTTAAGTGCTGGATCAGAAGTGTCTTGCACATTGTAAGTACTCATGAATGCTTGTCAAATTGAATTGGCACAGGATTGCAGTGATTAACTTCTCATACAATAGGAAGCTTCAAAAATTTGTTAGCAAAAATCTCAATAAGATGTTTGGTATATAGACAAAGCAATGGAAACTTGAGTCTAAGAAATATTGACGCTTTTATTTTAAAAAATACACAAACAACTTCAGTAGCCAAAAGTATATTTAGAATTATGGTTCAATTTTATAAGGAACTACCATGCAGCTACTACCAGTAATGGTAAGAGTTTAATATATCTGGAATAGTGTTGTATTATAATGCTAGTTTTTAAAATATCATGCTCGTGATTTTGCAATATAAATATATCTGTAGCTATAGAAGGCTTCCCAGGTGGTGCTAGTGGTAAAGAACACATCTGCCAATGCAGGAGATGTAAAAGACACAGATTTGATCCCTGGGTCCGGAAGATTCCCCTGGAGAAAGGTACAGCAATCCACTCCAGTATTCTTGTCCGGAGAATTCCCTGGAGAGAGGAATCTGGCAGTCTACAGTCTATGGGGCTGCACAAAGTCAGATGCAACTGAAATGACTGAGCACAGCACATCAGCAGCTATAGAAGACTAAAAATGCTAGAAATATATAAATGTTAATGAATACTTTTCTTTGTAAGGTAAAATCAGAAGTATTATGCTTTTGTTTTCCATTATATGCTATTTTGCCTTTTTTTTTCTTGTTAGCCTGTTTTACTTTGAGATTTTTAAATTTCAATTTGAAATATAAATAATAGAAATACTTTAAGGCTGAAACAAAAATCATCATTGTACATATCTTCCTACCATATATTCATGTTTGTGTGTGCCTAGTCATTTAGTTGTGTTCAACTCTTTGTGACCCCATGGAATATAGCCCGCCTGGCTCCTCTGTTCATGGAATGTTTCAGGCAAGAATAATGGAGTTGACTGCCATTTCCTTCTATAGGGTATCTTCCCAACCCAGGTATTGAACCTGAAGGTGTTTTTTTTACCACTAGTGTTATTTGGGAACCCCACATTCATGTTTATGGCCTAATAAATATTGGTGCTAGAGGTAAAGATCCCACTTGCCAATGCAGGTGACGTAAGAGATGCAGGTTTGATCCCTGGGTTGGCATGCTCCCCTGGAGGAGGGCATGGAAATCCACTCCAGTAGTTTTGCCTGGAGAATCTCAGGACAGATGAGCCTGGCCCGCTATAGTCCGAAGGGTAGCAAAGAGTCAGACACGAATGAAGTGACTTATCACACAAATAATTAGAGTGTTCCAAATACTTCCAAGATCTCTGAACATGCACAGGCAAATCATTATATGCAATACAAAAAGATAAAACAAATCTGGTGGAGTTTTACACACATGATCTTTAACATCATGGAATAACTATGGGTTGGTTAATATTTTAATCATCTTTTTGGCATATGTATGGTGGGAAAATAATATGTAGGGACAGTAGGACTCAAAATCTGTGAGAAATACAATATCACATTATATAGAAATATATATATATATATATACTTTTTCTCTCTGTTAATAATATTTATATATATAATTATGAAAGATTTATCATGTATTTATAATAAAAATGAGTAAAGAATTAGCAAACTTCTCTATAGAGTAATTTAACTTTGGTGTAACTTATAGTTGCTTCTTAGGCATATAAGAAAGACAGAATATTGTGTTATTAGACAATTTTGCTTATAACTGGAAATAACTCCATTTTGAAAACTGCATTGAGCTGAGAAGAGTGTGAAAGGTTTATTAATATTTTGTGGGAAGCCGAAACTGGTGACTTCCTTGAGTGCAAACCAGGTTTGTCCCCTGCCTGGACCATAGAAATTATACCCACAGAACATTTTAGATATAATCGTTCAGATTTGTGAGATAAGACAAACTTCTAAGCCACAGTGGGTTCCACATTCATCCCTGATGTCTCTTGGAAATAAAATGGTAACTTGAAATTCCAAGGGATAGAGCCTCCAAACTGTGTGGAAATGTACGGGCTTGTGCTGGAGAGGAAAAATAACAAAACAAAACACCCGGTGTGAGATACTGGCTTATAACTTTCTAAGTGAACTTAATGTTGAATAATCATTCAAAAACTCACATGTGGCAGGATAGGCCTGCCCAGGATAAGCTATGTTCTAGGCACTGAGATCAGAGCTGGGCATTGTGACCTTGCTGACCTGCACCCTGGGGGCTGCTTGAATTCTGCTCCACACCTCAAGAGCGTGGAGATCTTGACAGAGGCAGCCGAGAGCCAGAGAACAAACATGAAGGCAATACTTGAGCATCTGGATGAAATCAGCTTAAGGAGTCTTAAGGTGAGGGATCTGTGAGATCCTCATAGATGGCGGATCTCATAGAAAGAAATGAGCACTGGCCACAATTAGATCTCAGGAGAAACCTTACAGGAATGTGATGCTGGGATTTTAGAGCTACACAGCTATGTGAAGATTGTTGTTTACTCACTCAGTTCTGTTCAACATTTTGGCCACTCCATGGACTGTAACTCACCAGGCTCTTCTTATGCCCATGGAACTTAACAGGCAAGAATACTGTAATGGATTGCCATTTCCTCCTCTAGAGGATCTACCGAATCCAGGGATCAAACCCGTGTTTCCTGTGTCCTGTATTGGCATGCAGATTCTTTACCACTCAGCCACCTGGGAAGCCCCCTACATGAAGATCCCAGTTAAAAATCTTTCCAAATGTTTAGAAACTATTATTGTGTGATGTCAGTGAAAATGGCAGAGTAAAAGTTCTGGGGAACTGGCCCTATACAGAAACAAAAAAATAAGTGAAAATTGTCAGAATCAACTTTGTCAAAACTCTGGAAAACCGTCAAGGTTTAATAGCAACCAAGCAACTGGTAAATCAAGAAAAAGATGATTTAAACACAGTAGAAGAACTTGGTGGCATTTTAATTCACCTTTGTCCTTACTACCTATCTGAGGAAAAAACAAATTGTCGATCAAAAATACTGTATCTGGCAATACAATATTTTAGAAATAAAGAGTAAAATTAAGGTATTACCAAATAATCAAAAACTAAGGGAGTTGCTGCCAATAGACTTGTCTTATAAGAAAAGCTAAAGGGAGCCCCTCAGGCTGAAGTTAAAACATGAAAGAGTAACCTAAAGTCATATGAAAAAATAAAGGGCACTGGTAAAGGTAACTCCATAGGTAAATATAAAAGCCAGTATTACTGTATGTTGCTCTGTAACTACTCATTTACTTATATGAGTTTTAAAATACAAATCATAATTTAGTAAATATAAATCTATGCATTGTGTATATAATGTAGAAAAATGTAACATAACTATAACTACATGAAAGGTAAGGCACAGAGCTCTGCCAGGGCAGAGTTTTGAACATAATCAAAGACACCCAACACACCATTCATAAAAATTAGTTCATTGTGGATCAATGAGATGGCATTTCATAATTATTAGGATGGAAGGCACAAACTTTTGGGAGTAAGTAAGATAGGCTCAAAGATAATGAACAACACATACAGCCAATGTTTTATAATTTTAAAATTTCAACAACCAAATATTTAAAAATGGGTTAGATGTTTGGACAGACATTAATCTGAGGAAGCTATGAAAATGGCAAACAAGGACAAGAGTGTATGCTTAGCAAATGAGATGTAATTTCATAATTATTAGGATGGATAATTTTTTAAAGGAAAATAGCATATGTTGGCAAAGATATGGAGAAATTGGAACTCATTTTAATTGCTATTGGTGATGCAAAATGGGCAGTTGCCATTGAGTATTCTCTGGCAGATGCCCCAAAATTAAACATTTAATTATCTATAACCTAGCAATCCCATTCTTATATATATATATCCAAAGTGTTTCAAAACAAATTAAAAACAAAAAGACTTGCACACAAATGAACACATAAGCATTATTTGCAGTAGTCAGAGAGGAAAATAATCAAAGTGTCCATAGATGATAAATGGGCAAATAATGGTATATCCATACAATGGAACATTATTTATGCATGAAAAGACGTATACAATATGGATACACTTCAAAAATATTGTGCTAAGTTAATCCAGACATAAAAGGTCACATATTATATGATTCCATTTATATGAAAGTTTTATAAAATAATACCCATAGATATAGAAAGCAGAGTGACTTTGGGTTGGGGTAGGGGAAAATGAGGAGTGACTCTTTGAAGTATATGGGGTCTCTTTTTTGGGTGATAAAAATGTAGAGCTAGATAGATATGGTAGTTTCACAGAATAGTGAGTGTACTAAATGCCATTGAATTCATGAGCAATTTGTATAATAAAGTGAATTGCTCACTTTATTATGGTGAATTTTATGCTATGTGAATTTCACCTAAGAAGGAAAACATTCATTGATTTTTCTCATATTATTTATATAATCAGCATTTTATCCAAGATTTTCCTTAATTGTTTAAAACAAAATGAGTTAGTTTTACGACCGTCAAGCAAAATTGCCAGTTGGGAGAAGGTAGAAATGAGGATCAAAAAATGTGAAAAAGTAATAATAAATATAAAATAAAAAAAAATTTGTTTTGGCTCACTAATTTATCTGATCTATTTAAAAATCATTGCCATTAAAACTACTACTAGTTTTCTTTTCTTCATTTTAATAAATAAGCATTTTATACTCCAAAGTACTGCTTTTCACTAGCTTATGGCCAGGTAATTTAAAATGCTTAGGATAATATCTAATCTAATAACTATAGATATCTCTTAGTGATTTTCAGAAGACTCCTGAGAGCTACAGATGGATTTTAGGGCTTTCATTTCCTGCCACTTTGTCTTAAGAAAATGTGAGAAATCTCCAGGAGGCTAGATTTTCACTATTTAATTGAGTACATCACTATCCCCCCAAAGTTGGAATTTAAGGTATTCAGAAAACTTCCCAAATTCTACACTCCATGGTAATATGTTAACATTAGTTTCCACTGTAAACATACATCAGTATTATTCTACAGGAAGAATAAACTACGAGTTTGAGGATACTTCAAGAGATGAAATTTGACTCCACAATTTGCTGTTTGTGTGACCCTTAGTGATCCTTCCACCATTTGTAAAATGAAGAAAACAACTATAAAAAGCACATTTATTTCCTTTCACTCAGTAAACCTCAGTTTTTTTCTCTTCCCTATTCTAATCCAAAAGTTAAAGGGTAGAAGTTTATGTATTCGACAGAGATCTCATTTGAGATTGAATTCAATGACTCAAAGACTACTTTATCTTGCAAACCTGCACCAAAAAACTCTTTTCAAAAAATGCTAATTAATCAAGAGGCATAATTGTATAAAGAAAGAAATATCAGAAACAGTTTATTTAAGCCAGTTTAATGTATAAATAAAGTTTTATTAACAGATATTTAATTGTATAACACAGATACTAAATAATTTCTGAAGATGTATCTTCATTGCTTCATGTGGGATCTTTCACTGTGGTGGGCAACTGTGGCTGTGCTGCATGGGCTCCAGAGCAGGAGGGCTTCAGTAGTTATAGTGCAAGCTTAGCGGCTCCATGGCTCATGGACCTTAGCTCCCTGACCAGGGACTGAACCCCTGTCCCTTGCATTGCAAGGCAGATTCTTAACTACTGGACCACCAGGGAAGTCCCAAAAGTCTGCTAATCTTAATATTAGATAAAACCATTGATACAGCTCTCTTACAATTCTAACCAAAGGTACCTGTGATAGAAAGAAAACTGGTTCCCTAAAAAGTTTCTATCTTAATCTCCGGAATCTGCAAATATACTACCTTGCATGGCAAAGGGACTTCACAGATATCCCTAAACTAAGGATTGTGAAAGAGGGATATGTTCCTGGATTAGCCAGATAAGGCCAGATATGATCACAAGCATCCTTAGAAATGAAAGAGGGAACATCCTTAGAAATGAAGAGTCAGAGTTACAGGAGATGTGATCATACAAGCAGAGGCGACATCTAGGAAGAGAGGGAAGGAGAGAGAGAGATGAAGAAATTTGAAGATAGTATCCTCTTGCTGACTTTGAAGGTGAGGGAAGGGGTTATGATCCAAAGAATGAAGATAGCTTGTTAAAACAGGAAAAGGCAAGAAAATTGATTCTCTCCCATAACCTCTAGAAGAAACAAAGCCCTGATAATATGTTGCTCTTAGGACTTCTCACAATTTGTGCTAAATTTGTAATAATTTGGTACAACAGCAATAGAGAATTAACACAGTATCTAAGAAATAATTATTTTTCTAGCAGAAATTTACCAAAACAGGGGAATATAAGATATGTGGGGGAAAGATTAGGTTTAAGCTACAAGATAGGTTGGGAGGATATGATTCATTAGTAGTTATCTCTATGACTTTATAAATCATATTATAAAAAGTTTATGTCCTCAACTATTAAATATGAACTTTCCAGCTTTTAGAATTTTTATAAAATCAAAATAAAATAATAAACATAATGTTTTTCAAACTACTAAATATTATATATTTCTATGACATAATATTGTTATTTTTTATTTAGATGATGAAATATCTGATAGTTTGAATTTGAAAACCTAAACCTCTGCCATCATTCATTTATTTGAGAGTCAACAATATGATATTTTCTATTAAAATCTTTCATCCATTTAAAGGACTATTCTTAGTTTCTTAGCATTGGTACTTGTAGTGTTACAAGTTAATTTAAGAATATAGTTTGCTAACAGCAATTGAAATTTTGGCAGAATAAAATACATCATGTATGAGATACAGCACAATTTTTTTTTCAGAAGATAAGAGATTTCATGTTTCCCAAAAAGGATTTATGAAGAAATGTAAAAACTTTGCATAATTGTCAAAAACAAAATGAAACAAAAAAGCCCCAATATAATGAACAAAATCTTTAAGAGATGGAAGAAAGGACATCACAGGTAGTTTTCAAATCAGAAAGACATGAAGATATACAAGGAATATTTAGAGTTTATAATAAGAAATGTAGAATTATGAGAGAATGTGTTCATTTTCTATATCTCTCTGAAAAAAAAATCACACAAACTAAGGGATTAAAATGACACACTTTTATTTGTTATGGTTTCTATGGTTAAATGTCAGACACAGTGACTGTGTTCTCAGCTCTAGGTGAGCTGAAATCCAGGTTTCAGTTAGCCCTGAGTTTATCCAGAAAGAAGTGTGTTAAGTTGTATCTGACTCTTTGCCATCCCATGGACTGTAGCCTGCCAGCTCCTCTGTCCATGGAATTCTCCAGGCAAAGATAGTGGAGTGGTGGCCATTCCCTTTTTCAGTGGATCTTCCCAACCCAAAGATCAAACCCAAGTCTCCTGCATCAAGGGCAGATTACTTATCCTCTGAGCCACCAGGGAAAAATGTGTTCCCAAGTTAAACCTTGTTGTTGGCAAAATTCAGTTCTTTGTTGCTATAGGACTGTTTCCTTGCCTGCTGTCACTCAGAGACCTCTCTAAACTATTAGTGTTTGCTGCATTTCTTTCCATAGAGCCCCGTACAACTTCAAAGCCAGCTGGTTATTGTTATCCTCCACTCTCTCCCAGAGTTTCCTCAAACTCATGTCCATTAAGTTGGTGGTGTCATTCTATCATCTCATCATCCTTTGTCACCTCCTTGTCACCTTGCCCTCAATCTTTCCCAGAATCAGGATCTTTTCCAATAAATCAGCTCTTTACATCCAGTGGCCAAAATATTGGAACTTCAGCTATAGCATCAATCCTTCTAATGAATATTCAGGGTTAATTTCCTTTAGTATTAACGGGTTTGATCTTCTTGTTTGATCAAGGGACTCTCAGGACTCTTCTCTTCTGCCATTAGAGTGGAATCAGCTACATACTGAAGTTGTTGATATTTCTCCCTGCAATCTTGATTCCACCTTGATTCATCCAGTCCATCATGTACTCTACATTTGGGCTTCCTGGATGGCGCTAGTGCTAAAGAACCTGCCTGCAAATGCAGAAGACCCAGGAGAAGTGGGTTCAATCCCTGGAATGGGAGGAAACCCTGGAGGAGTGCATGATAACCTACTCCAGTATTCTTGCCTGGAGAATTCCTATGGACAGAGGAGCCTGGTGAGGTACAGTCCATAGAGCTGCAAAGAACTGGACACGACTGAAGCAAGTTAGCACATAGGCACTCCCTGTATATATAAGTTAAAAAAGCAGTGTGACAATATACAGCCTTGACATACTCCTTTCCCAATTTTGAACTAGTCTGTTGTTTCATGTCTGATTCTGTTGCTTCTTGACATGTATACAGGTTTCTCAGGAGATAGGTAAGGTGGTCTGGTACTCCCATCTCTTTAAGAATTTGGCACAGTTTGTTGTGATCCACACAGTCAAATGGTTTAATATAGCCAATGAAGCAGAAGTAGATGTTTTTCTGGAATTCCCTTGCTTTCTCTATGATCCAACAAATGTTGGGAATTTGTTCTCTGGTTCCTTCGGCTTTTCTAAATCTAGCTTGTATGTCTGGAATTTCTTGGTTCACATACTGTTGAAGCTTATGAGATTAGGTTAAGCCTGATGAGATCACCTTAAAGTCAACTAATTTGGAATCCTAATTGCACCTGCAAAATCACTTCACAGCAGAACAGAGATTAAAATGTAATTGAATAACAGGGAGAAGATGTGTATACATAAGGGGCCAGGAATTTTGAGCATCATTATAGTAGCCAACTTGTCTAGGAATAAAGCATTGAAGCTATAAAGATGATATTAAAAAGGAATGTATTATCCTTAAGGCAGAAAGTCTTATGTATTATGTTAATACGCTTAGATTCTATTCTACAATTATACAAAATTAGGGCAATGACCCTTCTATATATTATTTTATGATGTTTTTAAGGAAAACCAGAAATTTCAAGTAAGTTGATAAATGTATGATCCAGCAAATATTTTCCTTCCTTGTCTTTCCGATGATCAAATGAGATGACAAAACATATTTTAGAAAAAAGAAAAATAATAGACATTCCTCAAACCCAGAAAATGAGGCAGAATTGGAACTGAATATTTGAAGAAATCCAGATTATAAGGTCAATGAGATTGGATTGACAGGAAATACATGTAAGGAACATGGCAGCTCAGAACATTGAGATAATTGTGGTGATTCCAAAGGGAAATTATGAGACTCTGCACACTGAGTGGGCAAATACAAAAGAGAGGAGTGGGCCCTGATGTAGCTATTAGACTAATTTAAACACTGACTTCTGAATAGCTAGGCCAGTGGGATTCATCCAGGAAAATAAGGACCTCCTACTTCAGTGATCAAAGATGCGCCTATCTCCTCCAGCAAGATTACTCACCACAAAACCACCCACATGAAAACATGCCTATAAGGATTCTTTGCCAGTAAACACAAAGCCCACCCAGAATCTGCACTCACCTCTCTGTACTTACTTATCTTAGTCCTTCCAGAGGGAAAAAGTAACACATTACCTATGAAAAGTGAGACTGAAACTGACATAATCAATAATACTGAATGACAGAAAGTCAAAAAATAAAAACAAAACTTAAAAACCTACCAATTAAAATTTCTAAGGGACAATTATTTGAATCCAGAATTTTATATACTCAGGCAAATGTAAAGAGGAAAAAAGTACTTTTAAAATGCCATAGCAAAAAAAAAAATTTTTTTTCATCTGATTATCATAAATACGATCTTTTTTCAGGATAAACCACAGTAAAAGAATAAGAAATACCTAAGAAAGGACAACATGAACCAAACAGATCAGCAGCAATTGAGTATTATCAAAAAGAATCAAAGAAAGCTTACAAGAAGTTAAAAGGAGGCCTTTGAAACTTGAAGGCAGAGATGATCTCTTTTAAGCAGCAGGACTTAGTAACAAAAGATTATGTTCGCTTCTTTATGTGTTCAGTCAAGACTTGGTTCTGTAAAAAGTACTGGCTTAATCATAATAACGTATACATTTATGTGGGGCATAACATGATTCAACAGAAAAACAGTGCACTGAAGGCTTAATTACATTTGCAGGAATAGAGTAAATTTTATGTTATTCTTTTAATAGTTTCAAATTGTTTAACTTACAAAAACACTGAAGTAAGGAAAAAGTTAAAATGCAGGCAGACTAAATTCTTTATCTTTTACATCAATGGGGCAATATACAATGCCTAAAGTTGATATGAAAAAATAAATAAGGAAAAAAATATTATTTAAAATTATAAGAAAACTACTAGGTATCATATGGATAATAGTATATTTCATAAAAATTATAGTTGAATGGGGCAAAGTAGGAAATAAAAACACTAAATTTTTTATCTTTCATAATAGTACATCAGTCTAAATCAACAAAAGATATGTAATACTTGAATATATACTTTTAATAAGAATGATCTATAAATAGTTAAATTTCCTTACCTCTTAGATCTGGAAATACAATGAAGAGATAAGGACAGGATTTTTATATATAATTCTGGACCATTCTATTTGTATATATTCTTCTATTAAAATTTAAAACTTGTTTTACATTTTAAAAAATAACTCATAAATTTAAAAGGTCAGGAATAAAACATTTAACATATAATTAAAATAAACTGAAAGATTTTATAGGAACATAATTTAATTGTCCTTAATATGAACCAGAGATCAAATTGCCAACATTTGTTGGATCATAGAAAAAGCAAGAACATTTTGCCTCGTTGATTATGCTAAAGCCTTTTACTGTGTGGATCACAAGAAACTATGGAAATTCTTAAGGAGATGGGAGTATCAGACCACCTTACCTGCCTCCTGAGAAACCTGTATGCAAGTCATGAAGCGATAGTTAGAACTGGAAATGGAACAATGGACTGGTTCAAAATTGAGAAAGGAGTACATCAAGGCTGTATATCCTACTTATTGGAGGATACATCATGCAAAATGCCAGGCTGGATGAAGCACAAGCTGGAATCAAGATTGCTGGGAGAAACATCAATAACCTCAGATATGCAGATGACAGTTCTACATGATTATAAAACCTGAACTCTTTCTAACCTGATAAAGTCTTTCTTTATTGACTGAAAAATGTACTATCTACACCTCTAAATTATATTTGGACAATAGTTGACAATATGGGACTGGAGTCAGTCCTTAGTTCAAGCTTTCCATTCTACCACTTTTTAGTTGTTTTATCAGTTTCCTTATTTACATTATGGATATAATAATTATAACTACTTGATACAGTTGTCGTAAACATTAAATGAACTGAAGTATTCGAAACATTTAGTATAATTTCTGGCTTAGAATAAGAGCCCTGAATTATTACAAATTTTTAAACTATGTGTCTGCATGTGTGCTCAATTGATTGCTCAGTTATGTCCAACTCTTTGTGACAGGATCCTCTGTCCACGGGAATGTCCAGACAAGAATACTGGAGTGGGTTGTCATTTCCTCCTTCAAGGGATCTTCCCAACCCAGAGATCAAACTCACATCTCCTGCATTGGCAGGAGGATTCTTTAGCACTTTACCACTGTGTCACCTGGGAAGTTTTAATAACCTTTATAATAGCCTTTAATAACCTTCATATGCCATAAGCATGGGTATCTGGTTATTTGTATTTAATTAGCATTAAATCAGACATACGAATTGGTGGCATGGTGTAGTAGAGGATAAGAAAAAATGGAAGGAGCTGGTAAAGCCATAAGACTGTAGATCTTTATAGCTGGGAAACTGACCTGCTATGGCTTTGCAATTTGGCCAAGCTATAGCTAGTGGTAGTTGACAACTCTTATGAAAATAGTTTTTAATGGCAGGGATTCCTTCTTCATTATAGCTGGATAATATTCTATTGTTTCTCACATTTGTTTTGTCCACTCATCTGTCAATGGACCCTTGGGTTGTTTCTATATATTCTGGCTATTGTGAATAATGTTGCAATGGACAGATAACTCTTTAAAAGACTGATTATACCTCCTTTGTATATATACATAGGAGTGGAACTGCTGGGGCATATGGCAGTTCTATTAGTTTTTGAGGGACCTCCATATTGTTTTTCATAATGGCTGCACCAATTTATATTTCCATCAACAGTGTAGAAGGTTTCCCTTTACTTCACACCATCTCCAATACTGGTAATCTCTTGGTTTTTTTTTTATAATAATTGTCCTCACAGTTGTGAGATGATATCTTATCATGCTTTTGATTTGCACTTTCCTGGTGATAGTGTCATTTGCAATAGTATATATAAACCTGGACATCCAAGACATGATGCTAAGTGAAGTAAGACAAACACAGAAAGTCAAATACCAGTATGTATGATATCGCTTCTATGTAAAATCTAAAAAAATGTTTAACTTATAAAAGCAAAGAGTAGAGTGTTGGTTGAAGGATGTGGAGAGATGTTGGTCAAGGGGGCCACAAACATTCAGTTATGTAAGATGACTATGTTCTGAAGACCTAATGTATAGCATGGTGACTATAGATAAATAACACTGAAATAATATACTGTATACTTGAAGCTTCCTAAGAGAGCAGATCTTAAATGTTCTCACCACAAAAAAGGAACTGTGGTTGATAACTATATTTGATAATGTATGTGCTAATTATCTTGATTTGGTAATCATTTTCATGTATAACTACATTAAACCATCATATTATATACCTTAAAAAACATCATGTTACAGAACCTCATTGTACACAACATTTTTTATTAATAATACTTTATTAATAAAAGAAACCGAGAAAAATTCCTAATGAAGTTTCTCTGACTAATTTCTAGAGAACACTGCTCACTACTCAGGGGGCACCTAAGACATAAGAACAACACCAAAGCAAAACAATATGCTTTCAGTTGATCAAATCTATATGAGGCATGTTCTGGTATTGTCTTTAAGTACAATTGGGGGGAAAAGGTAGCCAAATATGTGTATAATTTTGAGATATTTAATAAATCAGTATATGTATACAAAAGGAAAATAAGCTAAAATGTCATTCAATATTGCAGAGGCACACACACTTATGGATAAATAAATTACCCCAAATCTCACTTCTAATTTGAAAATATGACATTATAACATAGCAAGTTCCAAGTCAATGGTTTGTATTGAACAAACCATAAAAAGAAAGCTCATTACTTCTGTGATTATTTATGAGTATCAACAGTTTCATAGACTTTGCAATAACATTTAGAGCAAAAATAGTCATGGATGTTTTATTAAATCACAGAATTTTTTCATAACAACCTATTGATGCCATTAGGGATTAATAACCAGAGTGATAGGCTTCCCAGGTAGTGCAGTGGTAAAGAATCCACCTACCAATGGAGGAGACACAAGAGACATGGGTTCAAATCTCTGGGTTGGGAAGATCGCCTAGAAGATAAAATGGGAACCCAGTCCAGTATTCTTACCTGGAAAATCCCATGGACAGAGAGGTCTGGTGGGTTATAGTCCATGGGGTCATAAAAGAGTTGGACACAATTTAGCAACTAATCAACAAGATGCCACTACATTCTATTTAGAAATGCTAAAATACTTAAAACTGACAATATCAAATATTGACAAGGATATAGAATAACAAAATCTCCTTCTTACTGCTGGTGGGAAGTTATAATTGTGTAGTCACTTTAGAAGGCAGTTTAGTGGTTTCTTATAACACTAGAGACACTCAAAATGCAATCCAGCAATTGTGATTTTAGGCAGTTAGCCCAAAAAGTTGGAACTCTTATTCACTGCTGATAGGAATGCAAAGTTGTACAGTCATTTTGGAATACAGTTTGCAATTCCTTAGAGAGTTAAACATAGACTTAATTTACAATTCAGCAATAACACTCTTAGATATTTAACAAATTCAGTAGCAGTGCATGTTCACTTTAAAATCTACATACAGATATTTGTAAGATTTATTTATAATTGCCAAAAATTGGGAACAACTAAAATGTTTTTCTCTGGCTGAATGGATGAAAAGCTGTGTTATGTCCATACAACACAGTGTTGAGTGAGTGATTGAGTGATAGTCGCGCAGCTGTGTCCAATTCTTTGCGACCCCATTGACTGCGGCTTACCAGGCTCCTCTGTCCATGGAATTCTCCAGGCAAGAATACCAGATTCGGTTGCCATTTCCTTCTCCACAATAGTGTTATTTCACAATAAAAAAAAAAAAAAGAGCCATCAAGTTACTAAAAATGTAGAGGAAACTTAAATCTATACTAGTAAAAGAAGTCAGCTGGAAGAAAACTATATACTGTTTGATTCCAATTATATAAGACATAAAAGACGAAACTATAGAGAGAGTAAGAAAAAATCATTGGTCACCAGGCATTCAAGGGAAGGGGGAAGGGATAAACAGATGGAGCATAACGGATTTTTAGTGCAATGAACTATTGTACTTGATACTGTAGCAGTGGATACATGACACTATGTATTTTCTAGAACCAATAGAACTTAAATCATAAAGAGCAAATCTTAATGTATGCAAATTTAAAAAATTAGGAAGTTAGAGATCTTATAAAAGAATGCAGACTATAATAAGAAAAACTAACTGTTTTATACATACATAAAACAATCTCACTGAAGGGGTGTGTGAAAAAATGCTGACCCAAGTAACTTTGAGAATTGCTGAAGTCTGTAAGCATAAAGGTAAAAGAAACTGCATAAGTACTCTATTCTAGTTACTAGAAATCCCTATGGAGTATGAGTTAGCAATTCTGACACTGCCATACTTGTACTTTAGAACTGAACAAATATGTAAATAGATTACAGATAGTGGGAACCAATTTCTCAATGTTGGATGGAACTATACAGATAAATCAGAGAAATAGCCTAGAACAATCCACATCTTCATAGCTTGTAATTGGAGAGCAGTATAAACATATATTCAGCTTAACATAAATACAGATGATTATATAAAAAATAGAGTATGAAAAAGTATAGGAATTTATACTTAAATAATTAAACATGTGTTACTATATTAGAATCCAGATCTTGCTTTCTAACACTACTCTCCAAAAACAATAATTCAGTCCCTTGGGGAAATGGCCGATTCTAGTTTTGGGGCAATAAACGTAAAAGAAAATATGAACATTAGAAGGTTAAGGAGTACTAAAAACAAAGGGAGAAGGTTTGATGCATGATACAGGATACACGGGGCTGATGCACAGGGATGACCCAGAGGGATGGAATCGGCAGAGAGGTGAGAGGGGAGTTCTGGAAGGGGAACACATGTACACCCATGGCAGATTCATGTCAATGTATGGCAAAACCAACACAATATTGTAAAGTAAAATAATAATAATAATAATAAATTAATTAAAGTATGTGGGGAGAACAAAAGAGCCAATTAAATAAAAGAGTTCCCAATCTCCAAAACTGGAATAACTTGAGCAAGAACATAAGATTCTATTAGATTACCACCCAAAGTACAAAGTATCCATACTGATGCAAATAAATGACTGAATTAAATAAATTAGTGTGGAAGAAGGCCCAAGTATCCCAAGAAGTAAAATTCCAAAATAATTTATGTAGATACTTTTTCTCAAGGAAGTGGGTCATACATAATACCTCATATATTAGAGGTAGGCTGCCCAGGGCTATTCCATCCAAAAAATTAAGGTTTGAGAAGGAGAAAAAAAGAATAAATTTACATTGAAAAAATCTGACAAACACTACCTCACCCAGGGATTAAGTTAAAATCAAGTCATGGTAATTCATGATGATAAAATGCACTCTTGGAAAAAATTACACTTTTTCGTTATTATATATCCCCCTCCAAAAATAACCCAATGTAATCATTAAAAATAAAGATTACGGCAAATCTCAGTTATGGGGCATTATACAAAATACCTAATCAGTATTTTTCAAAACTGTAAAGATCATTATAAACAAGGAAAGTCTAATAAACTGTCATAGCCAACTGATGCCTAAGGAGACATGATAACTATATGTAATGCAGTATCTTGGAAGCAAAAAATAACATTAGGTCAAAACTAAGGAAACTGGAATAAATCAGCATATCTATTGTTCGGATTTTTAGCTAAAAATGGTATGTCGACATTGCTTCATTAACCGTAGCAAATATATTGTGCCAATGTAAGATGTTAATAATTGGAGAAATTGCCAAGAATAATGCATGTATATGGGAATACACTGTACTATCTTGTTAATTTTCTTTGTGAATCTAAAACTGTGTTATGAATAAAATATATATATAATATGTATATAATACAGTAATGATAACAGATGAGTAAAAAAGATAAGTTTAGAAATTGTAAAATATATAAATAAATTATGTTTAAGAGTCAATTCTTTAGAACATATTCAGAGATGAAATGAAAATGTTATATAATATGTAGCAAAATCTTCAGTATGAAGTAAAAGTAGTAAGATAGTTTTTCACAGTTGTCTATGTTAGAAACTGAGAAAGGCTAAAACTCTCTAAGAAGTTTCTAAGAAAGTGATAAATTCAAAAAATAGAAGAAAGAAAATAGTAAGTATGTAGGAAGAAATTAAAGACACAGAATACAATCAGACATTGGTGGAGGAGGTCGGGGGAGGGAAGTTGGGTTGTCAATGAAGCCAAAACTGGTTCTTTGAAAAGACTAATGAACTGGCAAATATGGTAAGCTTGTCAAAATGAGGGTGATAATTAATAATAAAAATGTTATAAACAGCTTAACACGAAAAATGTGAAACTTATACAAAATGGACAGATTAAACACCATGCTATTTAATAAAACTAACTCAGGGAAACTAAATGTTTGAACAGATCTACAGCCATTCAACATACTGAGTAGGCAATTAAAATTTCCTCCCTGATATCCACAAACATGAAAAACAAACAAATAAAATAAAAAAGTTAATAAACAAATAGTATGTTTAAAGTTTAAATGTCAAAAGAGCAAACCATTCCAATCTTACATAATTATTCCAGAGTACAGAGGAAAGAGGGAGCATTTCCAGTTTCCACCCTCAAACCTATCTAGATCAGTTTGGGAAAGGAAATTAAAGCTAATCATATGCATAAACATAGCTGAAAATATCTTACAGAATGTTTATGAGAATATATTAAAAATAATATGACATGAACAATTTTAATTATTCTAGGATTTCAAGTTAAAAATAACATTAAATAATTAATAAAAGTCAACAAATTTAGAAACTAGTTCAGATAAATAATAGTCATCTTAGAAAATATGAAGTGAAGATAAAATTTACCAGTCATTATTAATAAACTCTTTGCCAAAAAGTAATTAAAGGATGCTTCTTTAGTGTGATAAATGGTGTCAAATGCAAACTCATAGCAACATCAGGTGTAATGGTGAATTCAGAGTTTCTCCTGTATTTTATGAGTAAGGATTACTTTTATTTCATATGTTACTCTCTTAACTAGCTAGACTCGTAAGCAAAAAACCAAAAATTCATTTTTTAAAGAAAAATTAAAACTGTCAGTGATAGATCATGTTTTGTCTATGTGGTTAAAAACTGGCTAAGTGGCAGATTTTCAGAAGAAAAGAACTTATGGCCAGACAAATTTTCTTACGAGCAAGCTACTAATAGATCTGTTGGCAAATAAGCTTACGAGTACTTAAGAGTAGTAGAGGTCTTATTTACAGAATTCTTTCAGCAGGATACACCTCATTGTCTAGTATGGGCTGTGGCAGACAAAGCAGGAATCTATAGATTTAAGAAGCATGACTCTAGAAAATGTCCAGCAAGTTCTGTCATTATCTGAGCAAAACATGAAGATATTTCATGACCAGAACAGTCCTTTGCATGCAGGTGATATGAATCACACATACTACTTAGACCTCACACAAATTTGAGACATGGATGCAATCCTGATATGGAAATAGAGGACCTCGGAAGCTGTGTTTGGAGACCCAGACCTCTCTCTCTGTTATTAATACATCTATTGTACATACTTATATTTCTGAAATTATTAGTAGTGATATATACTAGGTAAAACTTCTGTTCTGTGTGAATCTGACTTGATAATCCAGTCAAACATTCAAAATTCTGTGTGCAACTTAGGAACTTTTTTTTTATCCCAAACATTCAAAATTCTACATAAAACTTAGGAAAATTAGTAAG
The DNA here is from genome assembly GCA_007570785.1 of Antilocapra americana. Classification (NCBI taxonomy): domain Eukaryota; kingdom Metazoa; phylum Chordata; class Mammalia; order Artiodactyla; family Antilocapridae; genus Antilocapra; species Antilocapra americana. The sequence continues at coordinate 59,937,013 of ML660200.1, read as the reverse complement.
ATATTGCAAGTTACATTGCACAGTATCCCATTTTTAATAAACAATATCTCTTCAGTATTCTAATCACATGTGCTCATGGCATTAATAACACAATGCATTTTTATATCACCAGAAAGTATTTCCAATTGGCCTGTGTTACATCCCTAAAGAATAGAGGATTACCGATTTAAAAGAGGGTTTAATGCCGCATATACTAAAGAGTATAGTAGAAACAAATGTACTTTGTTAAGAGGACTTTTTTAAGGAATTGAACTGAAAATGAAATCTAAGATTTGCTTTACCATAATGAGATTACTGAACATTTAAAAGTGGGACACAGAAGAAAATGAAGGTGTAAACTGAGTTCCTTGACATTTCTTGGTGAGAGTTGGAAACTTCAAAAACATTTTCTTTTCCTAGTTCAGAATCATTTTAATTAAATGACCTGAAAGGATTCTGGGAAAGATTAGCCACAGAATTAAAATTGCTTTTAGACTAGTATTGGATGAGAAAACAGTCAGCAAAATTCTCTTTGAATGAATATATCTTGTTGTTTACATCTGTTTCTGTTTTAATGAACACCTAGCTGCATAATTTCTTTCTTTTTTTTTTCAGTAATCTCTCTTCTTTTGCTAATGATTCAATATTCACAATGAACATCTCACTGGAATATTCAAACTTAAAAATCTCTGCAAATGATTTAGTAGCATTTTCAGCTCATCATTATTGCTATGTGTCAAACAGAGCATCTGGAAAGATTGCTTAATTCCAATTTTAATCATGTTTCTGTTTAGTTTGATGTTATTTTTAAAATTCAAATGAAATAATATTTTATCCACATTAAGACTCTGTAAAAGGAAATGAGGGTCATTACCAGGGTAGAAGAGATTATGTGTGAATAGGAAATTAGCTAAATCCAATATGTATTTACATGAATATTTTTATTTTAAAAGTTTGATAAGAGGAGGTACTCTGATAAGAGACAGAAGGAGAAAAAAATGATCTGCATTTTTAGTACCAGACTGTTATTATTTTTTTTTTTTCACTACAGTCACCATACTGTACATTACATCGCAAAGACTCATTTGTTTTATAACTAAAAGAAACTTTTTAGGTATCTAATGGCCAGTGAATTAATGAAGAAAAAGAAGTAATTAAAAGCCACATTATAAAAAATTGTGGAAATAATTTGAAAGAGTTGATTTTAGACATTTGCAGAAATATTTTGATCAGTTCATAGGTTGAAGAAGGATGAGTAATGAAAGACTAGAGAAAAGCAAATTAATACATATAATTGAACTAACTGTTGTGTGTTAAAGGTAAAGTTCTCTATTAGGTTAGCTGACCAGTCAGAAAATATGGGAAAGACTGGAGACAGGAGGAGAAGGGGATGACAGAGGATGAGATGGCTGGATGGCATCACTGACTGGATGGACATGAGTTTGAGTAAGCTCCAAGAATTGGTGATGGACAGGGAAGCCTGGGCAGCAGCAGTCTGTAGGGTTGCAAAGAGTCAGACATGACTGAGCGACTAAATTGAACTGAAGTGACTAGTAAGAATGTTTCTCAGTGTACTAATAGAAAGGCAGGAGCAAGATAGTATAGTAGGAAGACCCAGAGCTCACGTTCTTCCCCAGAAACACAAAACCTGCAACATACAGGAGAACTCCCTCTTAGAACAATTACTAGAATGGCTCTTCTACAACTAAGAGTATAAAGAAAAAACACAGCAAGATGGCTAGGAGGGAAAGAGAAGCGATCTAGTCAGGATGCACAACTCCAGCAGGTGACTCACAAAAGGAAGGGAAATGGCAAACTCAGAGATCCTCTGGAGAAGTGAGGCGTTTGAGACCCTGGCACATGGCATCCAGCCCTGTGAAGGTGAATTCCCTTAACTGGTCTTGAAAACCAGCAGGAGACCTGGAGAACGGAGGGCTGCAGGAAACTGAGTCTCTACTCTTAAATGGCACATGCACGAATTTACTTTCTGCATAGTCTTAGCACAGAGCAGATTGGAAAGTCCCTGGTGCTCTAGACAACTGCCCCCAGCACACCCTTAGCCTTTAACAGGCTACAGCTCCTGCTCCATCTCCCTTGAGTGAGGAGACAGCCCTAGAGGCCCCACCCCAGCTCTGTCTCTGGCTCCATCCCTCCCCACCTTCAAGTCAGCTGGTGCCAGGGTACTGGGAGAAACTCTGGCCAGTGCTAAGCTCCTTGCAGCCCCTCTGGCTTCAGCTCCACTACTCCCCAGGAGGCTTCTCTGGTAACTCAGATGGTAAGGTGTCTGCCTGCACTGCAGGAGACCCGGGTTCCATCCTTGGGTCAGGGAAATCCCTGCAGAAGAGAATGGCCAGAGCCATTGTCAACATCCCCCAGTTTAAGTCCCTGGGGGTCAATCTCTGGCTCTATCCCCACCCCGCCCCCCCTTCACAGTCACTGGGGACAACCTGGCACACTCTGCAAAGGCACTGGCCTGTGTTCACTTCAGCTCTCACTCACCTATGAAAATTGCTTGACACACAAAACTGAATAGGGACCTTTCTACATAAGGTAGTTGTTTTGGCTAATTTCGTTCAACAAAACGAGAATATAGAGAATTGTGTTTCAAATAAAAGGACAAGATAAAACACCATAAAAACCTAATGAAACAGAGATAAGTAAGTTATCAGATGATTTATAATTTTCTTGAAATGCATTGTAAATAATAGAGAGTTCTTATTTTATAAAACCTTTATTCTATTGGTTCATGCTCAAAATGATGGATGAAATGAGAAAAAAATCACATTAACATCATACTACTTAACACTAAATGATGCACAATCTTTTTAAAATTTCAGTACTCATATTATCATGTAGTGAAATGGCTTCATTATAATTATGGGGATATAAAATTACTGTGTCCTACAACCAAACTTTTGCTTTAATTTCAACTGTGAATCTTTATACGTAAAAACAATCAGTGTAAACTTCAAATATTTTGAATGCTTATATTGGTTTCAATGTAATTCTACACAAAATACATTTTCAATATTAAGATTTCCCCAAAATAGACTAATGAGAATGAATAGCTTAATATATTAATATCACTTGATAAAAGGTGAAGAGTAAAATATTTTAGTCTAAGAAGGGTAGAAAATAATAAAGCTTAGATGATAGCTTTATTTGTATTTTAAAATATTATCCCCAAATTTTGACTAACACAAATTGTCTCTAGTCACACATTTAGCTAATTGTTTAAGCTGTGAATGAAACAATCCAATGATTTTAAGAGATCAAAATGACCATTCTCATCTTCTATAAATTAGTTTTATAAAGCAAACTCTACAATTACTTAATCACTGCATAATGCAAACAATGAAAGGTTTTTTAAATGTCTACTCTAGATCTGCATTTCATTTACTTGTCTCCTCTAAAGCATTTTTTATGGTAATCATGGTAAATACTGAATACTCTTCTCTGCAAATGAATAAAATAATAAATCTAATATCTAAATATTTTTATTTAAATTATTTTCCAAATTTAATAAATTTACATTTTTATGCTAATTGGAAGTGAGTCTTTCAGTCGTGTATGACTCTTTGTGACCTCAGGGACTATACAGTCCATGGAATTCTCCAGGCCAGAATACTGGGATGGGTAGCCTTTCCCTTCTCCAGATAATCTTCCCAACACAGGGATTGAACTCAGGTCTCCCACATTGCAGTTGGACTCTTTAACAGCTAAGCCACAAAGGAAAGCCCAAGAATACTAAAGTCGATAGACTATCCCTTCTCCAGAGGACCTTCCTGACCAAGAAATGGAACCAGAGTCTCCTGCATTGCAGGTGAATTCTTTACCAATTGAGCTCTCTAGGAATTAATTTGAAGCCAATTAAATTAACTTTAAATCAGGGATTAATTCACAGCTAATTAAATTCACTACAAAAAGTTCATTAGAAATGCATTAATAGCAAAATAATCCAAGCTTCTGTCTGATAATACTAAACAATAAACATGAAACAAAACATAACAAAGGAAGGAGAAAAGAATGGGGATAAAGGGCTGGAGGAAGCACAAGCTGGAATCAAGATTCCTGGGAGAAATTTCAATAACCTCAGATATGCAGATGACATCACCCTTATGGCAGAAAGTGAAGAAGAACATAAGAACCTCTTGATGAAAGTGAAAGAGGAGAGTGAAAATCTTGGCTTATAGCTCAACATTCAGAAAACTAAGATCATGGCATCTGGTCCCATCACTTCATGGCAGATAAATGGAGAAACAGTGGAAACAGTGGCTGACTTTATTTTTCTGGGCTCCAAAATCACTGCAGATGTTGATTACAGCAATGAAATTAAAAGATGCTTACTCTTTGGAAGGAAAGTTATGATCAACCTAGACAGCATATTAAAAAGCAGAGATATTACTTTGCCAACAAAGTCCATATAGTAAAGGCTATGGTTTTTCCAGTGGTCATGTATGGATGTGAGAATTGGACTATAAAGAAAGCTAAGCACTGAAGAATTGATGCTTTTGGACTGTGGTGAACACTCCTGAGAGTCCCTTGGACTGCAAAGAGACCCAACCAGTCCCTCCTAAAGGAGATCAGTCCTGGGTGTTCTTTGGAAGGACTGCTGTTGAAGCTGAAACTCTAATACTTTGTCCACCTCATGCGAAGAGTTGACTCATTAGAAAAGTCTCTAATGCTGGTAAGGATTGGGGGCATGAGGAGAAGGGTACGTCGGAGGATGAGATAGCTGGATGCCATCACTGACTCGATGGACACGGGTTTGGGTGGACTCAGGGAGTTGGTGATGGACAGGGAGGCCTGGCATGCTGCGGTTCACGGGGTCACAAAGAGTTGGATACGACTGAGCAACTGAACTGAACTAAAAGGGAAGGAGGGAGAAGAAGAAAGAGGAAGGAAGACAAGAAAGAAGGTTTTAAAAATAGACGTTTGTCAAATGGATGAATTTTATGGACTAGGTATTATGGACCTTAGTTAATGACTCTTGCTGAGTCATAACTAATGCTGATTCATAATCAAAATATTTTCAACATTTTGGAAACATTAAGGATTATGGAAATAGTCACTATCAGTTAGACATTACTCCATGAAATAAATTTCATGAAATACATTTTATAAATGATGAAAATTATCACATGATATAACAAATAATTGGTACACTCTCATCAAGTGATATTTCAAATTAATGTTTATAAAGGCTCATATAATATAGTATCAGAATTGAACATTTTTTCATGGTTTATCCATTATTACGTAGTTGTTTTAAATTAAAACTGTAATGAAGTTACTATATAGTCAACAATATCTTAATTCTTGTATCTACTGTTGATAAAACTTCTTCCTTCAGGGTTTTATAAGCCATGTTTGGCAAAGGTTTAGAAAAGCATGAGTTTATAAATAATTAATGTGCATTTGAAAATTTAACATGATACATGCTCTGCTTTTAGACAAGTCTAGAATTTAACTCAACTAGGCAATTTATAGACAATAAAAACCATTATATGGTGGCTCAGATGGTAAAGCATCTGTCTGCAATGTCGAAGACCCAGGTTCTATCCCTGGGTTAAGATCACCTGGAGAAGGAAACAGCAACCCACTCCAGTATTCTTGCCTGAAAAAATCGATGGACAGAGGGTCCTGGTGGGTTACATCCCATGGACTCACAAAGAGTGGGACATGACTGAGTGACTTCACTTTCTCTTTCACTTTCTATACCAAAAGAGCATATAATCTCAGTGTTTGAAAGTTTAGGATATAATTAAGAGATGTCAATCTAAATATTTAAACTATAACACTAACAACTGAGTATGTAAATGAGTAACAAGTAACTCTGAGTACATTATTTCTAATGTCAAAGCATGTTGCATAATTGCCAAATTTTTTCACATTTTCTGGGAAAAATACGTATTTTCATTAGATAAATACACTTATTATTTAACAATATGTAGTATTATTTTGGATTATTTTAAGAAACAATTGTTGATGCTGTACCTTACATATTAAATTGAAAACAAATAAAAAATAAAAACGTATCCTTAACTACCTATTGGGGCACTTTTAAAAAGTGTTTCAGAACTTTAAACCAGGTTTGAAAAATTATATTTAGTAAAGTTACAGTTATCCAAACAGTGTGGTATTGGTGAAAAAACAAGACAAATTGATCAATAGAGCATAGGAGAGAGTCCAGAAATAGGTCCTCATGTGCTGTGCTGTGCTTAGTCACTCAGTTGTGTCTGACCCTTTGTGACCCCATAGACTGTAGCCCGCCACGTGCCTCTGTTCATGGCATTTCTCCAGGCAAGAATACAGAGTGGGTTGCCATGCCTCTCCCCAGAAGATCTCCCCAACCCAGGGACTGAACCCAGGTATCTTGCATTGCAGATGGATTCTTTGTCCCAAAACATAGTCAACTGCTCTCTGACAAAGTAAAGATAGCACTGAGGAACAAAGATAATCTATTTAATAAATGATGCTGAAACAACTGGACACCCACATGCAAAAAAGAAAACTCTAGACACAGACCTTTTACAAAAATTCACCCAAGATAAAAGATAGACCTAACCATAAAACACATAAGAGAAAACTTCTGGAAGATAACATAAAGGAAAATCAAGATGATTTTGGTAATGCCTTTTTAGACACATCAAAAACAAAATTTATGCAATAACTCATTGATAAGCTAGACTATTAAAATTAAGAGAATTAGAAAGCAAATTGCAAACTAGGAGAAAATATTTCCAAAAGACAACACAGCTAATAAATGATTGTTATCGAAAATACACAAAAAATTCTTAAAACCCAACAATATGAATACAACCAATCAACAAAAGGGTTTAATAGACACTCCACCAAATATATATAGATGGCAGATGAGCATATGAAAAGATGCTCTATATCATGTATCATCATAGCAGTGCAAACGGAAACAATGACTATCAGAATGGCCAAGACCCATAATACTGACAATACCAAATGGTGGTGAGGATATAGAGTAAAGGGAACTTACATTCATTGCTGGTGTGAATGCAAAATGGCATAGCCACTTTGGAAGACAGTTTGCTAGTTTCCGACAAAATTAAATATATTCTTACCATAAAATCTAGCAATTACACTCTCTATTAATTACTCAAAGAAGTTGAAAACATACTCACAGGGAAATCTGCCTCCACAAATTTAGAGGCACTTTTTCATAATTCCCAAAACTTGAAAGTAACAAAGATATCTGTCTCTCTGTGAGTGAATGGATAAATAAACTGTAATACAACCAAACAATAGGATATTATACAATGCTGAAAAGAAATGAGCTATGAAACCATAGAAAGATATGAAAGAAACAAATGCAAAGACAGTGGAGGGGACAGAGAAGGCGAAGGCAAGCCACTCCAGTACTCTTGCCTGGAAAACCTCATGGACAGAAGAGCCTGGTAGGCTGCTGTCCAAGGGGACAAGATTGAATGACTTCACTTTCACTTATCACATTCATGCATTGGAGAGGGCTATGGTAACTCACTCCAGTGTTCTTGCCTGGAGAATCCCAGGGAAGGGGGAGTCTGGTGGGCTGCTGTCTATGGGGATGCATAGAGTCGGACATGACTGAAGTGACTTAGTAGCAGCAGCAGCAGCAGAGGTGATGGAACACCAATTGAGCTATTTCAAATCCTAAAAGATGATGCCATGAAAGTGTTGAACTCAAAATGTCAGCAAATTTGGAAAACTCAGCAGTGACAACAGGACTGGAAAAGGTCAGCTTTCATTCCAATCCCAGAGAAAGGCAATGCCAAAGAATGTTCAAACTACGGCACAATTGCACTCGTCTCACACACTAGTAAGTTCAGTTCAGTTCAGTCCCTCAGTCATGTCCGATATTGCAACCCCATGGATCGCAGCATGCCAGACCTCCCTGTCCATCATCAACTCCTGGAGTTTACTCAAACTCATGTCCATCAAGGCAGTGATGCCATCCAGACATCTCTTCCTCTGTCGTCCGTTTCTCACCCTGCCTTAATCCTTCACAGCATCAGGGTCTTATCCATTGAGTCAACTCTTCACATGAGGTGGCCAAAGTATTAGAGTTTCAGCTTCAACATCAGTCCTTCCAATGAACATCTGGGACTGATTGCCTTTAGAATGGACTGGCTGGATTGCCTTGCAGTCCAAGGGACTCTCAAGAGTCTTCTTCAACATCACAGTTCAAAAGTACCAATTTTTCGGTGCTCAGCTTTCTTCACTGTCCAACTCTTATATCCATACATGACTACTGGAAAAATCATAGCCTTGACTAGATGGACCTTTGTTGGCAAAGTAATGTCTCTGCTTTTCAATATGCTGCCTACTTTGGTTATAACTTTCCTTCCAAGAAGTAAGTGTCTTTTAATTTCATGGCTACAATCACCATCTGCAGTGATTTTGGAGCCCCCCAAAATTAAGTCTGACACTGTATCCACAGTTTCCCCATCTATTTCCCATGAAGTGATGGGATAAGATGCCATGATCTTAGTTTCCACAATGTTGAGCTTTAAGCCAAGTTTTTCACTCTCCTCTTTCACTTTCAGCAAGAGGCTTTTAAGTTCCTCTTCACTTTCTGCCATAAGGGTGGTGTCATCTGCATATCTGAGTTTATTGATATTTCTCCTGGCAAACTTTATTCCAGCTTGTGCTTCTTCCAGCCCAGCATTTCTCATTCTGTACTCTGGATATTAGTTAAATAAACAGGGTGATACTATACAGACTTGACATATTCTTTTTCTATTTGGAATCAGTCTGTTGTTCCATGCCCAGTTGCTTCCTGACTTGCATACAGGTTTCTAGACGGACAAGGCAGGTGGTCTGGTATTCCCATCTCTTTCCGAATCTTCCATAGTTTACTGTGAGCTACACAGTCAAAGCCTTTGTCCTAGTCAATAAAGCAGAAATAGATGCTTTTCTGGAAATCTCTTGCTTTTCCAACAATCCATTGGAAGTTGGCAATTAGATGTCTGGTTCCTTTGCATTTTCTAAAACCAGCTTGAACATCTGGAAATTCATGATTCACATATTGCTGAAGCCTGGATTGGAGACTTTTGAACATTACTTTACTAGCATGTGAGATGAGTGTAATTGTGCAGAAGTGTGAGCATTCTTTGCCATTGCCTTTCTTTGGGATTGGAATGAAAACTGATATTTTGCAGTCCTGTGGACACTGCTGAGTTTTCCAAATTTGCTGACATATTCAGTGTAGCACTTTCACAGCATCATCTTTTAGGATTTGAAATAGCTCAACTGGAATTCCATCACCTCCACTAGCTTTGTTCATAGTGATGCTTTCTAAGGCCCACTTGACTTCACTTTGCAGGATGTCTGGCTCTAGGTGAGTGATCACACCACCATGATTATCTGGGTCATGAAGATCTTTTTTGAATAGTTCTTCTGTGTATTCTTGCTACCTCTTCTTAATATCTTCTGTTTCTGTTAGGTCCATACAATTTCTGTACTTTATTGAGCCCATATTTGCATGAAATGTTCCATTGTTATCTCTAATTTTCTTGAAGAGATCTCTAGTCTTTCTCATTCTGATGTTTTCCTCTATTTCTTCCCATTAATTACTGAAGAAGGCTTTGTTATCTCTCTTTGCTGTTCTTTGGAACTCTGCATTCAAATGGGAATATCTTTACTTTCCTCCTATGTTTTTCGCTTCTCTTCTTTTCATAGCTATTTGTAAGGCCTCCTCAGACAGCCATTTTGTTTTTTTGCATTTCGTTTCCATGGGGATGGTCTTGATCCCTGTCTCCTGTATAATGTCACCGACTTCCATCCATAGTTCATCAGGCACTCGGTCTGTCAGATATAATCCCTTAAATCTGTTTCTCACTTCCACTGTAACATCATAAGAGATTTGATTTAGGTCATACCTGAATGGTCTAGTGGTTTCTCTACATTTTTCAATTTCAGTCTGAATTTTGCAATAAGGAGTTCATGATCTGAGCCACAGTCAGCTCCCAGTCTTATTTTTGCTGACTGTATAGAGCTCCTCCATCTTTGGCTGCAAAGAAAATAATCAATCTGATTTTGGTGTTGACCATCTGGTGATGTCCATGTGTAGAGTCTTCTCTTGTATTGTTGGAAGAGGGTGTTTGTGATGACCAGTGTGTTCTTTGGCAAAACTCTATTAGCCTTTGCCCTGCTTCATTCTGTACTCCAAGGGAAAATTTGCCTGTTACTCCAGGTGTTTCCTGACTTACAATTTTTGCAATCCAGTACCCTATAATGAAAAGGGCATCCTTTTGTGGTGTTAGTTCTAAAAGGTCTTGTAGGTCCTCATAGAACCGTTCAGCTTCAGCTTCTTCAGCATTACTGGTTGGGACATAGGCTTGGATTACTGTGATGTTGAATGGCTTGCCTTGGAAATGGACAGAGATCATTCTGTCATTTTTGAGATTGCATCCAAGTACTGCATTTTGGACTCTTGTTGACCATGATGGCTACTCCATTTTTTCTAAGGGATTTTTGCCCACAGTAGTAGATATAATGGTCATCTAAGTTAAATTCCCCCATTCGAGTCCATCTTAGTTCACTGATTTCTAGAATGTAGATGTTCACTCTTGTCATCTCCTGTTTGAACATTTCTAATTTGCCTTGATTCATGGGCCTAACATTCCAGGTTCCTATGTAATATTGCTCTTTACAGCATCAGATCTTGCTTCTATATCAGTCACATCAACAACCCAGTTGTGGTGTTGTTTTTGCTTTGGCTCCATCCCTTCATTCTTTCTGGAGTTATTTCTCCACTGATCCCCTGTAGCATATTGGGCACCTACCAACCTGGGGAGTTCATCTTTCAGTATCCTATCATTTTGTCTTTTCGTACTGTTCATGGGGTTCTCAAGGTTGGAATACTGAAGTGGTTTGCCATTCCCATCTCCAGTGGACCACATTCTGTCATACCTCTCCACTATGACCCGACTGTCTTGGGTGGCCCCACATGTTTTGGCATGGCATGCTGGTAAAGTAATGCTCAAACTTCTCCAAGGTAGGCTTCAACAGTATGCAAACCATGAACTTCCAGATGGTCAGGCTGGTTTTAAGAAAGACATGGAATCAGAGATCAAATTTCCAACATCTGTTGAATCATTGACAAAGCAAGAGAGTTCCAGAAAATACATCTATTTCTGATTTATTAACTATGTCAAAGCCTTTGACTGTGTGGATCACTCAACACTGTGGAAAATTCTTAAACAGATTGGAATATCAGACTTTACTTGCCTCTGATGAAATCTGTATGCAGGTCAGGAAGCAACAGTTAGACCTGGACGTGGAACAAGAGACTGGTTCCATATCAGGAAAGGAATACATCAAAGCTGTATGTTGTTACCCTGCTTATTTAACTTCTATGCAGAATACAGCATGAGAAATCTTTGCTGGAAGAAGCACAAGCTGGAATCAAGATTACCAGGAAAAACCTCAATAACCTCAGACATGCAGATGACACCATCCTTATGGCAGAAAGCAAAGAAGAACTAAAAAGCCTCTTGATGAAAGTGAAAGAAGAGAGTTAAAAATTTGGCTTAAAGCTCAACACTCAGAAAACGAAGATGATGGCATTTGATCCCATCACTTCATAGCAAATAGACGGGTGAACAATGGAAACAGTGAAAGACTTTATTTTGGGGGCTCCAAAATCACTGCAGACCTGCCACCATGAAATTAAAAGATGCTTACTACTTGGAAGAAAAGTTATGATCAACCTAGATAGCATATTAAAAAAAAAAAAACAGACACATTACTTTGTCAACAAAGATCTATCTAGTCAAAGCTATGGTTTTTCCAGTAGTCATCTATGGATTTGAAAGTTGGACTACAAAGAAAGCTGAGCACCGAAGAATTGATGCTTTTGAACTGTGGCATTGGAGAAGACACTTGAGAGTCCCTTGGATTGCAAGGAGATCCAATCAGTCCATCCTAATGGAGATCAGTTCTGAATATTCATTGGCAAAGCTGATGCTGAAGCTGAATCTCTGATACTTTATCCACATGATGCAAAGAACTGACTCACTTGAAAAACCTTGATGGGGGTAAAGATTGAAGGCAGGAGGAGAAGCGGATAACAGAGGCTGAGATGGTTGGATGGCATCGCCAACTCAATGGACATGAATTTGAGTAAAGTCCGGGAATTGGTGATGGACAGGGAGACCTGGGATGCTGCAGTCCATGGAGTCACAAAGAGTCGAACATGACTGAGCAACTGAAGTGAACTGAAGTGAAGTGAATGAAGCCAATCTGAGAAAGCTTCATAATGTATAATTCCAGCTATGTAACATTTTGGTAAAGGCAAAATTACTGAGGCATTAAAAAGATAAATGATTGTTAGGAATGGAATGAAAGATGAAATTGCAGAGTACAGAGAAATTTTAGGGCTGTGAAAATATTCTTTATGATATTATACAGATGAATATATATTATTCAATTTTTTCCAAACTCATATAATGCACAACAGCAATAATAAACCCTAATGATAATTATGGACTTTGAATGTTGATGATGTATCAGTCCTTGGTAAAAAATGTACCATTCTCATGAGCAACGTTGATATAGGGAAGGTGTCATGTGCATGGGCCGCAATATATGAGAAATTTTCATACTTTCCTCTCAGTTTTACTGTAAATATAAAACTACTCTAATGAAAATAATGTCTTAAAATTATATTATTCTATTAAATGAAAAATAATATGCTAGCTGTGTTGACTCAGTAGATTCATCTATAGCCTTCCTTTTGGTCAGTTTCACTTTATAAGGAAACAATGAAACCATCATTATCAATTACAACATAGGCAATAGTAAATTAAATATAATCAGAAACAAAAAAAAGTGGAATTATAGTCCCCTTATGATGGCAGACAAATATTCAAGACAAGAATTCTTGTTTTTTTTTTCAAAGAAACATATGAAAAACAGAAGGTGGAGAAAAAATATTCTTACAGTGTCTTTCCTTTTGCATCATTTTGTATCTTCTTTCATTAGTCCATACAACTTTTTGATGAACAAAGAACTGTGCATTAATCTTGTCTTTCTCTGACTCTAGCTACAAGCACACCATGTGATTTGGCTCCACTAATTATAATGTGAAGGACATTTGATAGAAAATGCCCTTTCACATCAAATGCCAATATTCTTTGCAATAGAATCTCAGTAAAAGACAAAATTTGTGTGAAAACACTGCTTTGATGTCCAAAAAAAATGATTATGAAATAAACTGATTAAAAGAATAAAGAATTTTCTTCAGATAAAAATGACCTGCTGAGAATTCATGAGTAACCTGTCAAATATTATTTGTTTGTTCTCTTTATTTTTGTTCTGTCCAGAATTTCTGCAAATTTTTCATCTGTCAGCAGTTTGAGTTTTCTTGGAGGTATTTATTTCAAGTCATTTTTTGTTTTAGGAAAAGCACTGCAGTTTGCCATGTTTTTTGTCCAAGTCATACAATGTATAACTTTGAATTAGTAACCTTATAGACAACAAAAAAGGATACTATTTTTCATATCAATGTAATTATTAATCTTAGGTATACCTCTGAAGATTATTAGGTGTATGTAAAGTCTGGACAGAACAAATAAATAAGAAAAAAAGTTTACATGCATTTGATTTCAGTACCTAGATTCTGGGAACAAAGAACATGAGAAACTGCCTTGAAATTAGAGAAATAAAATGGACCCCTTTCCTGAAAACAGAGGTCAAGAAAAAAACAAAACAATAGGAGGTCCTTATAGAGGATAATGACTTATAGACATCAGGAATTATGTGTCAAATAAATACATGAGATATATGAGAAGTCAAAAAATGATTTATATCACTCTATTCCAAAGCTAGTGAAATCTAAAACTGCACTCAATCTTATAAAAGCTCTATCTGCTTTCATTCTCTTTCTTTACTGCTAATATATTCTCCAGGCCATTCAATTCTAAGAAGTATTTGAACAGCAGAAACTGAACTTACTCTATTCCGACTTAAACCTGCTATAGTCAGCATTTGTCTTCAACCATTCCATTAAACCTCTCTTGTCAAGTTTTCCACATTTCCAAATTGAAAAATCAGTTAATCATCTCTCTTTGACTCAACTGTTCATCTCTGCTCTTGACAGCCTTGTTTTCCTTTGGCCCCACTGCCACAGTTTTTCAAGCACCAAAACTAGGTCCTCTTTATGTTCTCAACTTGTAAATACGTACTAAGGACTCATTCTTCTTACCAAGTTTCATCCCTCTCTCTATTCCCTACCTAACCATCAATTTTATAGTTTTAAACTCTAGATTATTATACCTAGGGACATAATTACTATCTCCATTTAGATGCTTAGTATGCATATCAAATCTGATATACGCACAATGAAATGCCTGACTCTGACCCCATGCTATTTTTTGGTTAGGTTTCTTCAGCACCATTCACTTAAATGTTCTCATAAAGAATCTTGAGGGCTTTCTTGAGCTCCTTCTTTCTTTTACACTCAAAATCTAATGCATCAGCATATCTGTTGGCACTTCCATGCCTTTTAATATTCGGATTCTGACCACTCCTCACAGTAAATACCACTATTCCCTAACTCGACCAACTGCCATCCGTATCCTCTATTGTAGCATTAGCCTCCCACTAGTTTCCTTTTTGGGTTTCCCAGGTGGCTCAGTAGTAAAGAAATCACCTGGCAAGGCAAGAGATGTGACTTTGATCCCTGGGTCCAGAAGATCCTATGTAGAAGGAAATGGTAACCCACTCCAATATTCTCCCCATGGACCCAGGAGCCTGACGGGCTACATACAGTCCATAGGTCTCAAAGAGGTGGACATGTCTGAGCATGCCAGTTCAAGGGTTTCCTTTCTACCACTTTTACTTTTGTTCTCCCAGTTTATTTTACACATAATAACCAGAGGGATTTCTTTTTTTTCTTTTTTTGGTGTCTTTTCTTTTTTTTCTTTACTTCATTGTGTTGGTTTTGCCATACAATGACATGAAACCGCCATGGGTTTACATATGCTAACCCTCCAGAACCCCCTTCCCTCCTCCCTCCCGATTCCCTCCCCTGGGTCATCTCGGTGCACCAGCCCCGAGCATCAACCCTGGGCTGGCGATTGATTTCACATTTGGTAATTAACATGTTTCAATGCCATTCTCCCATATCATCCCACCCTTGCCCTCTTCCACAGAGTCCATGAGTCTGTTCTCTACACTTGCGTTCCTTTTGCTGTCTCGCATGCAGGGTTCTCGTTACCATCTTTCTAAATTCCATATATATGCGTTAGTATACTGTATTTTTGTTTTTCCTTCTGGCTTACTTCACTCTGGATAATAGGCTCCAGTTCCATCCACCTGAGTAGAACTGGTTCAAATGATTTTTTTTTTTAATGCTGAGTAATATTCCATTGTGTATATGTACCACAACTTTCTTATCCATTCATCAGTTGATGGGCATCTAGGTTGCTTCCATGTCCTGGCTATTGTAAACAAAGCAGCGCTGACCATTGGGGTACACGTGGCTCTTTCAAAAACCCTCTTACACTGTTGGTGGGAGTGCAAACTATTACAGCCACTATGGAAAACAGTGTGGAGATTCCTTAAAAGAAACTGTGAATAGAACTGCCATATGACCCAGCAATCCCACTGCTGGGCATACACAACGAGGAAACCAGAACTGAAAGAGACATGTGTACCCCAATGTTCATCTCCGCATTGTTTACAGAGGGATTTCTTTTTAAAAAAGCAAATCACATGATCTGACTTTCCAGATGGAAACTTATCATCCTAAAGCATTAAGAGTATATCCCAGAGATATGGAATCAGGAGGGAGGTGGGTGGGGGTTCTGGAAGGGGAACACATGTATACCCATGGTGGATTCATGTCAATGTATGGCAAAACCAACACAATACTGTCAAGAAAAAATAAATAAGTAAATAAATAAAAGACTAAAAAAGAAACAAACAAAAAAGTATATCCCATAATCTACCCTATGGCCTACCAATTTTTTTTTCTTTTTTTAATCAATTTGTATTAGAATATAGTTGATTTACAGTGCTGTGTTAGTTTCTTCTATATAGAAAGTGTTCAGTTGTACATATAGGTTTAGGTACCATTCTTTTCCAAATTCTTTTTCCCACAGAGGTCATTAAAGAGTATTAAGTAGAGGTTATTAGTTATCTATTTCATGTATAGTGGTGTGTATATGTCAATTGCAATCACTTAATTTGTCCCTTCTCCCCCTTTTCCCTTTGGTAACCATAAATTCGTTTTCTACATAAGTGACTCTATTTCTATTTTTTAAATAAGTTGATTTGTATCTTTCTTTTTCAGATTCCACATATAAGTAATAGTGTATGATATATGTCTTTGTCTGACTTCATTCAGTGTGACAATCTCTAGATCATTAATGTCACAGCAAATGGCCTACCAAAATTTACCTAATCTGGCCCTAAACATCTTTTCCAAATTCATCTCCTATAGATTTCCTTAACTTACACTTTTTGCCAATCATATAACTTCCACTTTTTATTGAAAGAAGGCAAACATAATCGTGCCCCAGTTTATTTTGGGAAGTAGCCATACGCATCTCTCTCTCACATGTTCACTCACTTTAAATTTCTACTTCACTGTCATCTCCTCAGAGAGGTTTTTACTCATTTGCTTATCTAAAATAATAGCTGCACCTCATTTAACTAAAAATATATATATATATTTTTATTTTTCTTCCAAGATGTAAATATCGAAACTTAAATAATGATCTTTGAGTCTGCTTCTTGACTCACCAGAATGAAATCTATGAAAGAAAAATCTTTCTTTTTCATTACTGGTATTCACCTAGATTAATTCTGCATATATATGTACAGTTAAGATCTGAACCATTTATGATTTAATCATTGCATGGTTCATATTTTCCCTTGCCAGTTACTTTTATAATTTTAGAAAATACATATAATCAATATAGCTACAATAAATTTATTAGACATGTGCATTATATTTACAGCAAATTAAATAAAATCATATATAAATTATATTTCCCCTTCTCTTATCCCCCAATGACAGCCTTAATATTATCATTCTTACATGAAAGAAAAAGAAAAGATAATTCCCTTAATAGCTGTCACAGTGTAAAATTATAAAAGCTCAATTTCAAAATGAAGTTTCCTGAATTATAGCACAGCTTTCACTACAGTGATGCTTTGTGATATAACATGCTACTGATCTGAGAGACACTGCACATACCATACGTGAGGAGCATTGTAAAAACTCACTGTAAATTTTTCTTTCAATTACTTGAAAAGCCTATAATGTGGGTGTTAATGTCACTCTTGCACTCAAAGTTATGATTTCCAAAACTTGGAAAGTCAAAAGAGTACACAGCACTTTCAGTTAAATGTTGGACATTGGAGAAAGACATGGCAACCCACTCCAGTGTTCTTGCCTGGAGAATGCAAGGGACGGGGGAGCCTGGTAGGCTGCCCTGTATGGGGTCGCACAAAGTCAGACATGACTGAAGCAACTTAGCAGCAGCAGCATTATCTAAGGAACCTTTTAGGAATAATCTGATATCTATAATGGTCATCTTTGTTTTTGTTTACATTGATAAGTCTACTTTAGAACTTATGAAATTAGTTATAGAATATGGAGAGTAATGTCAATTATTATTGTCCATTTAAAAGCAAATAAATTTTTATCCAATGAAAACACAATTAATTTTTGTCATTTAGAGAAGATAACCCAAATATATTTTATTTTCTTACCAGATATAAACCAGTTTAGATATATTAAAATATTAATATCAGCATTCCTGCCTAACTATGTAGCATTCAACTATATAGAAAAGCTATATAGCTGTTCTTTAACTGATTCTTTGAACCAGGCTTAGTTTCTTATTGCTTTTTAAATTAATAACTAAAATGTTTAAATACATCATTTTATATTTTATGATGGTCACAATTTTACTTTTTGAGGGAAAGAAGGTAGCAGATATACAGATTTCTATACACATATACATGCATATGTTAATTTATATATGACGCTTTCCAAATAAAATTTTTATAATTTTGTTTGTTGTATTTCTTTGTCTTATCTTTATAAAATCATTGGGGCCAATGATAAGCTAAATAAAAGCTGCAATGTTGATAACTTTTATTACATAATCAAGGGTAAAAGATTTGTTTAGCCCACAGAAATACTGGGGTAAAAACAAAGTTGAGGTTAACATCTAGAATATTCTCTTTATATCAGTCACCACTTAAGGTTTTACTACACATATTTGTTGATATAAGACAATAGTGACTTATTTGTATATTAAATAAAAACACTGATCTGCTGAGAAAAGCAATTTTTAATATTGTGTAGAGGGTTTTCTTAGCAGATTTTGTGCCATGGATCATGCTTCCCTGGTTTGAAAATATCATGCTGATGATTTGAACTTTACATTTGCTTGCCCTTGGGGAATATCAGTAAGACATGTCAACTATTTCCCCACTAATATCCCTGTTTATCCTACAAATACAAGCAGTTGTCTCTGAGTACACAGGCAGACTCTTCCAAATAGCTACAAAAACACCAAGATAACTTTTGAACAGGAGTAAAGATGAGGGGGTATTGTACCATATCATATCAAAGTTTCCTAAAGAGTAAAATTTGTATAAAGAAAATGATGTAGGGGTTAATATATTTATTTTGACAGATTTTTTTTAATTAAACATATTTTATATGCATTGTAATGCCTATTGGATACAATGTGTTTAGTTAGGCATGAAACTGAATATGAAACATTAAATAACAGCGACAATGGTTTTCTCATTAACACACAAAAAAAGCATATAGACATATATATTTGTGTGTGTATACTTTTAGTATTGTTATGTTGTTGTCTAGTAACTAAGTCATGTCTGCCTCTTTTGCTGCCTCATGGACTATAGCCCATCAGGTTCCTCTGTACCTGGGATTTTCCAGGCAAGAATACTGGAGTGCGTTGCCATTTCCTTCTCCGGAGGATCTGTCCAATCCAAGGATTGAACCTGCATCTTCTTCACCGGCAGGCAGATTCTTTACCACTGAGCCACCAGGGAAATCGCATACCTACAGTGATATCTATCTATATATATTTACTTAAATGGAGAAGGAAGTGTGTGTGTGTGTGTGTGTGTGTGTGTGTGTGTGTGTGTGTGTGTGTATGACATTGATCTCTATTTGTAAGGCAGCTGTTTTTACCTGTAAGAAGCTTTGGACCCCAAGATTTTGACACAATACTATTCAAAGTTTAAAGCAAAACAGCACAGGTTCAGGTTAATCTCTTGAAAATTTGTGTACTTCATTTTGGGTTTAGGTGCTTATGGTCAGAATACAAATCAGAAAACAAAAAAGCAGAGAATTAACAAACAGAAAAGTTGAGCAAAAGACCTGAAAGAGCAACTTTCTGTAGTGGGGTTAGGAGGATAGCAGACTCTATCTTAAAATGGGTTTTGCATATATTCTCCAGTGGACACGCACATAATATTTCTTATGCATTTGCTATTCAACATCTGGGTAGGAGATGAAGATGAAAGATAGGATATAGGGTGGAGGCTGGGGGGAATTCATGAATAATTTCATTTTACTTAGAGCAAATTTCAGCATTACTTTTATGTGCTAATTATCATAATACAATGTTAAATAATGGTATCTGGATGTACTCCAAGGTACATTTTATGCAGATCTAGCTTTACAAAGCATCAATTATTTTTAAGTTGTCTTTATACAATTTTTTATATACTAGGAAAATAGATTTTGAATACTCTTGATTGAACTCAGAGAAACGAAGGCAAAGCGATGATGACACACATAGTACAGAAGAAGGAGGTGTTAAAAAAATCCTTCTCTACAACACTAGGAACAGAATATTATCATTAGAAAAATGTACTATTTTAAAATAGATTGGATAATATTGAAATTAGAAGGGGGAATATTGGAAAATACAAAATTTTAAAATTCCCAGTGATAAGCCTTGTGTGTTTTAGAAGGAAAAGATCTACTTAAGTGCTTAGAATAAAATGGTGGGAAAATGATTAGAACCTTGTTTTATGGAATATGCAGAGTGACTACTACTGGCAAGTCACGGTCATTTGAAAGTTTCTAGCATTCTGAGATAGAATCATGGACAATCTATATTATTTTAGCCTGTTTCTTGTCTTTCTTGGAATAAACAGCTCTATTAGAATTACTGTAAGGTCTGTATAACAATATTATGATTGTTATACATACATGGCATCTCAGAAGTTTTCTGTCCACAGAATGAACACACTGACATAACAGCATTTCAGCATATGAAGAACTGATGATACCAGCTTACATAATAACTTATCTTGACGATAATATGACTCCTCCAAAGTTCATATTTTAAAAGAAAAAGATGCCATAATTTTGGCAACTTGCAAAAGCAGAGGTGATTCAAATATGCACTAAAATAAGAGCCATTTATTTCAAAACAGAAGATATTTCTTAGAGGTAAGGTTGCAAATATCACCATGTTCTGCTATCAGAAGGTATAATCATAATAAAAACCAATCTTATAAAAATTCAGTGAGTTAAAGATTGGCAGAATTCTTTGTTAAAGCTGCTCATAGAGATTTTAATTACTTACAGGTATAAGTAATTATAGATATTAATTACTCATAGTGTTACCAACCTCAAATAACCAAGATAAGGTAGGAATGAAGATGAACTGAAATATATACAGCTATCCTGATAGCTCAGTTGGTAAAGAATCTGCCTCCAATGCAGGAGACCCCGGTTAGATTCCTGGGTCAGGAAGATCCACTGGAGAAGGGATAGGCTACGCACTCCAGTATTCTGGCCTAGAGAATTCTGTGGACTGTATAGTCCATGGGGTTGCAAAGAGTTGGACACAAGAGAGCAACTCTCACTTCTTTCAACTTTCACCATATATATACAAATATATATGTATATACATATTTTTTGTGTCTCTTTTATAGTTCTCTATTTCTGTGCTAAGTTGCTTCAGTTGTGTCTGACTCTTGAAATCATATGGACCATAGCCTGCTAGGCTCCTCTGTCCATAGGATTCTCCAGGCAAGTATGCTGGAGTGGGTTGATTTGTGCAATAGAGAAGTGATTCATTCTTACACAAATAATCGATATATTGAAATTGACTTATGTTCAAGATACTATTTGATGATTTATAAATGTAATAGTTCATTTTATCCTTAAACATAGGTATGTATGAAAATTAATGTTTAGGTACATTTTAGTTTTTAAACATGATTGAAATCACTGCTTATATTACTCAGCATTAAAAAAAAAATTCATTTGAATCAGTTCTACTCAGGTGGACAGAACTGGAGCCTATTATCCGGAGTGATGTAAGCCAGAAGGAAAAACAACAATACAGTATACTAACGCATATATATGGAATTTAGAAAGATGGTAACGAGAACCCTGCATGCGAGACAGCAAAAGGAACGCAGATGTATAGAACAGACTCATGGACTCTGTGGAAGAGGGCAAGGGTGGGATGATATGGGAGAATGGCATTGAAACATGTTTATTATCATATGTGAAATCAATCGCCAGCCCAGGGTTGATGCTCGGGGCTGGTGCACCGAGATGACCCAGGGGGAGGGAATCGGGAGGGAGGAGGGAGGTGGGTTCTGGAGGGGGAGCATATGTATACCCATGGCGGTTTCATGTCATTGTATGGCAAAACCAACACAATAAAGTAAAGAAAATTTAAAATAAATAAATAAATAAATAAATAAATGTGTGATTTTTGGGGGGTGCATTTCTCTGCTGTATCCTACTTTGTTTTACTCTACTGGCATAATTATATCTAGGTGACATGGAGCAGAAACCTTTGCCTTAAGTTGTAGTATTTTTCACCTACCCTGAACATTAACTGACTCAATAGACAACCAGCAACCTAATAGATGGTAGAAGACAGGAGAGAAAGAGACAGCTTCACTAGGGAAAGTGTAGAACAATGGCATTAGTTCAGATACTAGAAATGAGTATTTTATCCAGCCTGGCACAGACTCAGGAAAGGACAAAACTTTCTGTTTAATTCTATTCAAATCACGGCTTTGAATATGACATGTCAAGACAATACAGTTCAGTGAAGATGAAGACATATGTGTGTCCTTCTCATGGGGCAGTCATTTTGGGCAGTGAAGACGCTCTGTAGAAGGAACTTTAAAATGTTTCCTTTGTTCTGATACTCCAAATGGTTAAAAATAAGTGCAGTTATATTGAAAACACACCACAGGAAGAATTCCAGGAAGGATATGTGAAAGGATTGAATCATGAATTGCTTTACCTGTATCTTATATTTTCTTACTAACCTTTCAATATTATTTTGCAAAAAAAACTGACACCCAAATATCAAGAAGTGATTTTTTTTTCTCACGTGTCACATTACTGAACGGAAGCTTTATGATTAGTAAACGTTCAGATTTGAGAACAAAGCGGCTCCATTTCTATAGGACTCTTAAGTCCCTGCAGGACAGCAAATTCCAACAAGCTGGCCTGACAGTGACTTCCTCTGGAGCAGAATGAAACAGCAGGCCATAAAGCACAGAAGCTTGACTTGCTGGGTGAAGGTCACTTCGATGCCTTTTGGGGGCTATTTCAACCACACTAAAATCGGTAAAGTAAAAATCAAAATGTTTGAGGGGCAGCAGCAATAGGGAAATCATTCCCTTTTCTATCTTTTCATAGCATCAGTGTGACAAATCTCTTACAGTGAAAATAACTCTGAATTGCCCACAGCTGCCAGGTGAGAAGACAGACACAGTGTGGCTTTGGTTTCAGGAAGATGAACAGGTAAAAGGGTTTGTAGGAAAAGCTTTCTTTATTACCTGATAGTGAGTTTTACACTTAAAAAAAAAATCAATGACTAGAATTCAGAATAACAACTTCAGTGAAAATATTCTAATAATGTTTTTACATGAGAGAATCACTTAGAAAAAATGTGGAAGTGACAAAGGAGTATGTATTGTTATTTATGATGAACACATATGCTTTAACTATGTGTTGTATTTCATACAGAATCTTTAAAATTTAGATCCAGAAAGGCCAATGAAATCATCTGGTTTAAACTCTTTGTATATAGATGCAGAAACGGAGGCCTGGGATGATTAAAAAAAAAAAGGTAAAAGGTTTGTCCTTACCAGAAGTTCATGATGGAGTTTGCCTGGCCTCTTGATGCTTAAGTGCACTTGCTACATAATGAAATGTATGTTTATATAATTTCCTCAAGCATAAAATGTACATGCTATGTATGTGATCTTCTAGACCTTTTAAAAAGTTTTCTGTGACAGTTATGAGTTTGGGTAAATATATAACTAACTTGAAGGATCGGGCTTCCTATGGCATTTCCTTTAAACTTTCATCTTTCTAAAACTAAGCCAAAAATGTTACTGCTGTTCAATAAACATATTTATTGCAATCATGTAATTTATTATTTAAATAAGGACTATTAAAAATTAAACTCAAATGACAGATATAAAGTGAGACAGTCCTAGGATACTGGGATGTTAATTGTCTTTAACCACTATATTTTCTGTTATGAAAAACTAATTTCTATGTTTTTAAAATAATAAATTAACTATTATTTTGTATGTTTATGCAGCTTAAAATAATGATTTGCATTTGAACTCACTTATCTGTATATAATTAGGTTTTATGTATGCTAATAAAATCCTGTGTTTCTCTGGGCTTTTGAATAAAGCATTCAATAAAAACATAAGTATAATTAAAAACGTGTGCACTTTCTACATGAATACTAAGGTGTGATCTGGTCAAATGATAATAAGAAAGAGCAATGGAAATGTATCTCTACCTTTTTTACCTTTTCCTGGAAAACTCTAATACTGTTTGAAGTTTAACAAACAAGAAGATCCTGATAAATTACTAAAAAGGAGAATGTGCTTACTTAAAAAAAATGGTGAAATATTTGAATGACACCTGGAAAAGCTAACAATAACTTCAATTATAATTTTCTATTTAATATTGGATGCTTTCATTGCAATTAAAACAGTTCTGTAAATATGATGGAATGATTTCAGAGACTTTAATAACATTTGTTGACTATGATATTTCTTTTTTAAATGATTTAGCCTGTAGTATTTCATATGTGCTATTATATGAAACATAATAAGTTGAATAATAATAATCCCGTTATTCAGTTTAAGAATTAGAACATGTTAATACTTAATATACTCATGTAACATATTCACATATGGACCACAATAAACTGGAAAATTCTTCAAGAGGTGGGAATACCAGATCACCTGACCTGCCTCTTGAGAAACCTGTATGCAGGTCAGGAAGCAACAGTTAGAACTGGACGTGGAACAACAGACTGGTTCCAAATAGGAAAAGGAGTACATCAAGGCTGTATATTGTCACCCTGCTCATTTAACTTATATGCAGAGTACATTATGAGAAACGCTGGGCTGGAGGAAGCACAAGCTGGAATCAAGATTGGCAGGAGAAATATCAGTAACCTCATATATGCAGACGACACCACCCTTATGGCAGAAAGTGAAGAAGAACTAAAGAGCCTCTTGATGAAAATGAAAGAGGAGAGTGAAAAACTTGGCTTAAAGCTCAACATAAGGAAAACTAAGATCATGGCATCCAGTCCCATCACTTCAATGCAAACAGATGGGGACACAGTGAAAAGAGTGGCTGATTTTATTTTTCTGTGCTCCAAAATCACTGCAGATGGTGATTGCAGACATCAGATTAAAAGACGCTTTCTCCTTGGAAGGAAAGTTATGACCAACCTAGACAGCATATTAAAAAGCAGAGACATTACTTTGCCAATAAAGGTCCATCTAGTCATGGCTATGGTTTTTCCAGTGGTCTTCTATGGATGTGAGAGTTGGACTATAGAGCAAACCTGAGCACCGAAGAATTGATGCTTTTGAACAGTGGTGTTGGAGAAGACTCTTGAGAGTCCCTTGGACTGCAGGGAGATCCAACCAGTCCATCCTAAAGGAGATCTGTCCTGAGTGTTCATTGGAAGGACTGCTGTTGAAGCTGAAACTTCAATACTTTGGCCACCTGCTGTGAAGAGATGAATCACTTTAAAGTCCCTGATAATGGGAAAGACTGACGGCAGGAGGAGAAGGGGACAACAGAGGATGAGATGGCTGGATGGCCTCACCAACTCTATGGACATGGGTTTGGGTAGACTCCAGGAGTTGGTGATGGACAGGGAGGCCTTGAGTGCTGAGATTTTGGGGTTGCAAAGAGTGGGACACCACTGAGCGACTGAATTGAACTAAACTGAATCCTTTGGAATCCTTATACTCTTTAAACATAAAGAGTCACCATTTTCCATTTCTCAAAGAGGAATAAATCACATTATAATCTTAAAAATAAAACATCAAGTTTTTCTTTTTCTCTTATAAAATAGTGTGTAGACTTTTGCATTGTTTTGTTCAACAAATATTACATTTCTAAGTTTGTTTCATATTTTATTTACTATAGTTAACGTGTGCTGCAGAATAATTTTGCATTGCATGAATATATCACAATTTCTTTACAAATTTTGTTGTCCATTTATATTATTATTATTATTAAGAAGAAGCTTTTTGTTTCAGTATGTTAATACATAAATTTGAAAGATTGTTTTCCTGAGCTGCCAAGCCAATTCACATTTTCACAAATGATGTGTAAGATTTTCCACTGATATACATCATTATTACTTGATATCATCAAACTTACTTTATCAAATTTGGTGGGTGCAAAATTATTCCTCTTGTTGAATAACTTGTAATATATTTGTAGCCTTAAGTTTTTCTTTTTTTTTGCAAATTTCCCCCTTATTTTGGTCTAGTTTTCTCTGGGTTGTTTTCATTTTTCTTTTTCTTTGTTTTTTTTTTTTTTTTTCTCTTCAAATAAATATTTTATTTTTTCAGCTTGTCTATTTTTTTCCTTTTGACAGCTACAGTCCCCAAAAGAACAAATGAGAATAACGTTTCATAGATGAGAAATCATACCCCCTTCATCAAACATCTCACCTCTTGACATTACTTGCAATTGGATAAACATGGAGGATAGTCCTATTGAATTGATTCCAACTTTGGCTGGACAATTACAATTCACCTGCTACATTTCTGAAGCAAAGTGATTCTGCTGCCAGTAGAATCTTTAAAATGCTGAGCATGGTGGAGACATACTCTTATCAAAGGAGACATTACAGTTTAATAAATGTTTTCATTTTTCTTAAGTGTTCATATTTTTAATAAGATTTGAATGCCAAGTTTTTCTTAGTATGTGCATTACAAATATATTTTCCCAATTTCTTTACTGAAAATTTCTTTTGATAAAAGATTTCAGCATAATTAAACTTATTAATCTTTTCTACAATGTTTGTGCTTTCACTGCCTTATTTAATATATACTTGTATACTACTCTGAGGTCATAAAAATATTTTCAACACTGCTCTAAATTTCAAGTTTTTATTTGTATTTTTAACTCTTTAGTTCACTGACATTGATTTTGCTTGTTATGTGAAGAAGGAATCAGTCTCTGTTTTAAAGGAAATATAATGAATCATCACATATTATTTTTTGAAAAGTACATATTTTTAATCACCATAGTGCTTTCTGCCTTTGTTATTTAACAAATTTCTGAACATAAGTGGATTTTTGTATCACAACTTTAGATTCTGTTCCATTAATCAATCTTTCCATCTCTGTACCAATAGACATGCATATAATCTTGATATCCAAGGCAAATCTTCCCACTTTTAATTGATTTTTTAGGATTGTATTCATTCTTACATATAAATTGTGCAGTCAATTTTTAAATTTCAATAATAAAAAATTGAGATTTTGATTAGAGTTTCTGATGTTTGATTATGATCCCTGATTGTATAATCACATTTAGTGGACAGTCTATTTCAAGTTTGCTTTTTTTCAAGGGTTTTATAGGAGTTGGCGATGGACAGGGAGGCCTGGCATGCTGCAATTCATGGGGTCGCAAAGAGTCGGACACGACTGAGTGACTGAACTGAACTGATGTATGTTTCAATCAAGAACTCTAGGAAGTATTCATTTTCATTTAGAAGTTTTAGTCATAGTTACCAACTGTTGTCCATGGTTCATTCCCAGAGTACAAAGCTTATAGTGCGAATTTCTCCTCATTGAGTTTCACATTTTGTAGGTTATTATTACTATATGCCCAGGTTTTAGCCAGTAGCTTCCCTTTCAGAAATCCCCCACCCTGTGGTGGTGGAATAACTCTTTAGAGGTACCATCTTTCCTAGAAAAGAAGCAATTCAATAAAAATTTTATATTGTAGAGGATCTATTTGTTTTATGTACAAGAGTACAAGAGTCCATTGGAGCATTTTTTGTGTTATTCTATTGAAAGTGAAACCTCTGAGGTAGTTCTAAAAGTATTACTTGCTTTTAACAATTTTCTCACATAAAAATACACTACAAATGCAAAATACATTGATAGTAAAAAAGCTTTATATATAGGAAAACTTTAGAGAATATACACAATATACACTATTTAAGTTGCTATATTATAATCAGCAACATTATTGCTATAAAGGAAAGATACTCATAAATGAGGAAGAGTTCAAAATACTCATCCAATTTACAACAGTCACTTCATCCTCCTATATAATATTCTCCTTACAATTAGTTTCATCTAAGTATAAATCTATAAATAAATAATTTTATTCTTTTGAACTTCTTACCTACCTCAAAGCTGTGGTTTGGTACAAAACCTCAAAAGGAATTTGAGTTGAGCCTTTTTTACATTTATTTATATGGGAAGCATTGATTCGGTGTGTAAACTGTACCAAATGCTGCAATAGATGCTGTTAAGAATGAATATATAAGGGAAACAATCTTGGCCATTAAAAGATAACAATCCAAAGCCTTTCAAGTTTTAAGGTAAGGAGAAACTATTTCAAAAATGAATTTGTGAGCTACTGTGATCATCTCCATACACCCTTGCCTCTTCCTCTTTTTAACTCCTTGTTAGAGAGTCTTAGTGATAAGAGCACAAGAGAAAGCCTGCAAGTTATCCGAAGAGGATGGGGATGAGACAAACAGATTTTTCTATGAAGCTTAGAATTTGAATGCAACACATCCTGCCATAACATTAATTTGCAAATCAATATACGTGAGGCAGGCAAAACAGCTCTGAGGTCAAGATTATCTGCCTATGTTTCAGACTCTATTAACCTTTACGAAGTAGAAATAGATCCTTTGGGGAAGCCTAAATAAAGAAAAGTCTCAAAGGCGAACTATCAGTGTCCCAAACATTTTAGGGAAAAACATTTTTTTTGGTAAGTCATACAATAAAAACTAATGTTTACTATTTTTTTACACTTGGAAAAGTGTGTTCATGTGATTCTCTCATTTATTCTTCCTAAGAATGAACCATCAAGTTAACTGAGGCTTTGTTTAGTTTATCCAAGGCAATGAGTGGCCCGGCTAGGGCTCATTCTACCAGTAACTCCTCTCCCTTTCCCGCTGCATCAGGTGGCCCTGCAGAAACATCTCTGGAGGAAGAGAACGTATCAGATGCGAGGTCTCTGTTTTTAACTCCATCGAAGAAGTGTCCTAGTCATGTGTAGGTTTTCTTACCTGAAGGTTTAAGTTACATGGATCCTGAGTACAAATATTTCTTATGTGGGTGTTTTCCACAGCAGGAGATCAAAAATGTTGCTTTGCCTGAGATAGGTAAATATTTTACTAAGAGCTTTTTCTTTTTTCTTTTTTTTTCCCTGCTTTTTAGGTCACAATTAATAGCAAGTATTAAGCTAGGGTTTGGCTTTGGGGTTTCCTTTTAAGTTCATTTATTAAAAGCAAGCTGAAGTATCTCTCTGAATGGAAGGAAAGGATCTGTATATAAGTTATTGGAAAGACCTTTTTTTTTTTTTTTTCTGAATGCCTTTCAAAATCAAAATTGCTATTTTCACACTGTTTCCTTCAATTGTCACATGGCCACACAGATCCCATTTTCCATGTGCTTGTTTTGTTCTTTCTTTAAGCAAACTATTTTTCTCGATTTTTCAATGCATTTAACCATAGCACAGGATTACATTTTTCAAGTGCGAGGTACAGCCATTATCAAAGAATAGAAGATTTTTTTGTTTTGTTTTGTCTTGATTTCAGTTCCCAAGAGAAAAAAATAAAAATCTGAATTGCTAATCCCTAAATTTTGTTCCCCTCTACTCAATTTGAAGTGGCCAAGGTTTGGGAACCCAGTGGTAAAAACAGAGCTAGCTGTGATGGGATGAGCTCTCTGTTCAGAAAAGAGAATGCATTCTCTAGGAAGATAATTTCAAACATGTACCACTATCGTATGGGGAAAGGATGCAAAGATCACATAGATTTTAAGTATTTTCTGCTACTGTTACACAGCCTTATGTTAAATCAATCAGTTAAGTTTCTGCTATCTGCCAGAATTTATGGTCATTTAGATAGTCTGTCTCTAGAGCTTTATGTCCCTGAGAAGTATCAAGTGACTGGACCTTCAAAAGAACAAACCAGATTTATCCTGAATTCCCTTAACTTATCTGTATAGAGTACATAGTCGGAGAAGGCAATGGCACCCCACTCCAGTACTCTTCCCAGGAAAATCCCATGGATGGAGGAGCCTGGTAGGCTACAGTCCATGAGGTCGCTAGGAACTGGACACGACTGAGCGACTTCACTTTCACTTTTCACTTTCATGCATTAGAGAAGGAAATGGCAACCCACTCCAGTGTTCTTGCCTGGAGAATCCCAGGGAAGGGGGAGCCTGTTGGGCTGCCGTCTATGGGGTCACACAGAGTTGGACACGACTGAAGCGACTTAGCAGCAGCAGCAGCATACAGTATATAGTACCTTAACTTCATTAAGAATATGGATCTGGAAAGGTCTTCATGACAATCCAAGTGAATTTGATTTTCCAGACAACCTGTGGCTGAATGAAGTATTCTTTGGCAAAAGATTTAATACATAGTCAGTAAGATATGCTTAAAACACCTGTACACATAAACACATACAATTCCAAATACCTAGTTTATACCATGTTTATACCACATATGTTTGCTCTTAATTGCTAACATCAGATGTTAATTCATGAATGAAGCCCAAAAGAATTTATAAACATATTTCAATACCCTACTAATAATGTAACATTCCATCTTTGTACTCTTGTAAGAAATACAGGAAGGTATTAGGAAAAATCAGAGGAATTATTGCCTTAAATTTACCACATCAGGAACCATGTTCCAGAATCTTTTTTATAAAACAAATTCAAGTTACAGTAGAATGAAATCCATACTATTTTCTGATTGATTTTAATGTTCAAATAAAGTAGGATATACTTATATGGATGCATTTTTATGTAAGAAGAGGAATGATATTTCCATCAAAACCTTTTCCTTAACTAGTGTGCCAGTGGATCTACTACCAGAGAAAGAAAGACAGGGGCAGCTCATTAAGTTTAGTCTGCATTAATTAGTAAATAGAGGCTAATGTTCTCCCTGCAATAGTTTCCCCAAGCACAGTTTTGTTGGTATGACAAAATGGAAGAATTGACAACAAAAGAAAATACATGTCATTGCTCCACAAGCACTTAATGTGATCATTTCCCCCTACCCTTTTCACATTTACAGTAAATGTTAATGGAAAATTAGTGCAAATTCAAGGGTCAAAATATACTTTTTATTAATACCAAAATGACATTTGGATAATATTTGTGAGTGATAGCTAAAAGGAAAGTACTTTTAAGTTGATAACTAAGCTCACTGTATCATATCAAGTAAGCTAAACAACATATGCCATTGCATAGAAGTAAAGTATATGAGGAAAATAGAATCTATATTATGAATGCCATTTCTGATGTCACTATCTATTTTAAACTAAACTTTATACATATAAGTGTTGAAAAACTTTGATTTTCTATCAATAGGGAAATGATTAAAACACTCCTGCATGGAGAACCTGAATCTGGTTTTACAGGAGACTCAGAGCCATTTCTGGAAACACAGTCCCCAAGGGCAGAGCCAACTCTGCAGCCACCATCCCTGTCTGTTCCTGATGTACACTATCAATATGCTCCCCCAGTCAAAATTGACTTCCCTCATTCTGTTGTTGTTTTTATTTATTGATTTTTGGTAATATTGTTTCATTTCACATTGTTAACGGTATTCTGTACTTTGTTTTTTAAACTTAAATAATAAAATTTATATTCTTTTCATTAAAAATAGAGAAATGGAATAGTATTAAAATAAACTAAATCATATACTTATTATGTATTTATTTAAATAGTAACCCTAGATTGTTTTTGACCATAGTAAAACTTCTTTTATTTGTTAATAGTAGCTTAAATGAGAAATACCTTCTCTGAAGAATTATAAATAAATTCATTTATATTTGATAACTGTCTTTAGTTGATTGACATATTTAGAAATTAACAAATTTTAAATTATTTAGAGGATCATTATCTGAAGAATACAATTTTCAAACTACTGTTGATCACTAAAAGGCAACTGAATGGCATTTCTTGATACTGGTTATTTATTTCAGACTTTACTTTGATGGTTGTTTTTGTTTTTTTAAATGTCTTTTACGTAAGTCATTAAATTACCACCCCAGACTGGCATCTTTAAAAATTGCATAACAAGATAAATATATTCATACAGTCTACATAATTCAAATTATTACAAAAGTTCAGAAATATTAGAGATTTTTTGACACCTCTTTCTTACCTGCTTGTGAGCATGATCATATGAATTAATGTGATTATCAAATTCTTGATGCTTGTAGTACTGCTTGTCACAGAGTTCACAGTAAAAATTGGCCTTCAGATCTTCCAGTGCTTTAGCTATGGTGTTCTCCTTCTCAGCATAATCCTGAAAAATAAAATTTTGAAGAAGGAAGCAATTAGTTTTCCTCTGAGGTTCCTTCCTTCTGACAGTCGACAGCTTGAGTATAGTCATTTGAATTAAAGATAATATCACAGACAAAGAGATATATAAAGCAAATACCAGAAAAGCAAATTAGAAGAAATTATCAGTTAAAGAAAATTAAAGATTAACAGAGGATATCAAAATAAATAATGGAAAGACTATAGAAATATGGAGAAGAAAAACAAATCACAGGAGAAATAGAAGCACTTGCTTGAACAAATTGGTATGCAAATATTCAAGCTTGGTATTTTTGTTTGCTTCCCTAAATATCTGTACAGCAACTTATTCATCCCAAGTAGATTTCATTTGACTAATGTTTTCATCTTGACACACATCAGTTTAGGTTGCACTTTTAAAATTCACTAGTCTTTGGAAAATTAAATTCTTTCCTGCAAGTTATTTACCTAAACTGAAAAGAATTAAACTGTATAAACAGATTTATTTCATCATGCTGATAGTAAATAAAGATCACTATACAATCAGGCTCCTGAAAGTATGAAAAATGCAGTGAGTTATCATTAGTTTTCATTTACAAAGCATAAAACAGTAAAATGTTTGCAGCACTTAGTTTTTCTTAAATCTAAATTTACTTGCTATTTCATGCTTCCTTAAATGTTAATGATGTCAGACATGAATAAACATTGCATGTTGAAACACTGTCCAAGTCTTTCACTGAAGTAATGATATAAAGAAGACCTACACTTAAATCCTTACCATAGAATATATTTGTTTCTAATTTACAGATTGTCTTATGTTCAATTTCTTTAAATTCAAAACTATACATTCATGCCTTTTACATTCATGTGCTACACTCCCTCAGGGACTAGAATGTGGAGATGAAACGACACAGTCTTCTATGTCAATGGCAGTAATCCTCTCACTAAATATAGGCTAGAAAAACTCATAGTTTGAATATTTAAAATCTACAAAATTTGAAAGTGATTTACTAATTGCAATTTCATGAGTGATTAATATGTTTGTTACCTTATTTTGCTATATATTTGTAATGCATCATTTCATAGTGTTCACCATCATTCATAGGTAGAACTTGTAGGTCTTATAGCAATGCATAATTGCCATAATCTGTATATACATAGTCCTCTTTCTTACTTTAAAGACAGTGATTTGTCATTATGTTTGATTAATTTTATAAACTTCACAGCAAGAGGTAATAAATTGCAAAATCACTCAAATTGTTCATATTTGAGTTGTCAATTTGAATAATTTACCATTTTGCAGCAGATTTCAGAAATATTCCCCATTATTTTTTTTGATTGCATCCAATATGTTTTTTTTTAAGTTAGTTTAAAATGATGAAAACGACTCTTACAGATCTAAACCGCTTACTGAATTTTTACAAAATCTTCAAAATAATACTTTGTGGATCATCCAATTTAAATGAAACAAAAATTAAGTACCACGATTTCATAGCAAAAGTGTGCAAAGCAGAGATAAAATTCTAATCAATATGAGTTGTGTTAATATTATAATGGCAACAGTCTGGTTCAAAGCAGAATTAACTTTCAAAACAATATTTTTGAACAGCAATTTCTCTGCAAACTAATTGATTTTCCTCATTAATTATAATTACAGTTAAGCTACTTCCTCTCTCTAAATTTTTGGTTATTTCTTATTATGGTGTTTTCTTTCCTTCCTAAGACTGATCTTTTCCCAGAGAAGCAACAATTTTTCCTAATTCTTCTTTCCTCAAAAGTGGGAAATTTTTGAGTAAAGCAAACCAACATTCTTAGGTTAAGTTGCATTCTTTAAAAGTATAAGCCTTAGCCTAGATTTGAAAGAGGAAAACAAATCTAAATATAATAGTCAAGATTTATTCAGTAGTTTTTTTAGGATCAGTTGCTGACTAAAGTTTGTATATATTAACTCATTCAATCATGATTCAAATGATAAAAATGTGCATTCTAGACATTTCCTCATTTTACAGGTGAGAGTACTAAAGCAAAGGAACATTAAATATCTAGCTTAATGACATATAACAAATAAATGTGCAGTTAATATTTGAGCACAAATAATTTGATCCATGGCACTTTGTTATGTTTAAAATTTCAAGCAGAAAAAAAATAGAGAGAACAATATAAGAGCTCCCACATACCCATCACTCGGCTTCAACAATTATCTTTAACTTAGGACCAACCTTGTTTCATTTTATCCACTCCTAACTCATATCGTTTCCTTTGCCTCAGATAATTTTTAAGGACGGTCCTAAATTCATATTATGTTATCTGTTAATCTTGCAGCATGTATCTCTAAAATAGAATAATTTTTTTTTTTTTATTGAGAGATAGAATCAGGAGGGAGGTGGGAAGAGGTTCTGGAAGGAGAACACATGTATACCCATGGTGGATTCATGTCAATGTACAGCAAAACCAACATGATAATGTAAAGAAAATAAATAAATATAATAATTTTTTTTAAATCATGAAACCAATATCAGACCTAACAAAACAAACAAAAAACCTACATTCAGTTCTTACTATCATCAAATAGCCAATCAGTGTGTTCACATAACTGCAATTGTCTAATATTTTAAAACAGTTTGTTCAAAACAATATTCAAATAATGCCCATATATTACTTTTATCTGGTATGATTCTTAGTTTCATTCAGGTTATAGGTCCTGCCTCTCTTTGTTTTATTCCTCATGGTATTTTAGTTTTCAGAATTTTTTTTTATTATTATACCTTACATTTTGTAAAACATTCAGAACTATAGAAACATTACAAGAAGATGATAATAAACTTTTATAAGGCCTTCTCTTTAATAAAACCGTTGTTAATATTTTGGCATGTGCTTGTTCTCTTGCTTTATCTCTATATCTTACTCTAAGATGTTAAAAACAACATGGCATAGCTGAAGTTAAGGTTGCAAATAGTTTCACAGTAAGAAATATTTTTAGGCTAGAACTTTCAACTTGATATAAACTGCAGGAAGAAGTCAGGGCTGTATTCTACAAAACATCAGTAGAATAGAATGACTGGTTATTGAACGTGGCATAAGGAAAAAGAGTCATATGTACTTTCATTGATTATACATTTTTATTTTATTTCATTTTTAATTTTATTTATTTATTTTCTTTATATTATCATGTTGGTTTTGCCACACATTGATGTGAATCCACCATTGGTATACAGGTGTTTCCCTTCCAGAACCCCCCTCCCACCTCCCTCCTGATTCCATCTCTCTGGGTCATCTTAGTGCACCAGCCCTAAGCACCCTGGATCAAGAATCAAACCTGGGCTGGAGATTGATTTCACATATGATAATTTATATGTTTCAATGCCATTCTCCCATATCATCCCACCCTTGTAAACTGATGGATCCTGGAAGATGAGGAAAGGGTAGCTGCTGTATGTGCAAACGGGGAGAAGGAGCACGGGGAACAAGGCTTCCAGTATCTAGAAAAAAATTTAAGTATGTATGTAGACAAAATCAGCCCTCATTAGGTTGACATGCCCAGTGCCCATGACCCCTGTCAATACCATGCAGATAGTATTGAAAGAGAGAGGCCTTGACTGGTATCATAAAGCATAGTATACAGACATGCAACACAGCTACCTTCCTGCATAAGTTAAAAAAATACATTGAATAAAATGAAAGAAGAACACAGCCGCTCACATTTCCTCCTCGAAACCAAACTCCCCTTTCTATCTGGCAAACACATTCTGTTCAATAATGTACACATTTCCCAATGCCCCAATAAGTATGATGGTAGAAAGTGAAGAAAGGATGAATTTTTATAGCTATCAAGTCATCCAAACTCTTCACAGCTTACATATATCTAAAGAGTACATCATTAGAAACACTGGGCTGGAAGAAGCACAAGCTGGAATCAAGATTGCAGGGAGAAATATCAATAACCGCAGATATGCAGATGACACCATCCTAATGACTGAAAGTGAAGAGGAACTAAAAAGCATCTTGATGAAAATGAAAGAGGA
The DNA here is from genome assembly GCA_007570785.1 of Antilocapra americana. Taxonomy (NCBI): domain Eukaryota; kingdom Metazoa; phylum Chordata; class Mammalia; order Artiodactyla; family Antilocapridae; genus Antilocapra; species Antilocapra americana. Next base: position 59,901,158 of record ML660200.1, on the reverse strand, counting down.
GAGTGAAAAAATTGGCTTAAAGCTCAACATAAGGAAAACTAAGATCATGGCATCTGGTCCCATCACTTCATGGGAAATAGATGGGGAAACAGTGGAAACAGTGTTAGACTTTATTTTGGGGGGCTCCAAAATCACTGCAGATGCTGATTGCAGCCATCAAATTAAATGACGCTTCCTCCTTGGAAGGAAAGTTATGACCAACCTAGATAGCAAGTTAAAAAGCAGAGACATTACTTTGCCAACAAAGGTCCATCTAGTTAAGGCTATGGTTTTTCCAGTAGTCATGTATGGATGTGAGAGGTGGATGGTGAAGAAAGCTGAGTGCTGAAGAATTGATGCTTTTGAACTGTGGTGTTGGAGAAGACTCTTGAGAGTCCCTTGGACTGCAAGGAGATCCAACCGGTCCATGCTAAAGGAGGTCAGTCCTGGGTGTTCATTGGAAGGACTGATGTTGAAGCTGAAACTCCAATACTTTGGCCACCTCATGCAAAGAGTTGACTCTTTGGAAAAGACCCTAATGCTGGAAAGGATGAGGGCACGAGGAGAAGGGGACAACAGAGGGTGAGATGGCTGGATGGCATCACCGACTCGATGGACATGGGTTTGGGTGGACTCTGGGAGTTGGTGATAGACAGGGAGGCCTGGCTTGCTTCAGTTCATGGGGTCACAAAGGGTGGGACATGACTGAGCAACTGAACTGAAGTGAACTGAAAAAACATAGCAGTTGAATCCTTATTTTCTGGGAAGCAGCATATAATTCCCAAGTTACAAAGTCAAGAATCTTTTCACATGCAACCATAGCAACTCTGCAGGGCAATACTTTTTGCAGAACAGCAAATTGAAACAAGTTAACAGTTTATCTAGAGTCGCAGGGTCAGTCCACCTACCCTGTAGTACAATGAATAGTACCCAGTAGGACTTTGAAGGGAAAAACTTTCTTTTTCAAAATGATGCAATTTATGTTGGCTTCAGCATAACACATGGCATCAAATGTGTTATATTCAGCCCCTCTTAAGAGTCAACAGTAACTCAATGCCATCAGTAACCTTCCCTGAGGAATGTGAACTCCAGGAGAGCAGGGATTCACTCCTGCTTTGTTGACTGTGATATCTCCAGAGGTTATAACAGAGCCCAGCACTAGCAGACACTTGACAAATAATAATAAAGTATATCAGTACTGTCCTTACATGTGTATAAAAAATCAAAAACTACCAGCACTAAGAGATACACTGTTTTAAAGTAGCTGTGTTCATGTTTGAGCTTTCAGTACCCAATCATTTGGGGGACATCTTTAGAGTTAGCAGCAAATAATATATTATCATTGTTAAATAATAGTTGTGATCATATCTCACATCCAATATTTCTACCAGGAATGCTCTATTTAAAGTAGTTAAAGTTGTGAAGGTATAAATAGATTGGGCACTATTAGAATATAATTACTTTCAATACTAAAAAATGTTTATATGTAATTAACACTTCAGTACTTTGGAAAATCTCTTTTCTCTGTCTCTCTCTCTCTTATTGCTCCTTGTGATTTACATGCAGCATAAATTTCACTATAGGTTCTCTAAAGAGAGAAAACGTCTGGTAAAATTTGATTGCAATGAAAACATTAACCAAAGAAGAGATCACACAGCTGTTCTAGTTTAAGAGGATATTTGATAGAGGGCATTTCATCAGAAACTCCATAGTGTACACATTCTGTAAAATACTGAACATCTTCTGGGCCATATCTCTTGTCCCAGTTATTACCAAAGTGACAGTTTCTGAAACAGTCTCCAGCAACCTTCTGTAGTACCATTTGGCTGCAGTTGGCCCCAGGCTGCTTTGAGGCATCACTTCCCATCCAATGGCTTCTCTGACTCACAATATGGGAGCTAGCAGATTCCCTTTTAGCACTAACAAGTGTACAACCCAGGAATGTTGAGCAGATAACACCATACAGGTCCACCCTTGAGCTTTGTGGACAGTAAGAACTCAAGGATAAATTATTTCCCATTTTATCTACCAGACAGATATTTTTGAGACACATTTATAAGATTCCACAGAGATTCACAGTGGGAAAGAACACCAGTTACTTGTGCTAGTGACAAACAGTAAGTATACTATTATATTAAATTTTCTTACCTGTTCTATGTTTGTGGAACTTCATTTCTGCTTCCTGGGCTCATGTCCCAAGTAAATAAGTACTGGTCTCAGGGGAGAAGGGTAGGGGGAAAGGGGACTTAAGAAGTTTGTGATCGACATGTATACACTGCTATATTCAAAATGGATAACCAACAAGAACTTACTGTATAGCACAGGGAACACAGCTCAATGTTACATGATAGCCTGGATGGGAGGAGGGTTTAGGGGAGAATCAGTTCAGGTCAGTTCAGTTCAGTAACTCAGTTGTGTCTGACTCTTTGTGACCCCATGGATTGCAGCCCGTCAGGCTTCCCTGTCCATCACCAAGTCCTGGAGCTTGCTCATACTCATATCCATCGAGTCAGAGATGCCACCCAACCACCTCATCCTCTGTCATCCCCTTTTCCTCCTGCTCTCTGTTTTTCCCAGCATCAGGGTCTTTTCAAATGAATTAGCTCTTCTCATCAGGTAGCCAAAGTTTTAGAGCATCAGCTTCATCATCAGTTCTTCCAATGAATATTTAGGACTGATTTTCTTTAGGATTGACTGGTTGGATCACTATGCAATCCAAGGGACTCTCAAGAGTCTTCTTCAACACCGCAGTTCAAAAGCATCAATTCTTTGGTGCTCAGCTTTCTTTATAGTCCAACTATCACATCCATACCTAACTACTGGGAAAACCATAGATTTGACTAGATGGACCTTTGTTGGCAAAGTAATGTCTCTGCTTTTTAATATGATGTCTAGGTTGCTCATAGATTTTTTTTCAAGGAGCAAGCATCTTTTAATTTCATGGCTGTAGTTACTTTGCTTCAGTTACCCTTATTTCCTTAAGGTTTTTGAAACTTTAGTTATACAATCGCTTTGACACTTGAACTTATCACTTGCTTTCCCTTGAATGTTCTCCTACCAGATGCTTCCATGAAATACTCATTCACTTCTTGCTGATCTGTACTAAAATGTTCTTTCCTCAAAGATGACTTCCCTTATCATCCTTCTATAAGAGGAACACTTGATTCTGTTCTTTCCTTCTTTTAGCTTTCATTTAAAATTTAGGATGAGGAAATTTATTTAGGAAGAAAACAATTATAGAACACCTTTGGGTACTGAAGATTGAAGCTGTATTATCAACATGGGAGAGACAAGGTACATGCAAGAGTAAACAGGTTATGTAAACAAAGAAGTGGAAAGTCCAAGAAGGAATTTTAAAAAATGCTAAAAAAAAAAAAACACATTCTAACTGAAATGAATACTTTCAGGGGACTCATCAATAGACATGGTACAGCTGAGGAAAATGAAACTGAAGATATGCCAACAAGATCTTAAACAAACTGAAATTTAAGGAGGAAGGAAGGAAAGAAGAAGCCAGAACAGAAGAATGTACAAGAAATATGGGATAATATCACAAGGTATAATTAATTTTTTTAAATACCAGAAGGAGAAAAGAGAATGCATTGGAAGAAATATTTGAAGAAAGTTGGCTGAAAAGTTTCCATATTAATAGAGATGCCAAATAACAGACCTAGGAAGCTCAGAGAACATCCAAAGGATGTAAATAGTACAACAAACACCTAGACATATCATATTTACACAACAGAAAGCCAAAGAGAAAATCTTCAGATTTAGCCTCTGTCACCTCTGTCAGATAAACTAACCAAACCATCATCAATGGATCTTGCCTGTAAGTAATTCTTTTCTTCTTCAGGAAGAAAGGAATATAGGAATATAGGAAAAGTTGGAGAAGGAATAAATTAATGTAAAATAAATATAAAAAGTTAACTTTGTTTAAAAAAAAACAATACCTTCAATGAATTGGGTAGTTACAACATATAAGTAAGCAAAATGAGTCACAGCAACGTTGGAAAGGAAAATGTGTGCTCAGTTGCTCAGTCACGTCTGACTCTCTGCAACTCTTTGGACTGTAGCCTTCCAGGCTCCTCTGTCCATGGGATTTTTCAGGCAAGAATACTGAAGTGGGTTGCCATTTCCTCCTCTAGGGGATCTTCCAGACCCAGGGATCAAATCCTGCATTGCAGAGCCATTGGAGAAACCCACTGTATAGCGTAGGGCATTCTACTCAGTGATCTGTGGTGACCGAAATGGGAAGGAAATCAAAAAAAGAGGGATACATGGGTGCATATAGTGATTCATTTTTCAGTGCAATAGATACTAACACAACATTGTAAAGCAGCTATATTTCAATAAACCTTAATAAAGAAAAAGAAAGCACTGGGGTAAAGGAATAGTCTTCTAAAGGGCATCTACACTACCTGTGAAATGGGATAGTGTTATGTGACACTGGACTTAGATTAGTAAGAATGCATGTTATAAACTCCAGACAGACCACTAAAAATGTGTTAAAATGAAGTGTATTTGATACACTAAGGGAAGAGATAAAATTGAATAATATACATTGTTTAATTGCTTCATTAAAACTTGAGAAGGCAGAAAAAAGGCCAAAAGAGAGAGAAACAAAGAATAAACTTAACAAATAGAAAACAAAGACAAACATGGTAGTTATTACATCAATTGTATTAAAAAAATCACTTTAATTACATCAATTAAAAGAAAAAACTGCATAAAAAACAGGCTAACTATCATGTACAAAAATCTATTCTAAAGATCCAGGATAAAAGTAAAGGGATGAAAGTACATAAAGACTATGTTATGAAGGAAGTTGCTACAGGGCAAATGAAGCTTGTTCATGTTGGAAACCCTGGACCCTAGTGGAGAGCACAAACCTGGGAGTTTTGTATTCATAGGGTCAGGGACCAAAGCTACTCTTCCAACAAGTCCCCTTAAGTATTGGCCCATGACAGGTTTCAGAGGGCATTTACACTTGACACTACATACAGAAAACACTGTACCTATAAACACATGTATGCAAATAGAAACACACACATATATGTATATACTCACTACTTATAATTACATGAAATATCTGTTGTAATTTTTCACTATTATACAGTCTGTGAAGGCAAGGTATTTATAGTCTGTTTATTGCCATATCCCCAATGCCTAAAGAATGACTAGAACAAATAGATATTTTAAAAAGTTGTTTAATAAATGAATGAATAAACTATATTTTTGGAGGTTGTACATATCATTTATCATTTATACACTTGAATCATGATTTTGGTGCTGTGTACTATTTGAGTGAATCGAAAAAATTTGTTTGAAATGCCCAAAATGCACAAATTTTTTTTCTAATATAATCAATAGTTATAATTCTTATTATATAAGTACCTATGCAAAATTCAATGCTTTTTATACTATAACTTCGGAGAAGGCAATGGCACACCACTCCAGTACTCTTGCCTGGAAAATCCCAAGGATGGAAAAGCCTGGTAGGCTGCAGTCCATGGGGTCGCTAAAAGTCGAACACGACTGAGCGACTTCACTTTCACTTTTCAGTTTCATGCATTTGAGAAGGAAATGGCAACCCGATCCAGGGTGATTGCCTGGAGAATGCTGGGGACGGGGAAGCCTGGTGGGCTGCCGTGTATGGGGTCGCACAGAGTCGGACACAACTGAAGTGACTTAGCACCAGCAGCAGCATACTATAATTTTCTGAAGGATAACTTGTAATATTGTAATCTAGATTCCCTAGAGCTAGATATTAGTTATTTAATATTTTGTTACTTAGACTTAGTTTCATCCAATTATGGCTTTCTATACATCAGTTTATTCTGTTTTCATTGTTAGCTACTTTAAACATAGCATTATACAATAGATCAAAAAGGTCAGAACTGTGATTTTATTACATAATAATAAAATTGAAAGGAAATAATAAACATTTTAAAATTCCAAGTGCTCTGAAGATTATAATATCAATACATATATATAGTTTCCCTCTAATAACTTGAACTGGAAGGGTCCACGACAACATTCAACAAGGCTATTTAGAGGCCAAGATGGTATAATTAACTCTTTTGGATTAGATGACAAATTTGTGTATTTTCTCTTACTGCATTTTGAGAATAGAAAATCTAAGAAGTTTTGCATATTTGTTAACCTATGTATTACTTTAAAAAATGGCCACATGCAAAAGAGGATATAAGAGCACCCGAGAGTGTATGTGTATACAGCATACAGGTATGTATAAACTGCAGATTTTTGGAAGGAAAAGGTGGACTTTTAATTAATTTTAGACTAGTTCTACTTCTTCCTAAAGTCAAACAGTTTTCTCTCCTTTTCCCCCTTTTCTTTTCATTTCCTGGCTAGAAAATGAAATTGTCTTGCTGAGAAGAAAATAAGGTAAAATAATAGTCCTCAAAACTTTTAGCCTTATGCATTTTTAGAAAATATTTTCTCAAAAAGCAAGCATGACACTGTAGGTGTCGCATTGGAGGAGTTGCCCAGATGCCTTGCGAAGATCATAATGCAACCATAGCTTCCCTAATAAGAGGAATAAGACATGGAGGCCTGCTGTCTCTTCCATTAGTGCCTGCAGGCTCTGCCCCTGTGGTTAATTCTGCTTTGTCTTGAACTCCAAATGGGAGTGATATTCTGTGTGTTTGATACATTGTTAGCACAGCAGGGAAAGCCCATTTGAAAATAATCATATGTTTCAGGTATCCGAAAGAAAAGGGACATTTTGCAAAGAGCAGCATTTTAACTTGAAAAACTTAGAACTAAAATTTGGGCGGAGAAGACACAATGAAGAAGGTAAGAACATTAACACATATTGATTCCCTCAAATGAGCACTACATGTCAATGATCTCAGGCCTGACAATATTAATCCTCAGGTGAATACTATTAGCCCCATTTTACATGTGATGAAAACAAAACTAGAAGGGTAAGAATAATTGGCCTGCAATCCTATACCATGTGATGGGGAGTCTGACATTTTGTTGACTCTTGCTGAGCTACCCATGAATTTTCTTTCCATGCCTGACATTGTTTTCTGTTAGGAGAAATCAATAGTGACCTAAAGGAATTAAGCCAGCAAAAAGAAACATGAGAAATACAGACTTTAAAAGACATTAAACTTTTAAGAAGAAAGTATATTTTGTTAAAATATAAATTTAGTTAAAATTTAAACATATGATGATGTAAAACATTTAATACTACTAGAATTACTTAGTGAACATGTATACTTAAAACTATGAGAATGCTAGTTTGAATAATAAAATAAGAAAAAGATGATTCTTCAGTGATTGAGGCACTGAACAAAGTCAGGAATGAGGAAGGAAGTGACCATGTAACCTACATGAAATCCATAACCAGGTGACTTGATCACATGACTGGATAAAATTTATAATCTAGTTTTCTAATATAAGGAAAATACTAGGCAAACAAAGTTTTTGATATATTCAGTTTCTAGAAAATATAATACAAGTGCATTTTAAGAACAAATAGTGAATTTGCTAGTCAATATTGACATTTTTCTACCATTGAGATGATATCTCTGCTTTTTATTTTAAAAATCCCAGGTTGCTATTTAGGGCTATAATTTGATAAAGATATCTACAGGGTTTGTACTCATGCTAGGACAAAAGATTTGAGTAAGGCAAAGAAAAAGATATCAAAATGTTCTAAATTGTATTTGACAAGGAAATGAACCTATATATTCTGGAATATTCTCTTTGTTGATATGATTTTCTGGAAGAAAAATGCTATTATCAAAAAAAAACCAAACTTATCTGGAGATAGCTTCAGAATAAGTAATGACAATACTAAATACTGAATATTTATATAGTACATACTGCATGCCAGCCTCACTTCAGGATACTTCATGTATTTCACATCATATAATTCTCACAACTTGATGTGGTCAGTTCTCTTATTATTGTCAACTCACAGATAAAGGAACAGGGACACAGAGAATTTAAGAACCAGCCCAAGCAAGGTTGGACAGTTAGTGGGTGGCAAAATCAGTACATAGGGAATTTGTACATAGGAAGCTTGGCTTCACTGTTGTATTATAATGATAGAAGCTGACAATGAGGTATAAAAACAGAAAACAGCACAATTCATGATTGTCCAAAAGACTGTCCTTTAGAGCTAAAAATGAGATCATAAGGACAATAATAAAAAAGCATTTTTGTTTTAAACTCCTACCTCCTGTTTCAGTAGCCCTGACTCCCCGCAAATACTCCCCAGAGAGAAACTTCTATGTACTCATGCATGCTCCTTTTCTCCATTACCAAGTCCTGCCTCCAGAAATGTCTGCTGCCAGGGCTCCTCTGCCCACTGAGCCTTGTGACCAGCCTTTTCCTGCTGTTTTTCCCCAGGCAGGTTCCCAAAGGGCCTGGTGATCATACTCAGGGTAATAACTCCTGTCATGGCCAAAGCAAATGTGGAGGCCTCCACTGCTGAGGATTAGAGCAGAGACAGATGTTCCAAGCACGTTGTAAGTGTAGAAATGTTTTCATATCTTGTAAAATATGATCTGAGTTTTCTTCTACAGCTTTTTTTTTTAACACAGAGATGACATTCAAGTACAATTAAGTATTTACAAGTAAATTCTACATGAAAAACATTTTTCTTCCGAATATTTTCATCTTTTTTTCTAATACATAGCATTTAAATCTTTCTGTAGAGAATTGCTAACAACCTTGCTCTGTCTGTCTCTCTCTGTCTTTAGGAACAAATCACTAGAAAGATTGTATCTTTTATTATATCAGTATGTGCCTTTTAACCTTCTCTTTTTAAATATCAAGACTATCAGGCTAAAAATCATAAAAGTCTGAAAATAATATGAGAATGGTAGTAAATATGAAATGTGAAAACTATTTCTAAAACAAAATAAACTATCATATCTGATGCAACTATAACAAGTATTAAAATAAGTCAAACTAAGGCTGGAAACGGAAGCACTGATGGCTCAGTGGTAAAGAATCTGCCTGCAATGCAGGAGACACAGGAGACATGGGTATGCTCCCTGAGTCAAGAGGACCCCTTGGAGGAGGAAATGGTAACCCACTCCAGTATTCTTGCCTAGATAATTCCATAGACAAAGGAGCCTGGCGAGCTACAGTCCAAAGGGTTGCAAAGTGCTAGACACTACTGAGCAACTGAGCACACAAAGCTGGAAAATATGTTGTAAGTTGGAGACTAAATTAGGTATGTTACCTCAGAAGCTATGCTATTCATGACACACAAGTACCCAGTTCTGTTCATGACCTGTGTTTACCAACCAGTATGCTAGATAGATTCTTTGCTTAAGGATAAACGGTTCCTGGAGTAGAGGAATGAATACAAGAGCTAGTGAGCTAGAGGGCCACATAAAGAGATGGTGTCAACCTACTAACATTAGGTGCCATGGTAAAGATTTCACAGGACCCTCTGGAGTACTTGAGGGTCAAGTGAGGCTTCTGGGGAAGGTGACAAGTGAACTGAGCTGTAAAGAAGCAGTAGCAATTATCCAAGAAAAGAAATGTCTGAATAGGTTTGCAGAAAAAGAGATACAATGTACATAGTCACAGAGGTTTGAACAAACTTGATGAGGTCAGGGAACAAAAGCAGGGTATTATTAACAGGGTTTAAAGCACTAGGCAGAGTGCTTTTTTAAAGAAAAAGCATGGAGAGTAAGTAAAAGTGTGATCACAAAGTCTGTGGCACAGGAAGGACCTGGCAGCTGTTTGGGCTACGTATGATAATTCAGAAGAGAAATTGGGAATAGGGAAGCTTGTTAACACACTTTTACAGTTGCTCAAGCGAGAGATGGTGAGGGCCTGTGTTACAAAACCTATAGGTAAAAAACTGTTCGATTCTAAGATCAAAAGTCACGTTGATTTTAACAATACAATTATATTGTCTGTTTATACTTGAACAATTTATAAACAATGAATCTTACTTTGAGGATTCCGTCTAATAGTTCTATAGATTTAATGTATATAGTCACTGGTTTTAATCATGAAGTCCCACTATCAATTAACCTCACATTACTTTTCTCTCTAACGTGCTAACTCTGCATCCCACCAGCCATGAGTCACTCCCAGTGTCTGTAACTGTACGTGTGCACAAGCAACTCTCCCAGCTTTGTGAACACGGGTGGATTTCAGGCCACTTTTGCTTAGGAAGCCCCTTGTGTTCAGTAACAGGCATCCCAGGAAGTGCCGGCTCTGCCACACTGTCAACCATTGTCTATCCTCGTTCCCTTTCCTTAGGAGATATTTCACTGTTACTAAACAATTCCATTGTAAAGAACAACTACAGGATACTACCAGCCATGCTAGGCATTTCTGAATTATTCCTTAGGAAAATTCTACAAGATTGATATTCTTTTTTTTTTTTTTAATTGTTTTTGCCATACATTGTCATGATATCACCATGGGTTTACATATGCTTCCCCTCCGGAACTCCGCTCCCTCCTCCCTCCCCCCCGGGAAATCTCGCTGCACCAGCCCCGAGCATCAATCCTCTGCTGGCGATTGATTAGACATATGATAATTAACATGCTTCAATGCCCTTCTCCCATATCATCCCACCCTTACCCTCATCCACAAAGTCCACGAGTCTATTCTATACATCTGCGTTCCTTTTGCTGTCTCGCATGTTGGGTTCTCGTTACCAAGTGGTGCTGGGAAAACTGGACAGCCACTTGTAAAAGAATGAAACTAGATCACTTTCTAACACCATACACAAAGATAAACTCAAAATGGATCAAAGATCTAAGCATAAGACCAGAAACTATAAAACTCCTAGAGGATAACATAGGCAAAACACTCTCTGCCATAACCCAAAGCGAGATACTCCATGATCCACTTCCCAGAATATTGGAAATAAAAACACGAATAAACAAATGGGACCTAATTAAAATGAAAAGCTTTTGCACAACAAAGGAAACTATAAGCAAGGTGAAAAGGCAGCCTTCAGAATGGGAGAAAATAATAGCCAATGAAGCAACAGACAAACAATTAATCTCAAAAATTTACAAACAACTCCTGCAGCTCCATTCTAGAAAAATAAACAACCCAATTAAAAAGTGGGCCAAAGAACTTAACAGACATTTCTCCAGAGAAGATATAAAAATGGCTAACAAACACATGAAAAGATTTTCAACATCACTCATTATCAGAGAAATGCAAATCAAAACCACAATGAGGTACCACTTTACACCAGTCAGAATGGCTGCCATCCAAAAGTCTACAAGCAATAAATGTTGGAGAGGATGTGGAGAAAAGGGAACCCTCTTACACTGTTGGTGGGAATGCAAACTAGTACAGCCACTATGGAAAACAGTGTGGAGGTTCCTTAAAAAGCTGCAAATAGACCTGCCATATGACCCAGCAACCCCACTGCTGGGCATATACACTGAGAAAACCAGAATTGAAAGAGCCACGTGTACCCCAATGTTCATCGCTGCATTGTTTACAATAGCCAGGACATGGAAGCAACCCAGATGCCCATCAACTGACGAATGGATAAAAAAGCTGTGGTACATATACACAATGGAATATTACTCAGCATTAAAAAAAAAAATTCATTTGAAGCAATTCTACTCAGATGGACGAAACTGGAGCCCATTATCCAGAGTGAAGTAAGCCAGAAGCAAAAACAACAATACAGTATATTAACGCATATATATGGAATTTAGAAAGATTGATATTTTTAATCTTAATTTATAGATAAGGGGAAGGAGGCCCAAAGAGATTAAGCAGCTCTTCCAAATTTCAGAGGTACTGGGTCGCAGTATCAAGATTTAAAACCACACCTGGTTATTTCATCTTTGAAGCCCTGACCATTAATATATAAGCCTGAAGGGACACAATTCAATTTAATACCAAAAAGTCCTCAGGTACCTGTTTTGTGTGAGACCAAAAGAAGGTGTGGAATGGAAACGTAAAACCAAATTGTTCCCTCCTCAGCAAACTAATAGGGTAGGAGACAGTCCGAAGAGATGGCTATAACGCTGTGGCAGAATTGCTATTAGACCACAAGTGAGAAAGAAATCACTCTTAACTCAACAAGGAAAGAAAATAAGGGAAGGATGAAGAGGAGATGGCATTAAACAGAACTCAAAAGAATGAACAGACTCCAACTCAGAAAGAGGACATTTGTCAGAGGAACAGTAGGGATTATGACATGGAGTTGAAAATTCCTGGAGTGTGCTGGGAACAGCAAGTTGTTCAGAGTTGCCAGAGAGTTTGTGAAGTATACTCAGAAAACAAATTAGGGATGACCTTGCTCTAAGGCTTGGAAGGACTGTATGTCCTGATAATATAGATGTTTGTTCTATAGACAATGGGAAGACTTTAGAAGTTTTAAACTGGCAAAAAGAAATGATTACAACTACCTGGGTGGATAATATAACTCTCCACACTTCTTTCTTCAAGATAATTTTTAAAATGTATATGTATCCTTAAGATAATTATATATATATATATATATATATATATATATATATATATACAAATACATATTATATAAAATAATTTTCATGATGGTTTCGGGTTTAATTTGATTATGTTGTCAACTGACAGAAAATATTTCATAATAATTATAATTCAAAGGAAGGGAAAGTAACAGAGAGGCCAGTTGCACTCAACCTTTTCTGTAGAGTGAATGGATAGCTCATATGCTTAAGTTCTATGTTCCTTTTATATCAGTGTATCATTTTAAAAAAATTCTTCATGTGTTGTCCTCAGTACAGCATGATTTTAGAGTTTTATGTTTTTAAATTAGAAGGAGAAATCACTGAAAGCAATTTTTGACAAGAAAATCATTGGGATATTACTATTGCATGACCCAATCTCTTTATTTTAAAGAGAAAAACATAAATCTAGACATGTAAAAGGATTTTGCAAAGGTTATTATTTCTTTCTTGTTAGAGTTCTAAATGGTTCTCAGTTATTTATTTATTAAGCAAGTATTTACTAAATGCCTACACTGTGACATCTTTTCCTCCTCAACAGCACCCCTGAATATTCCACAAGTAATTACTTTTCCTCTTAAAGTGAAGCAGAGAGAACCATAAACTTTGCCTCTTATCAACTTACATGATAAGAAAACAAGAAAATGATGATTTTTTTATCCAGGCAATAAACTACATAATAGTTGTAAAGAAGTTTTGAAAAAGCAGAAAGAAGGTATGAAATGCCTGAAAATTTTTTGATAAAGTGTTTTTTTTTTCATTTCGTTTTTTTAAAAGAAATTCTGCTAGCTTATTGCTAGGTCTCCATCTTAGAAAAACAGGACACTTACCCAAGAATGTCCCCAGTGAGTTAAGAGAGATATGACTGTGTTATCAAAGACACAGTTTTTGACCTGTGTAATGGAAGAGTCTAAACTTCTCCCCATTTTGACTGTGGGAGCTGAATTGCAAGGCATAGGTAACTTCTTCTTTTTGCCAGCTTTTGCTTACCAAGTAGAAATGAGATCTTGAAGCCACAAACCACAAAACTTGAAGCAGATTAATTAACAAATACTGCCTAGTATTACATTTGTCATAAAGAAAGGGTGATGAGACCTTTTAGGCCAGTCTGTTCCTTAGTATTCTGAATTTCCCCCTCACTGAAATGATGGGAAAAAAAAAAAAAGAGAGAGAGAGAGAAAAAGTTACACATGGTCCTTGTCTTTATGGAGCTTACAATCTAATGGGGCGGAATGAACAAAAAAAGAAGAAAATATGCTCAAAATTGCAAGAATAAAATAATTACAAACTTATGGTTTCTAAAACGAGTTTGTAAGGGAGAAAAATGTTAAACCAGACAGATATGAGGAAACAGCAAAGATTAACGCTGAATTAAGTAAATAGAAACTAGATAAATCATAAACAAAATCCAAAAAAAGTGATTCCTTGAAAAAACAAAAAAGAAATTGGCAAATGTTTAGCTAGATTTATCAAGAAAATGGAGAGGAATGAAAGGGAAGACATCACTAAATCAAGAATGAAAAAGAAGACATCACTACCAAGTTTATAGAAACATCAAAACTTACAAATTCATACAACAAAAAACTTCCAGTATATCAGGTAACACTGCTGAAATGAAAAAATCTTGTGATGACACAAACTTTTGTACCTTATTCAAGAATAAGTAGAGAATTTGAATATATGTAAAACATAAAGGGATTAATTAGTAATTTTCAAACAATAAGCAAAGAAAAACTCAGACAGACCCACATGGTTCCACTGGTGAAGGCTATCAGACATTGATGGAATTACACCACTTCACAAATTCTCCCAGAAAATAGAAATGAAAACTTTTCAACTTATTTCATGAGGCCAGTATTACTCTGACCCCATAGCAGAGAAAGACATCAAAGAAAAATACATCCTAATGTTTCTTAGGAATAGAGATGTAAAATTCCCCAACAAACTATGTAGAAATAATCAAAATCAAATATATAAAATGCATGGGACACTATGAACAAGTAGGCTTTATCTCAGGAATGTAAGATTGGTTTAACATCATAAAATCAATCAATGTAATATATCAGTTTTAATAGAATGAATGACAAAAATCACAAGATCATCTCAATAAATGTGGAACAAAGATTTGACAAAATTTCATACTTCATCATAAGTACATTCCCCCTACTGGGAGACTTCCTCATCTTGATTTTCTACAAGAGTGCAGAAACAATTCATTGGAGAAAAAATGGTTTTTCAAGAAACGGAACCACCAGACATTCATGTGCAAATCACTGAAGCAGTACTGCTATGTTATATCACACACAATAATAAAGTAGAAATAGATCATAAGCAATAATGTAAGATTTAAAACTATCATTTCAGTTCAGTTCAGTTCAGTCACTCAGTCATGTCCAACTCTTTGCAACCCCATAGTTTAAAACTATAACATATTTGGGAAAAAAAACAGCAGGTAATAGATCTCTATGACCATGATTAAAGCCTTTTTAGTTAGAACAGTAAAAACTCAAGTAATGAGAAAAAAATAGGTAAGCTGAACATGAGCAGAATTTTTAAAAATTCCTTTCTTATTGTGAAAATGAAACCATAAGTATAAATGTGAAAAGATAACCTATCGAAGAAAATATTTGCTAAGTGAAATGTCAACAAAAATAACATATTGTATAATTCCATTTATATGAAAAGTCTAGAATAGACAAATTTACAGAGAAAAAAATTGTGTTGTTATTGCCGAGGACTGGGTAACTGGTGGGAGGGTACCTGTTAGTATAATTTCTTTTTTGGAGGTGAATCAATAGTTCTAAAATTTGATTATGGTGATGGTTGTACAACATCATGAATATACTAAAAACCACTAAATATAAACTATATATGCATGAATTGTATACAAAGCATATACAATACCAAACTTTACACGGTATACAAAGTATAACTCAATGAAACTATTAATATGACTATATAATTTTAGCTGTGGTTTTTCCAGTCATCATGTACAGATATGAGAGTTTAACCATGAAGAGTTGGTTGAGCGCCAAAGATTTGATGCATTATGCATTTGAACTGTGATGCTAGAGAAGACTCTTGAGATTCCCTTGGCCAGCAGGGAGATCAAACCAATCAATCCTAAATATTCACTGGAAGGACTGATGTTGAAGCTCCAATAATTTGGCTACCTGATGTGGAGATCCAACTCACTGGAAAAGACCCTGATGCTGGGAAAGATGGATGGCAAGAGGAGAAGGGAGCTACAGAGTATGAGATGGCTGGATGGCCTCACTGACTCAATGGACATGAGTTTGAGCAAACTTCCGTTATTGCTTTTGGACAGGGAAGCCTAAAGTGCTGCAGTTCATGGGGTTGCAAACAGTCAGATACAACTTAAGTAACCGAGCAACAACAACAAACTTTAAAGTATTACTTTGGTTCTGCTGATAAAAACTTTATTGTATAAGATGAAAATTAAAGTACAGCCAAATATCATCTTGGATTTTGTAAGAATCCAGTTTTATTCAGAGATAATTTTTAATCATGTAAATAGAATAGGTGTATGTAAATAGAATTTCTTTCAAGAAAAGTTCATATAGGAGAATTAAGATCAAAACTTTTTTTCTATGAGTAAGATTATCAAATAATTAGAGCTAATGCTTCCAATGGAAATGGATTAAAAAGTTGAGTAAAATATCAAAATCTCCTCTCAAGAGCATTGCAAAGCTGATAGGATAAAAAGAAATTTCCAGAAAAATAACTTGAGAACCCAGAGAAGAAGTAAATGCAAAAAGCTACTTTTGCTGTGAGTAATTTCTGGATATTTCATGAACTTGGATTTAGTCTCTGACCCCTCAGCAAGGTATCCAGGTAGAAATCATCACTCTGGGTCTGCATAGTTTAAAGTCTCACAGGTTACCCACCACCCACAATGACTGAATTCAAGCAAGTTTCAGTATCAGAGTAAATCATAGGTTATCTTAGTTTTGACAGCAATAAAGAAAAGAAAATCATTAACATAAAGCAGGACTGGATTTTAAATTTTCTGTAGAATTTTTAAGGAAAAACCTGAATTCAGAGGTCTTAGATTCACAGTGCCAATAGGCTCTTCACAAAAGCAAACATAAATCTTTGGAGATTGCTATCTTCACACCAGGCCTCAAATAAATTCTGAAGATTATTTTAGAATGAAATAGAGAGGCTCACATGAAAAACGATTAAGAATATGGACAAAGACATGACTGAGCCCTCTCTTGTTGGATATTGGACTGGATGGAGTTCAATATATCTGTAGGAACTGAAAAGAGACATAGAGATATCAGAGAGAAAAAGAAAGAAATAGAGATAGAAAACATGCATTTTCTAGCTATGTTCACTGAGAGGGCTTAGAAGCAATGGCATTCTAGTAGAAAACAACACACTTAGATTCCAGATATGTGTGCCTTTATTGATCACCAGAGTTTCTTGAGTAAATGAAGGATTCTAGGATTGAGAGAAGAAAAGGAAAGATAAGACTGGAAAATCACGTGGAGTTGGCCAGAGAGGAACTGACTGAAGAATCCTGGGACACATCAGGATAAACAGAAGTCAAATTGAACAGTCACCCACTTGCTAAATATTGAACACGTTTAGCATTAAAAAAGTAATGAAATTTAATAGTAAGCAGTACATAAAATAGGAATCCATAAATATATATTAATATAAATAGGGATATGATTATAAAATGTTGGAGAAGAGAAAAGTGTTTTTAAATAGTGTGATGCTGACTGATAATGAGAGAATGATTTTGGAATCAGGAAAATCATCACTTCACAAACATCACAGTGATAATTGGTTTAGGCAAGAATCATTTACAGATTCTAAAATAAGGGGATGAAACATTTATGAAAATGTGATTAGAGCTAGGATACACAATAATGGGACCAACCGAGCTCATGTGTCTCCTAATGTGATGCAATGAGAAGAACATTCCATCCCTTCCATGACATTCCTGTGAAAGATTCCAGGATTATCAAAATAAGGGATTTCTACTTAAAAGAGAATGATTTAAAATTAATAGATGATAAACTGGAAACTTTTCTTCTTTCCCATCTCTCAGCTTTCATAGAATTGAAGACTGTTAAGATCTCGCCCTGGATTAGACTATGGCTTAAGGGAAAGTTGTGGGGGGTTTCATCTTCTATCCAGACAACTGAAATGTTCTGCATAACAACGGTAAGCTTGCTTCTCTTTCTGATATTTCATGTGTTTACTGGAGTAGCACTTTTAATTTCCTTCAAAAACTTCCCTTTGTGTTTACAACTTAGTTAACTGGTGCAGAAGGCGTAACTTTCAGCCTATCTTCTGATATGCCTTCTTCACTAAGATTAGTCATTTCTAGGTTTTGATTTAAAGTGAGAGACATGCAACTCTTCTTTTTATTTGAACATTTAGATGCAACTTTAACACAGCAATATCAATATCGCTGTGTCTCAGGGAAGAGTGAGGTCTACAGAGAGGGAAAGAAATGATTGGTCACTGAAACAGTCAGAACGCTTGCATTTATCAATCAATTTTGCCATCTTATATGGGCATGGTTTGTGGAGCCTCAAAACAATTACAACAGTATCATCAAAGATCACTGATCATAAGCAAAGGTAACAATATGACAATGGAAAAGTTTGAAATACTGCAAGAATTACCAAAATGTGAGGCAGAGACAAGAAGTGAGCATATGCTTTTGGAAAAATGGTGCTGTTAGACCTGCTTGCTTCAGGGTTGCCATAAACCTTCAATTTGCAAAAAAATTCAATGTTTGAAAAGTGCAATAAAATAAGTTATGAAATGTACCTGTATTGTGCACACATACACATTTAAGAACATTGATTAAAGGAGTTAGAAGCCTTTGGAATTAGGATCAAAGATAAAAACAATAGAACAAAACAGTGCACTCTTAAATAAATGAATGATAAAAGTGTGCTATGAATCAGGAGTATAATTAACTCATTTATTGACATATAGTCTCAAAATTAAAAAAAGGAAAATAACTACATCCAATATTTAGGCAAAAACCCCTGTAAAGATTAAACAACGTACATGTTATCTGCATTAACTGATTTTATTAGCATCTGTGGTCACAATAAAAAGAAAAAGTATTTGTTTTACTGACAGAAATATGCAGTAAAAATAAGCATTTAAGTAAGATGGTATAATAACTTCTGGAAAGAACTCGATATTTCTCTAAATTAAGTTCTAATTATATTTTGCATACTGATCTTTTGTACTGTACAGACTTAAAATAGGGTTGAATCCTAAAGGAACCCTACAAGTCTACTTGTTTTTATGCACACAGTAAAGTCCTGCTGTGTCAATAATTACCAAAATAGGAGCTCTTTGGCTAGTAGGACCCCCCACTAGCCAAAGTACCAGTTTGTGATAGACTCTCAATAATTTCTTATGGACTGAAGAAATGGATGCAATGATTATGGAGTGGATAACAGAGAGAGACAAAATGCATAATTAATTGGCATAGCCCAGGATACTTTGATTAATTGATAGGTCATTGAAATGACAGAGGCTGCTTCAAAGCCATAAGAGTATAATGAATTCTTGATTGACATTGTATCCCTGAAACTGGTTATTTTTCTCTATGTAAGATTAAAATACTGAGGTTTCTCTCTAGTCAAGTGTGGCCATCAGTATCAAAAATTTAGAAAGAGCTATTGACTTCTACAATGAGATATCAAGATTCCACTTTTGTTCATGGCATTATTCAGGAATCTGAAACTGATAGGATATTATCATTGGGAAGCAAAATGTTTCCAAAACGGATTCTTCCCATCCCCCTCACTGTCTTTTTGCTGGCATGGTGGTTGTTTAGTGTTTTGGTAATGGCAACTTCATGTATGAAGATATCCCTTTTCTTCAGATAGCAGTTATTAAGCTAACTAGAGGCTACCAAATATGAATAACATGCATTTGAAACACCTACCAAAGTCCAGACTTTGATTCAATAGGTTTAGTTGAGGCTTGAGATTCAGAATTGTTAAGACATTCTCAAGCAACGCTAATGTGACTATAATGCAATTTGAGTGGAAATTTAAGTCACTCAAAAATTAATGCTTCAAGTATAACATCAATATCTCCCTTAGTTGAAACCCATGCATAACCAGTAGTCAGTTCCATTCAGAGAAGGAGCAATTAATTGAATAATCAGATGATGCTTTTCTAAATTTTAAAAAGTATAGCACAGTAAAATATTTTTAAATTAATATTAGCCCCCACATCTAAACAAAAGTGGTTATTAGCATTACACTAACCATTAAGATGAATACAAGTTTATTTGTCAATAATTTGCATACATGAATATACTGGGTGGTGCTGTCCCTTTAAAGGAAAATCTGGTTTGTCACCTCTCAACTTTTAAAACCAAATACGGTATAGTCCTTTTTCATTTTGAAAGTAACTTTCAAAAACCTATGAAATATATCACTTTTTCCTGTCAATGTACTCTGAAGGTTGTAAAACATACTTTGTAGCAGAGTTTTATTCTAGCAGAATAACTATATACTTGCTTCTTTACCTCTTAACTTACTCCCACAAATTGAGGCTACCATTAAAGATAATTTATATTTTATTGTGTCATGTAAGTTTTTCAAGAGCATCTAGTAAAATTTATACCCATTTGTCCACTCAAACTGGATTCCATTCCATCTAGTAAAAAGGTTCATTCTGACGGAAATCTTTTCAGTGCCTCAGAGAATCAATTTAGTTCTTTAGGAAAGGATGGAAGATAGAAAGTGACTGTCTGTGCAAGACTGAGATTAAAGTGACTAGATGCTGCAAGGTGCTCTCAACGGTATGCTAACAGTTTTCTTTTCAAATTCAGTTCACTACTCATGAATTGCCAGATGGATCAGAGTTACTTGACTACTAACTAAAACAGGAGTCCTATCTTAGCATTTCACAGCATCAATGATGCACATAAATTCCTCACTTTAAATAACTCACAAAGAAATAAGTCTGTCTCAAATGATAAAGAATTCAAGTTAACATCAATGAAATAACATCTCTTTTTAATCATGTGTGTGTGTATTAGTCACTCAGTCATGTCTGCCTCTTTGTGACACCATAGACGGTAGCCCACTAGATTCCTCTGCCCATGGAATTTGCCAGGCAAGAATTACTGGAGTGGGTAGCAAATAGTTAACAGTTAAACTTGGAAACAATACTTTGTGAAAAGAATCTGCAGGCTTTATGCTCTGAAAAAAATTTTCTATTATTAAACTTTAGACTTGTGAGTTCAGCAAACATATGATATAATTATCCAGGTATACAACTGGTTTATAATTTTTTAAAGCTTGTTTCAATATAGAATTCTCACAATAAAAAAACAAGTAGATTGCAAAAATTATCTATTAAAGAGATAAAAATCATTAACTGATACATTTTATCAAGTAGAATCCAAAAATATATATTTGCTCCACAGACTTACAGTTTTACTCTGCATAATTAATATTTGCAAAACATAAAATTTTGTCAAGTGGATTAAAAAAGGTTATTTTCACATTTTGTAAGTTTAAAAATGATAAAAACTCTAATTAGTTGGCTGCCAGGGATTAAAAGGCTATCTATGAATTGCCTAATATAACTAAATTTCACTAATTTGTCCCCTAAAACTTGTTTTTTTGTCTATGTCATATATAAATCTAGATTTTTCCCTTAATTGCAATTTGAATGGTAGCCAATTGAAATTCTTTTGGAAGCAAACTAAAAATAAGTATCATCTTCCAAGAGACAGTAGATATTTTGTATGGCGCTGTCCCAACTGTCTCAGGAAGTGCCTTCTGATAGATGGAATATGTTCCTTGAAAAATCCAATATGACAGTTCTTATACTTTTTTCTTAAAAATACAGTGACCAAAAAAAAAATACAGTGACAAGATCAGTAAGAAATTCAAAAGGTGATTTAAAGTCTCTATGTCTATTAATATGAGAGTTTTGTGATACTTAAATTTTTTTAAATGTTTTATTTTTAAATATATTTCACATTATTGAAAATATTGCATAAAGGATTTTAATTTTATTGTAGCTACTTAGTTAAATCATGTCATGGACAAAAAATCTAAAGTGAAATAAAATATTATATTAGAAATGTGGAATTTATACAGATTCCCCATTTATTATATACAGTATTATAGTTTATAATATAATTTTGTTTACAGTTTACTTAGAACTAATGAACTTAAATTTTATTATCATTATTTTTGCATTCAAATATTTCTTAATAAAAATTAACATCAGTAAATTTTGTTTTATAAGCAGTATGTATAGAAAGTATACTGTGATAATTAAGGACATATGTTATACAATTGATAAAATTTAAGAAAAGCAAATTTGTTTGACTCTAATGTTTACATTAATGTTCCTTCAAGAAACATAGTTTTAGTGACTTAAGATAGTATTTTCTTTTTTTACAAGGCCACTACTTTCTTCAGTAATACATATTTTCATAATGCTGCTAAACAGAACTAAGTTGTGTCAGACTCTCTGTGACTCCATGGACTTTAGGCCAAACTCCAAGTTTTTGAGATTTCCCAGGCAAGAATATTGGAGTGGGTTGCCATTTCCTTCTCCAATTTTTCATAATAATAAACTTTGTTTGTTGATAAAAAAAATCTTTTACATTCAAATTAGAAGTAATGAGAAAAATACGTTACTATAGTCCCATAACAGAATTTAAATATAGTAAGGTCTAAACATATAAGTCACTTGCTCCTTGCAAGAAAAGCTATGACAAAACTAGATAGTGTATTAAAAAGCAGACACATTATTTTGCCAACAAATATCATCATAGTAAAATTATATCTTTCCAGTAATCAAGTAGAGACGTGAGAGTTGAACCATAAAGAAGGCTGAGCACTGAAAAATTGGTGCATTCCAACTGTGGTGCTGAAGAAGACTCTTGAGAGTCCCTTGGACAGCAAGGAGATCAAGCCAGTCACTCCTAAAGGAAATCAACTCTGAATATGCTTTGGAAGGACTAATGCTGAAGCTGAAGCTCCAATATTTTATTCACTTGATGTGAAGAGCCAATTCATTGAAAAAGACTCCAGGAGATAGTAAAGAACAAGGAAGCCTGGCATGCTGCAGCTCATGAGGTTGCAAGAAGTGGGACATGACTTTGCGATTGAACAAGAACAAAAACATATAAGTATAGACCTGATGAAGCTGATAAACTCTAATTTCACCATTAATTATGGTTTATGTAACATTTACACTATTTTTGCTTAAGTATTAAGTGAAATAGATAATAAGAAAATATGGTTATAATGTTGGATTTTCTAAATACAAATTGTTTTACTTTGAATATGCACTCTGCAGGGAAGAAACAGAAATAGCATACGGTATTGGGACTAACAGGCAGGTATAGTTTAGATGTGTAAGAAATCTAGTTATTTAAATTTAAAGGAAATAAAATTGGTCTAAATAAAATCATGTCATTGCAGTAGAATATATGTTGATCAGCATTATTTTGAAGTTCATTTTCTTTCAAGAAAAGGAATTTTTACACAGTGTCACTAACTGGGACAAAAAGAAAAATCAGAACATTTATGTATTCACTTATAAGATGATGTGTCCAAAGTGTGTGTGCATGTGTATTCAACACATGCATGCACCTACTATCATATACCATTAGAAGTGAATGAAAGAAAGTGGAAGTGAAACTGAAGTCGTGTCCCACTCTTTTTGAACTATGGACCATAGCACACCGGGCTTCTCTGTTCATGGGATGTGTCAGGCAAGAAAATCCAGTGAATAGCTACTGGATTAGATAGATAGTGAACAGTGAATAGACACATTTATTTGGTATTTTCATACAGTGGACTATCACTTAATCATAAAAAGGAACAAACTACTGATTTATTCAACAAAGAGAATATAGAGCTATAAAAGTCTCAAAGTTTGATGCTTGGGACTTAATTGTTTCCTAGGTAGTTCCATTTATCATTCTTCAACAGATTAGTTTTAATGTTGTTTCCAATTGAAAACAAAATTTGGTGTGAAAGAATACAAGAATAAACAATCACAGCAGGTTTTGATAATATAATGCCTTTTATAGGTTTTTCTGAATTTCTTCAGTTCATAAGTATCAAACTGGACTCCAAGTGCCTATTAATAAAGTTTAAAGAACCTATTAAAAATAAAAACAAAATCTCATTTTAGAGAAAGTCAAATTAATAAAAGCTGTCTAACAATTACCATATTTGCTTCTTTGTTTGCAGTTTTAAGACTCAACTAAGAAGGAAGCCGGGGAAATGCAATATTTTGATTATATTTAAGGACTGCCCCCCCACACACAAAATGACAGAATGAACACTGTTCATTTAGGCAAATACAATATCAAAGTAATCCAAGTCTGTGTGACAACCACAAGTTGAACAGTTCTATGATGACCAACAAGACTTTCTAGAACTAACACCAAAATAAGAAGTCCTTTTCATCATAGAGGACTGGAATGCAAAAGTAGAAAGTCAAGAAACACCAGGGATAACAGGCAAGTTTGGCCTTGAAGTACCAAATGAAGCATTTCAAAGGCTAACAAGTTCTGCCAAGAGAATGCACGTCATAGGAAACACTCTTTTTCAACAATACAAGAAACGATTCTACATGTGGACATCACCAGATGGTCTACACAGACATCAGATTGATTATATTCTTTTCAGCCAAAGATGAAGTTCTATACAGTCAGCAAAAACAAGACTGGGAACAGACTGTGGCTCAGATCATGAGTTCATTATTGCCAAATTCAGACTGAAAATGAAGAAAGTGGGGAAAACCACTAGACCATTCAGTTATGACCTAAATCAAATCCCTTATGATTATACAGTGGAAGTGACAGATAGATTAAAGAGATTAGATCTGATAGAGTGCCAAAAGGACTATGGATGGAGGTTCATGACATTGTACAGGAGGCAGTGATTAAGACCATCCCTAAGAAAAAGAAATGCAAAAAGGCAAAATGGTTATTTGAGGAGGCCTTACAAATAGCGGAGAAAAAAAGAGAAGCAAAAGGCAAAAGAGAAAGGAAAGATAAACCCATCTGAATGCAGAGTTCCAAAGAATAGCAAGAAGAGATAAGAAAGATTTCCTCAGTAATAAGGCAAAGAAATGGGAAAGACTAGCGATCTCTTCAAGAAAATGAGAGATACCACGGGAACATTTCATGCAAATATGGGCACAATAAAGAACAGAAATTGTATGGACCTAAGAGAAGTTAGAATATATTAAGAAAAGATGGCAAAAATACACAGAAGAACTATATAAAAAGGGTCTTCATGACACAGATAATCACGATGATGTGATTACTCACTTAGAGCCAGACATCCAGGAATGTGAAGGCAAGTGAGCCTTAGGAAGCATCACTATGAACAAAGCTAGTAGAGATGATGAGCTATTTCACATCCTAAAAGATGATGTTGTGAAGGTGCTGCACTCAATATGCCAGCAAATTTGGAAAACTCAGCAGTGGCCACAGGATTGGAAAGGTCAATTTTCATTCCAACCCCAAAAAGAGGTGATGTCAAAGAATGTTCAAACTACTGCACAATTGTACTCATCTCACTTGCTAGTAATGTAATGATTAAAATTCTCCAACCAAAGCTTCAATAGTAAATGAAACAAGAATTTCAGTATGTTCAAGCTGGATTTAGAAAAGGCAGAGGAACCAGAGGCCAAATTGTGAACCTCTGCTCCATCATAGGAAAAGCAAGAGAATTCCAGAAAAACAAACTGTGGAAAATTCTTAAACAGATAGGAATATTAGACCACCTTATCTGTCTGCTGAGAAATCTGTGTGCAGGTCAATAAGCAACAGTTAGAACTGGACATGGAACAACTGACTGGTTCCAAATCAGGAAAGGATTACGTCAAGGCTGCACATTGTCATCCTGCTTATTTAACTTATATGCAGAGTACATCACGTGACATGTAGGATGAAGCACAAGCTAGAATCAAGATTGCCAGGAGAAATATCAATAACCTCAGATATGCAGATGACACCATCCTTATGGCAGAAAGTGAAGAACTAAAGAGCCTCTTGATGAAAATGAAAGAGGAGAGTGAAAAATTGTTTTAATGCTCAACATAAGGAAAACTAAGATCATGGCATCTGGTCCCATCACTTCATGGGAAATAGATGGGGAAACAGTGGAAACAGTGTCAGACTTTATTTTTGGGGACTCCAAAATCACTGCAGACAGTGACTGCAGCCATCAAATTAAAAAACACTCACTCCTTAGAAGGAAAGTTATAACCAACCTATATAGCATATTGAAAAGCAGAGATATTACTCTGCCAACTAAGATTAATCTAGTCAAGGTTATGGTTTTTCCAGTAGTCATGTGTGGATGTGAGAGGTAGACAGTGAAGAAAGCTGAGCACTGAAGAATTGATGCTTTTGAACTGTGGTGTTGAAAAAGACTCTTGAGAGTCCCTTTGGCTGCAAGAAGATCCAACCAGTCCATCCTAAAGGAGATGAGTCCTGGGTGTTCATTGGAAGGACTGATATTGAAGCTGAAACTCCAATATGTTGGCTACCTCATGTGAAGAGTTGACTCATTGGAAAAGACTCTAGTGCTGAAAAGGATTGGGGGCAGGAGGAGAAGAGGATGACAGAGGATGAGATGGCTGGATGGAATCACTGACTCGATGGACATTGGTTTGTGTAGACTCCAGGAGTTGGTGATGGACATGGAGGCTTGGGGTGCTGCAATTCATGGGGTAGCAAAGAATCGGACATGACTGAGTGACTGAAATGAACTGAACTGAGATATGCAGATGAAAATACTCTTATGGCAGAAAGCAGAAAAGAACTAAAGAACTTCCTAATGAACATAAAAGAGGAGAGTGGAAAATTGGCTAAAACTCAACTTTCAGAAAACTAAAATCATGGCATCTGGTCCCATCACTTCATGGTAAATAGGTGGAGAAACAATGGAAACAGTGACTGACTTTATTTTTTTGGGCTCCAAAATCACTGCTGATGGTGACTGTAGCCATTAAATTAAAAGATGCTTGCTCCTTGGAAGAAAAGCTATGACAAGCCTAGACAGCACAGTAAAAAGCAGAGACAATACTTTGCCAACAAACGTCTCTCTAGTCAAAGCTATAGTTTTTCCAGTAGTCATATATAGATGTCCGAGTTTGGCCAAAAAGAAAGCTGAGCACTGAAGAATTGATGCTTTTGAACTGTGATGGTAGAGAAGACTCTGAGAGGGTCTCTTTGACTGCAAAGCGATCAAACCAGTCAATCCTAAAGGAAACAAATCCTGAATGTTCTTTGGAAGCACTGGTGCTGAAGCTGAAAGTCCAATACTTTCGCCACCTGATGCAAAGAACTGACTTATTGAAAAAGACCTGATGCTGGGAAAGACAGAAGGCAGGAGGAGAAGGGTATAAGGGGATGAGATGGTTGGATGGCATCGCTGACCTGATGGACAAGAGGTTGAACAAGCTCTGGGAATTGGTGATTGACAGGGATGCCTGACATGGTACAGTCCAAGGGGTCACAAATATTGGACACTACAGTGCAACTAAACTGAACTGAACTGAAGTACTGTGCAAGTATAAAGAAAAAATATTCTGGTTCACTGATATCTATATAATTTAAGGAGAAAATGTTCTCCCTCACAAGCAAAGAAATTTCATATTCACAGATTGGAACAGAAATACTGTCTTAAAGTCTATCTTTAGAAAGTGTTCTTCTCCTAACACAAGACACATTAAATATGCTCATTTAATTCTATAATGCTTAAATATGTTTATCTTCTAAATTATAAAACTTTTCAAAGAGGAAACTGCAATATTTTCAAATAACTGTGTAGCTTTGAAATATATTACATCTGCAACATTCAGTTATTAAATAAATAAATAAGATAAGGATACACATATATACATACTTGTGCAGGTACATAATATATAATATATTAATTTATTTTGAGGGCTTCCTTGTGGCTCAGTTGGTAAAGAATCCACCTGCAAGGCAGGACACCTGTGTTTGATCCCTGGGTTGGGAAGATCCCCTGGAGAAGGGAAAGGCTACCCACTCCAGTATTCTGGCCTAGAGAATTCCATGGACTGTAGATTCCATGGGGTTGCAAAGAGTCGGACATGATGAGCCACTTTATTTTGAAAATATTAGTTTGTGTCACCTCCTCCAGACTGGAACCCTTACTCTTCCTAATATAGCCTTTGAATATAACTTTCCTGGGTTTAAGATGCCATTGAACCTGCTTTTCACCTGCTTAGCTGTATAAGTATTCCTTGCTCAAAGAAGTCTTTTTATAACAACAACTTTGACCATTTTGAGATACTATAATATGCTAGTCCTTTCTCTTAGAGCCCTGTTTGAGAAACACATTATTATAACAATTATTATTTTTAGTAAATCTGTCTCTCTCAATGAATTACAAGGTACGAGAAAGCAGGAAGTGTGACATTTTCATTGTTATTGCTCACTAGTGGGTCCCTTGTACCTAGCAAGAAAAGGAGGAACACAATGAGAGGCCCATTCTGAGCTATCAACTTCTCTCTTTCACTATTATAGGTACATCAAAAAGCTATTCTGGTAGTTCTACCAAAAAATATTTGCATCTCATCCTGTTTTCCTCACCTATAATGATTAATAAACCTTATTGAGCTATACTTTTAAATTAAGCTGGACTGCCTCACTTCACATTTTAGTGACCATCCAAAGACAAGCCCTTTAAATGTTTAAAAAGTAGAAATTGTAAAAATAAATGGGATCTGCATTATGTATAATTACTCATGTAGTAAAGCATAACATGAATTGTCCCCATTTTATGAGATTTTTATTTACAATCCATTTGCACTGTGGCATTGAATGTAACCAGATCCATCTCATTTCTGTTTGGTTTTTGAGTTATAGACCACTACTCAGGAGCCACAAAGCGAGGGGATATCCTGTTTACACACTACAAGAACTTGCCAAGCATGTCCGTCAAACATTTTCAAGAGTTCATTAAAAACAAAATCTTGAAATGGGGAAAAATAAGTTGCTTACATTTAAGATAAAAATATCTTACATTTTTAAGTAAATATACTTGTAAGAATATAAAATGTACTATGTTCTTTAACATTTTAATGTAATATTTGAAAGGCAATTTATATGAATCTTTCTTATCCACAGGAAATATAGAGAACCATAAGTTTCAGAAATGTGCTCACCTCGTTTGATAGAATTTTGCATTTTTACATATTTTTTAATTATGGATAATGCTTTTAAAAATGTAAGGAACTTCTTTTGTTACTAACTACTCATAACACAGGAAAGAATAAATTTCACTAAAAATGAAAGTATACATTAAAAGTAACAGATTAATCACTTATGAAACTAGAATGAAAGCTTTAAAAGAAAAAGTAGTAAAATATAGCTGTCATTACAAAAATTAGTTAAGAGGATAGGGAAGAACACAGAGAAATTACAAAACAGCCAGAAAACAATTAGAAAAATGAAAATAAAGTACATACATACCAATAATTACCTTAAAAGTAAGTGGCTTGAACTCTCCAATCAAAAGACATAGAATGGTTGAATGGATTAAAACAATGAGACACATTTACATGTTGCCAACAAAAGACTCACTTTAGATGTAAGGACTCAAGTAAACTGACAATAAAGGGATGAAAAAAAGATATTCCATGTAAATGGAAATCAAAAGAAAGCTGGAGTAGCTATATTCATATCAGAAAAAACAGACTTTAAAACAAAAATGTAATAAGAGATAAGGATGAGTGTTACATAATGATAGAGGGGCTAGCCAAGAAGAGGACATAAAATTTGTAAATTTTATTTGTCAAACACTAGAGTACCTAAATACATAAATATCAACAGACCCAAAGGGAGACATAAATAGCAACACAAGAAGAGTAGGGAACCTTAATACCCTACATACATCACTGGATACATCATGCAGATAGAAAATCAATAAGGAAACACAGGCCTGAAATGGCATATTAGACCAGATAACTTAGAAACTTATACAGCATTCCATCTAAAAGCAGCAGAATCCAAATTCTTTAACGGACATTAAATACTTTCCAAGACAGATCACATGGTAAGCCACAAAATAAAATTTTTAATAAATTTAAGAAGATTGAAATAAAGTATAATTTCCAACCAAATTGGTATGAACAAAAAATTAATTGCATGAATAAAACTAGAAAATTCACAAATATGTGGAAATTAACATGCTACTGAACAACTAATGGG
Source organism: Antilocapra americana (assembly GCA_007570785.1). Taxonomy (NCBI): domain Eukaryota; kingdom Metazoa; phylum Chordata; class Mammalia; order Artiodactyla; family Antilocapridae; genus Antilocapra; species Antilocapra americana. The sequence goes on along the minus strand of ML660200.1, from coordinate 59,871,452 downwards.
TCAAAGAAGAAATCAAAAATAATTTAAAAAAATACCTAGGGACAAATGAACATGAACATTAATGACAGAAATTGAAGAATGCACAATAAATTTAAGGATATTCCAGTATTGTGTATAGGAAGAATAAATGTTGTTAAAATGTCCATACTACCCAAAGCAATCTATAGGTTCAATGCAATCCCTATCAAAAAACCAATGTCAGTTTTCACTGAAATGGAAGAAACAGTCCTAAAATGTATGTGGAACTTCAAAAGATCCTGAATATCCAAAGTAATATTGACAGAGGCAAAAAAAAGCTAGAGGCATCAGAAACCCTGATTTGAAGCAAAGCTAAAGTAATGGAGAGAGTATGGCACAAAATCAGACATACAAATAAACAGAACAGAATAAAGAGCCCAGATATAGATACACAGTTATATGGTCAATTAATTCATGATAAAGGTGCCAAAATATTCAATAGGAAAAGGAAAGGCTCTTAAAAAAAATGATGTTAGGAAAATTGGACAGCCATATGCAAAAGAAAAAAAATGACCATATCTTAAACTATATGCAAAAAATAACTCAAAATGGATTAAAGGATTGAATGTAAGACCTTAAGCCATAAAACTCTTAGAAGAGAACACAGACATAAGTCAAACAATCTCCTTGACATAAGGCTTGGCAATAACTTTTGAATCTGATACCAAAAGCAAAAGCAAAACCAACAACAGCAAAAATGAACAAATGGGACTATACACAACTAAAAAGCTTTTGTATGGCAAAGGAAACCATCAACAAAATTAAAGTGCAATTTATTAAAGAGGAAAAAATATTTGCAAATCATATATCTGATAAGGAGCTACTAATCCAAAATACATAAGAAACTCAAAACATCTCAATAGCAAAACAACAAGCAATCTGATTTTAACATAAAAGAGGAGAAGATCTAAATAGACAAAGAAGACATACAGATGACCAATAGTTATATAATAAGATGCCCAACATCATTATCAGGAAAACGTAAATCAAAACTACAATGAGATATCATCTCACATCGGTTAGAAGCACTATTATCAAAAAGACAAGAAATAACAAGTACTTGCAAGCACATGGAGAAAAGTAATCCTTTTGCACTGTTTGAGGAATGTAATCTCGTGCAGCCACTGTAAAAAGCAATATGGAAGTTACTCCAAAAAATAAAAAATAGAACTATTAATACCATATGATTCAGCAAGTCTACTGGGCATTTACCCAAAGAAAGCAAAAACACTAAAGACATATACAAACCCATGTTTACTGAAAACATTATTTACAATAGTGAAGAGACGAAAACTACTTAAATGTCCTTGAGGAAAAAATGGAGAAATAAATCATAATATGTAGTATTATTTATATAATGAAATCTTGCCATTTATGACAACATAGATGAACCTTGAAGGCATTAAGTCAAGTAAGAGAGAAAGAGAAATATCATATGCTTATTTGTTATTGCTATATTCTTTTGTGCTCAGTCACTTAGATGTGTCTGACTCTTTGCAACCCATGGACTGTAGTCTGCCAGGATCCTCTGCCATTGGAATTTTCCAGGTAATCTGAAATATAACAGTTGGTTGAAGCAATAATGAATTTATCATGAAATGCACAGGTACATCTAGTTGCTTGCTAAATATTTAGACTTGTATGTTTCACAGGACTATTAAGTATAAATCCTCTAACTAGAATTTATCACCTCCCTTCATCTAAATATCTATCTCATCCTCTAAAATATGATTTTTAATGAAAATGCAAAACATCTGCCCAAGAGTTTAAGCAAGAATTAGGAGGTAATGCTAGCTATTACTTTTTCACTTACTTTTTAAAATAGGATTTTGTATATCCAACCTATGCAACATTTTCCCACTCAACTTCCTCCTTTCAGTTCCTACTTGCAATGGCCATTTTTCAACTTCTCTCATGGATTAATTGGTTTTATAATCTCTCTCTTGTTCTTCCTAACACAGTATTAGCAATGTTGACAGTGCATTTTCTTAATTGCAAATCTTAATTATTTACTGCTTTAATGTTTTTAATTATCCAAAATATTTAGAATACATTTCAAGATTTAGAATACATTTTCAAGATCATTGTTTGTTTGTGTTAGTCTCTCAATTGTATCTGACTCTTTGTGACCCCGTGGACTATAGTCTGCCAGGCTACTCTGTCCATAGAATTCTCCAGGCAAGAGTACTGGAGTGGGTTGCCATTCCCTCCTCCAGGGCATCTTCCTGACCCAGGGATAGAACCCAGGTCTCCTGCATTGCAGGTAGATTCTTTACCATTTGAGCCACCAAGGAAGCCCAAGATCATTAGTTTATCACAAAAATAGTCTATAATCTCATCCCTCCTGGTCTGAACATCCCCTCTAAACACTAATTATGCTCCAATGATAAGAATGTACTTGTAGCTACTCAAAATGATCTGTAAATCCATAATATCTATGTCTAAGTAGAAGAGTGAGGAAGAGATTTTTAAAATGAAACAAAACAATAAAAATAAAACAAGATATAGCAGCAGGAGACAATATTTTTTCAGAATTTTCATACAAGTTTGGTGAAACAGCAACACTGGGAATCTAAGAAGAGCTTGATTGGTAAATGAGACAAATCTGAGCACACTGAATCTGGGCATAAGTTGATCAATTTAAAAATCAAATTCTAGAGAAGTCATGAAGAACGTAAGAAGGAACATGTTTGCCAATGCACAACTATGGTATGTGACTGCTTTGTGTGTTGAAGACTGAATAATTGAAAAATAAATAGAAAAAGCAGAAATTTCTTAACTTATGGAAGAACAGTAAATTATTATGTTTTCACAATCTTACAAGTACCTAAAAAGAAACAGAATTCACTTCTCTTAAGTTTTGAAACCCTCTGGAGAAAGTGCCACTGAACTATAGCTGCTGCCCTCCCAAGGGTAGAACTGTAAGACAGGACTGATAGCCCATTTCCCTGTGTACAAGGCAATTTTATCTTAAAAGAGACATCAAACAGTCACTTGGGGGAATTAGGTATCATCGCTGCCTAATGCCTTGGTGAATCCATCCGGGGACAATTTCCATGTTCTTTGTTTAAGCTAATAAAGTTGTGACCTAAAGTTGTATTCCATTAAGGAATCTCTAGTGTCTTTTATTGCCTGCGGGGACCTAGAATCAGCAGTGAGGAAAACGGGATAGTGAAAGATGTTATGTTCCTGGCTCTGTGTTCACAATGCATTTATCAAATGACAGCTGGTGTACTGTACTTGTATATTTTAAAATGACATTTTAGAGATTTAAGGCATTTGATGTTCATATGTATCAAAACAAGAAAAATTGACAAGGGGCCATAAACTAACATGCTATAGTGACACAACAGCAAAAATCAAAGCAAATGTCTGGCTTTCTTTTACACGCACCCAGATCTCATTTCTTCATCTTGGTAAAGCCAAGGTGACAGCACTTCATTCACTGTAAGCGGTTGGCTATCTGTATTACAAGGTATAATTATTTTAAGATTGGGTTACTCTATATAGCAGACACCATTACGGTTTCTGTTCCTGAGACTCATCACTGTATCCTGACATTTTGGACACAGCAAATTTAAACTAAATGAGCAAATTAATGACTGTTTTAAAATGAACAAGTTAATAACGGTTTTTACATTAGATATTAGAAAATAAGCTACCATAGACTCTGATTTTATAAATCCTTATTTTAGAAATATTTTTGAAATATGAACTGTGAAAATAATATCAAATAGCAAAACAGGCGTAGCTTATTTTACTTTATTATTTTGCACTTTGTAGATATTGTGCTTCTTACAGACTGAAGGTTTGGGGCATCCTTGCATCAAACTAGTTTATTGGTTCAATTTTTCTAACAGCGCTTGCTCACTTCCTATCTGTGTGTCACACTTAGTAATTCTTGTAATATTTCAAACCCTGTGCCAGCAAAAAAGATTATTACTCACTGAAGGATCAAACTAATGGTTAGAATTTTTAAGCAATAAAGTATTTTTAGTGAAGATATATACATTACTTTTTTGGACAGAATGTTATCACGTACTTAACAGACTACAATACAGTATAATCATAATTTTTATATGCATTGGGAAACTAAAGCAATTTGTAAATTGCTTTATTGCGATATTCGCTTTATTGAAGTACTTTGTAACAAAATCCACAAAATCTCAGAGGTACACCTGTATATTACATTGTTCTTATTTTGATAACACTTTACTGTCATATATCTTAATCTGTAATTTTACCTTACTCTCTATATAATAACATGTATATAATTATGACCATAACAAAATATCCTCATAATGCATTAACTTTTCTCATGAATGCAATACTTTAAAATAAAATAAGGACTATCTAGGACTAACAAATGTTTTGTGTACTCCAAATGAGAGTTTTACTCTTAGCATATACTATATGAACATAGATCATTGTTTTGCATGGATTTTCCCAGGTGGTGCAGTGGTAAAGAATCTGCCTGCCAATGCAGGAGATGCAAGAGAGGACATGGGTTCGATCCATGGGTCAGGGAGATCCCTTGGAATAGGAATGGCAACCTACTCCAGTACTCTTGACTGGAAAATTCCATGAACAAAGGAGCCTGGCAGGGTATAGTCCATGGAGTTGCAAAGAGTTGCAAATGACTGCATGACCGAGCATGCACACATGCAGTGGATTATATGCATCTCTGGACTTCTCACAATACTGAATTGCGTCAGTGATTTTTGTTTGTAATGTTTTATTTTGTATTTGGGTACAGCTGATTAACACTGATATGACAGTTTCAGAACAGTGATTGGACTCAGTCATACATATAAATATATCCGTTCTCCCCCAAACTTGCCTCCCATCCAGGCTGCCGCCTAGCACTGAGCAGAGTTCCATTTGCTGTAGAGTTGGTCCTTGTTGGTTATCCATTTTAAATATATGTTAGTGATTTTTGAATTCTACAAATTAGTAATTGCTTATCAGACCACTGATGTGAAGAGCCAACGCATTGGAAGAGACCCTAATGCTGGGAAAGATTGAAGGCAAAAGAAGCGGGTGGCAGAGGATGAAATAGATGGTTAGATAGCACCACTGACTCAATTGACATGAATTTGACAAAATTTCAGGAGTAGTGAAGGACAGACAAGACAGCTGTGCTGCAGTCCATGGGGTCACAAAGAGTTGGCTATTATTGGCGACTGAGCAACAATCTGACCACTAACATTTATGCTAAAACACTTTAAAATGTTACATTGTTTGGACTGGAAAATTTCTTCAGGCATAATTTTAATTTTCTGTAAAGAAGTTCCTATGTACCCCAAAGCAGAACTCAGAGCTGAGACTAATAAATATCTGTCCTTTATAGTAATGATCTAGTATAGACAGGACTTTAAAATGTCAGGTCTTTGATAGTCGAGATTATCCTTTATATTCAGAATTCTACCTAAACAAAAGAAATGCTCAACGCCATGCCTATTAAACCAACAGTTATGCAAGAGCAACTACCCAGGTGAAGGAGATCTCATTTACATATGTCAAATTAAGTCCCCATGTTCCAAAAAAGATGCCAGAAATTTAAGTGAGTTTTAAATAGGTCAGGAAAATCTACTCAAGTTTAGAAGGGCCTCTCAGCTACTAGACAAGTGATTATATCCCAGGCAGCACTTGAAAGCCAGAAACTGCCATGCTGTGCTGAATAAATTCTCCTCAATGACCTTTCCATGACAGTTTTCTCATTTCCTGTAATGTGGAGACAATTAGGTGTTAAATTACGTGTTTGTGGAGCAAAGAAGCAACCTTTGAAGCAAAGGTTTTGCTAAGGAATGTATTGGGTGAACGTGTAAAAATAGCTCCTAACAAGTAATGTAGTTGTACAATGTCCAGTTCCTTAATTTAACAAATGATAAAACTGATGTCCAAATAACTTCACTGATTTGATGAGTGTAACTCAGCAATTTTGAATCAGAATAATACTAGAACTGACAGTTAAACTCTCAGGCTAGTGATCTTTCCATCAATATGGTAGTTTTGTACTTTCAAGTGATTCGAGTTTGTTCTTTGTCTTTCTAATCATTTATCCACCTAACAGCAATTTACTGATGTCTGTGAAGTAAATTCCAAACCTGTGGTACTGTATGGCAGTTTCTGGCTTTTCAGAGATTAAAAATACTCCCTAAAACAGATCATATTCATCAGTCAAGACATATAGAATTTTGAGAAATTTCTCTGTTTAAGTACCATTTCAGGTGCTAGGCATAGAGCAGTGCAGAAGACAAAAAGTCTGCCTTTCTTACTGAGTATAACCAATAACAACAAGGGTGCAAAAGATGCTATATTTAAAGTGTACATTAAGTGTTTCAAGCACATAAAGGTAAAGAACCCCCATATACTTTAGCATCTAAGAAGGGAAAGGGTCTGAGAAAAAGTTTCATCTTGGTGGGACCAATAGAGGCTAAAAGAAGAAAATAACCTAAACAAAAGCAAAGCTAGGAAGAACAAAGTATGTTTTGGGACTTTGGCGAGGTTAGCATGGGAGAAAGTGGAAAATTCTGAGAAATAGACCTGTAGAGTTAGGCAGATATCACATAACATTAAAATTGCTTTAAAAGGTTCTTCAGTTCAGTTCAGTTGGTCACTCAGTTGTGTCCAACTCTTTGTGACCCCATGGAATGCAGCACACCAGAGATGGTTAAATAAAATGATAAATGACAAAGTAAACTACATAGTTTCATTCACTTCATAAACTTGCATTCAATGAGAATAAAAATTATCTTTGCTCAGCCCCTTTAATTTTCCCCTAGTAGTTTTTACTGCATTACTAAATCAACACCCTCTCAATTTAGGCAAAATCTAGTATAAGGTGGCCAACAAAAATTTGTCTTTTTTTTTCCCCAGAAACATTCTATCTTCTGTTAATTTAAATTCTACCAAATTTTCAACAGCCAACTCACACCCAGTTTTCCCAGAATTTCTTTTTCTTTTTTTAATTAATTAATTAAAATTTTCCTTTACATTATTGTGTTGGTTTTGCCATACATTGACATGAATCCACCATGGGTATACATGTGTTCCCCTTACAGAACCCTCCTCCTACCTCCCTCCTGATTCTATTCCTCTGGATCATCCTGGAGTACCAGCCCTGAGCACCCTGTATCATGCATCAAACCTGGGCTGGCGATTCATTTCACATTTGATAATTTACATGTTTCAGTGCTGTTCTCCCATATCATCCCACCCTTGCCCTCTCCCATAGAGTCTAAAAGACTGTTCTATAGATCTGCATCTCTGATTTCACCATTTAGAAACTAGCATTTGGCAGTTTTGTTAAAGGTCTTTTCATATCGGTTATCTTTACGTCCCCAAATAAATTATAAGCACCAGGAAATTGAAAGCTAATCCTATAGATTCATTTTTGCCTTCTCATAGGAGCTACCAGAGTGTCCTATAATGATTAAAAAATAAAAATAAAAAACAAGTAATTCCTCTCTCTGGATAATTTACTGGCTAAAATGCACATGGAAACAAATTGGGTTGGGCCAAAAGTTCCTTTAGTTTTTTAAGTAAAGCTAAAAGACATATTTTTTTCATTTTCACCAAGAACTTTATTGAACTACATATTCACTGTTTTGTTCCATTCCTCCTGCCATTTTTCAGGTAGCTTCATAATTTGACCTTCCCAAAACTTTTTTTTTTTATCTTTTTGAGCAGAGAATCATTCCAGGTACATTTTATAGTTTTCCAGAAAATTAAAATTTTTCCTATAAAGAGAACTTTGTAAACACCAAAAGAAATGAACATCCAAAGGTGCAATGTCTGATGAATATTGTGGATGGACCAGAACTTACTAGTCAAGCTGGAACAGTTTTTGCCTGGTCAACAAAGAAACAAGTAGTCTTATGGTATCCTGATGTAAGTATATGTGTTTTTTGTTGACTAATTCTAGACACTTTTCATTGAGTGCTTTCAGTTGGTCTAAGTCAGAGCAGTACTTGTTGGAATTAATCACTTGGTTTTCTAGAAGGAGCTCATAATATGGGACTCCCTCCCAATCCCACCATATGAAACACATCATCTTTTTTGGATGAAGACTGGCTTTTGATATGGTTGTTGGTGGTTCACTTTGCCTGCTGCACAGTCTCATCTGCTCCACATTATTGTACAGTATCCAATTTTAGTCATCCTTCACAATTTGCTTTAAAAACAGAACTTTCCCTTACATTTTGATAGAGAATCACATGTGGAAATATAGTCAAAGAACTTTTTTCACTTAACTTTTGTGGAACCCAAACATCAAAGTGATTAGCATAACCAAGCTGGTGCAAATGATTTTCAGTGCTTGATGTGGATATTTTAAGTATGTCAGCTATCTCCTACATGGTATAACATTGATTGTTTTCAATGTCCTGATTTGATCACTATCTATTTCAACTGATCTACCCCTCCATGGAATGTCATCCAGCAAGAAATCATCATGAAACTTTGCAAACCACTTTTGACATTTTCTCCATATGCAGAACAACTCTTTTCCATTTTTTTTGCATTTGTATTTTTCTTAAAATAGTGACACTTAATATGCTGAAAATATTGCTTTTTTCCCCTTCTGTCTTCAGTATTAAACTGTTTACACAAAAATTTACCAATTTTGATCATTTGTTAAAAATGCACATTGATATGACAACTGTCACAATACATTCCAACAAAATTATTTTGAATGAAGTTAAAGACAACTTGTTTTCCTCTACTAGAGAAAAATAAACCAGGGAAATTCTTCGAGAGATGAAAATAACAGACCACCTGGTCTGCCTCCTGAGAAATCTGTGTGCAGGTCAAAAAGCAACAGTTAAGAACCAGACATGGAACAACAGAATGGTTCCAAATTGGAAAAGGAGTACATCAAGGTTGTATATTTTCACCCTGCATATTTAACTTATATGCAGAGTACATCATGTGAAATACCATGCTGGATGAAGCATAAGCTGAAATCAAAATTGTTGGGAGAAATATCAAAAACCTCAGATATGCAGATGACACCACCCTTATGACAGAAAGTGAAGAGGAACTAAAGAACCTTTTGATGAAAGTGAAAGAGGAGAGTGAAAAACTTGGCTTAAAGCTCAACATTCAGAAAACTAAGATCATGGCATTTGGTCCCATCACTTCATGGCAAACAGATGGGGAAACAGTGGAAACAGTAACAGACTTTACTTCTGGGGGCTCCAAAATCACTGCAGATGGTGCCTTCAACCATGAAATTAAAAGACACTTGCTCCTTGGAAGAAAAGTTATGACAAGCCTAGACAGCATATTGAAAAGCAGAGATATTACTTTGCCAGCAAAGGTCCACCTAGTCAAAACTATGATTTTTCCAGTAGTCATGTATGGATGTGAGAGTTGGACTATAAAGAAAGTTGAGCACTGAAGAATTCATGCTTTTGAACTGTGGTGTTGGAGAAGACTCTTGAGAATCCCTTGAACTGCAAGGAAATCAAACCAATAAATCCTAAAGGAAATAAGTCCTGAATATTCATTGGGAGGACTGGTGCTGAAGCTGAAGCTCCAAGACTTTGGCCACATGATGCGAAGAACTGACTTTTTTGAAAAGACCCTGATGCTGGGAAAGATTGAAGGCAGGAGGAGAAGGGGATGACAGTGGATGAGATGGTTGGATGGCATCACTAACTTTGTGGACATGAGTTTGAGCAAACTCCAGGAGTTGGTGATGGACAGGGAAGCCTGGTGTGCTGCAGTCCATGGTGCTGCAAATAGTTGGACACGACTGAGTGACTGAACCAAACTGAACTGAACTGAAAGACAACTAAGTACTACGAGTGCCACCACACAGAATAAATAAACTTAATGAATCTTTTGGCTCACTCAGTGGTAAAACCCAACAATAATGTAATTTTGGATGTTATTCCCTGTCAGTTGACTCTCAGACTTCTGGGTCTTTCATCCCACTTCATTGATATTGTTTACCTCACAATAATAGAAACATGCAGTTTATATGACTAAATATTTATTCGTCCTCACATATATTATCAGCAAGATGAGTTGCTTGGTATAAACACTAGTATTTCATTTTAAACATGTTACTATTTTTATTACTTATTAGTTTCTATTTATTAATCCACCAATGATACTAAATGTAAAAATATCAATGCTGCTTGCATTTTCTGGAAAACAGAAACAAAACAGCCTCCAATATAGTCAGAATGACAGCCTCATAATCAACAATATTTTTCTTAGTTTTTGCATGTTAGTATAGTTTTATCTCTTTTTCCTAGAAAAAAATTACTTTAGAATACCACTTCCAGAAAGTGGAACCATAGGCTTGTCTTGATTTTGGATGATGCTGTTAGAAACTGTATTCCCTTTGTTCCCTGCAGCTGAAAGATTTACTCTCTGCTGCCTACAACCTTTCCTAAAGAATATTGTTCTAGACTTTCCCTCTTGATATTCCAATGTCAAATCTGACAGAGAGCTGTCAGAAAAGAGAAGGAAAAAAATTCATTCCATTTTTTTTTTGGGGGGGGGGCTAGCCTTAGTTCTGTAACCAGGGATGGAATCTGCATTTATTGCAGTGCAAGTGCAAAGTCTTAACCACTGGACTGCCAAGGAAGTGCCTCCTCTGTGCTTTTTCCTTCATCTGAGATAGAACTATTAAGAGGGAAGGGATTATTTTGTTTTTTTTTTAATATCTGAGTAATATTCCATTGTATATATGTACCACACTTTCTCTATCTCTTCTTCTGTTGATGGGCATTTTGGTTGCCTTCATGCCTGGCTAGTGTAAATAGTTCTGTAATGAACACTGGGCTGCATGAACCCTCTTGAATTATGGTTTTCTTTGGATATATGCCCAGGAGTGAGATTGCTAGGTCATAAAATAGCTCTATTTTTAGTTTTTTCAGGAACCTCCATACTGTTCTCCATAGTGGTTGTGCCAATTTACATTCCCAGCAACAGTGTGAGGGTTCCTCATCTCTTCTAAAAGAATAGCAATCTATTTGTAAGGCTTTTTTGTAATTCTCTGCTGAATTACTCTGCAAAGCTAGAGTGCAAATTCCCAAGATGATTATTTTGACTGTCATGTTATGATTTTTTAAATTGGATCATAGTTGATTTTCAATATAGTTTCAGGTGTACAATGTAGTGATTCAATATTTTTATAGATTCTGCACCATTTAAAGTTATTAGAAAATATTAGCTATATTCCTTGCACTGTATAATATATATCTTCATAGCTTATTTAGCTTGTACATAGTAATTTGTACCTCTTATTTTTCTATCCCTATCTCTACCTCTCTTCTCTCTCCCAACTGGTAACCACTAGTTCGTTCTTTATATGTATAAATCTGTCTCAATTGAGCTGACCAAAAAGCTCATTCAGGTTTTTCCATAAAAAGTTATGGAAAAATCTGAATGAACTTTTTGGCCAACACAATATTAAGCTATATACATTCATTTGTTTCATTTTGTTTTTTTAGATTCCATATATGTAACATCACATAGTATTTGTCTTTTTCTCTCTGACATTTCATTAAGGATAATATTGTGTTGGTCCATCCACATTGCTGCAAATGGCAGAATTTCATTCTTTTTATATCTAAGTAACGTTTCATTGCATATGCATGTCACATATTCTTTACTCATCCATCTTTTGATAGACACTGGGTTTCTTCAATATTTTGACGATTATAAATAGTGCTGCTATAACACTGGGATGCATGTTATCTTTCTGAAGGAGTGTTTTTATTTTCTTTGGATGTATACTCAGGAGGAGAATTGCTAAAATATATACTAGTTCTACTTTTAGCTTTTTGAGGAACTTCCATACTCTTTTCCATAGTGGCTGTGCCAATTTACATTCCTACCAAGTACGGTTCATTCATCTCTACACCCTTGCCATATTTTGCAAATTTTTATTATTAGATATTAACTAACTTAAAGGCTGACATTACATACAGATTTAGATATATTAAATTTGGTTATTTTATTTCTAATATAATCATGGTACTACAATGCATATAATATTGTGCTCTATAAATCACAATAAAATTTTAAAAAGGACATTGATTGTAGATTACATATCTAGAAAATCATGATACTCATATACCCAACAAAATTCATATGTGTATATATATATATATGTATGTAGGTTTGTAGGACCAGGGCTTCCCTGGTGGCTCAGATGGTAAAGAATCACCTGCAGTGCAAGAGACACAGGAAACCCAGGTTCGATCCCTGGGTTGAGAAGATCCCCTAGAGAAGGGAATGACAGCCAACTCCAGTACTCTTGCCTAGAGATTTCCCTAGACAGTTCATGGGGTCGCAGAGTTGGACACGACTGAGTAACACATGCACACACATGACTGGTTTATAAAAAATGAAAACAAATGGTTAACAATTGCTCTTGAGTCAATTTACTAATAAACTTAATTCAATAAATGATTTTATATTTGAACAATATAGAAAGTAAATTACTACATGAGGTTACTGACAATATGAAGGAACGAAGAGTACGACATTAGTATGCGATAAGCTGATGCTAATGTGTCTCTCCCTTGTCAGTGATTTTGACTTTATGTAAGTGATGGGCTTGGATGAATCCAAAACATTTAACATTTAATTGTAATCATAATTTGCCATCTCTATGGTATGCCATCCTTAAAATAGAACATCCAACAAATGCAAAAGCAGATTTTTTTTACTGGAAATTTATAACATCTCAATGCCTATCATTGAAAAATTCATTTGCAAATCCAGTATCTTATTATTTTCTAATTTAAAAGCATCTAGGGGAAAAATAGCACTAAGTGAGGAAAGAATTATATTGTAAAGAAAGTACTAGTAACATCTGACACTTAATGAAACTTTCCTTCACATATGAAGGCACATTTGAGAGATTTTTTTTGCAGTAAACATTATTTCTACCTTTCTTATTCTTGTAGAAATTTACATAGTAGAATGATTTTCAGTGTATTTAATCAATTGTATTGGAAAAGAATATCTCCAATTTTAGAGAGAACTAGTGATAATGATTATTTTTCCAATAGTCATGTATGGATGTGGGAGTTGGACTGTAAAGAAAGCTGAGCACCGAATAATTGATGCTTTTGAACTGTGGTGTTGGAAAAGTCTCTTGAGAGTCCCTTGGACTGCAAGGAAATCCAACCAGTCCATCCTAAAGAAAATCAGTCCTGGATTCATTGGAAGGACTGATGCTGAAGCTGAAACTCCAATAATTTGGCCACATGATGCAAAGAACAGATTCATTGGAAAAGACCCTGCTGCTGGGAAAGACTGAAGGTGGGAGGAGAAGGGGACAGCAGAGGATGAGATGGTTGGATGGCTTCAACAACTCAGTGGACATGAGCTTGGGTAAGTTCTTGGAGTTGGTGATGGATAGCGAGGCCTGGCATGCTGCAGTCCATGGGGTCGCAAAGAGTTGGGCATGACTGAGCAACTGAAGTGAACTGAAGTGATAATGCCTATTATTATAATGAAATAGTTATATGTCTGCACAAACTGAGTGTTAAGGAAAAAAATTAGAGAGCATGTTTGTGTTCTTGTGACTGTGTGACTATGTATATGGATGTGCATACTGAGTATAAGAAACAGCTGTGAACATATATAATTGGCTTGCTAATAACCTAAAAGCCAGACAAATCTTACAACCCTGTATGATAATCATCTATAGCAGAGGCTGGCAAGCTCTGTAAAAATAGTAAGCGTTTAGACTTTATGGGCCATATGGTATTTGTTGCAACTTCTCAACTCTGTTATTGTCGTGGGAAGAGTACTCAAAGGCAATACAGAAACAAATGGGTATGGCTGTGCTTTAATAAGATTTTATTTACCCAAACAGTTGGCAGGTTGGTCTTGACTCATGAGCCAAAGTTTGCCCATTCTTGATCTATGAACAGAAAAGCTAATATGTGTTTGACTTAACTAATGATTTAAGCTGAATAATTATAGGAACTGATCATTTTAATCCACTTTACTACCTTATTTCACTGGGGGATTTAATGAGGGATTTGTTGAAAATCAATAGATAGCTAGTGGGAAGATGCTATATAACACAGGGAGTCCAGCCCGCACTTTGTAACCACCCAGACTGGTGGGATGGTGACGGGAGGAAGGCTCAACAGGAAGGAGCCTGTTGTATGGCAGTTGTATGGCAGAATCCAACACTTCATTGGAGAGCAAATACTTTCCAATTAAAAATAAAAATAAACATGCTTATATTTTGCAAAATGATTTGGAATTTTAAGCATTTATATTGCACTCCTGACACATAAAGTAAAAAATACAAAAGATAGTTGAAGAATCAAAGTATTGATGTTATTTTAATAGCTTATGTAACGTATATTTAAATAAATATATACATATATACAAATAAATACACATGTATATATGCACAGTGATAATTTTATCAGTATATTTTCAACATTCACCTTAAAAACTAAATATTCAATTGATTATGTTACTATAAATATATATACTTATGTATTAAATACATATTTATTTTTATTTTTTTAATCAATTAATTTATTTTTTCTTTACATTATTGTGTTGGTTTTGCCATACATTGACATGAATCCACCATGGGTACACATGTGTTCCCCTTCCAGAACCCCCCTCCCACCTCCCGCCCGATTCCATCCCTCTGGGTCATCCTGGTGCACCAACCCTGAGCACCCTGTATCAAGCATCAAACCTGGGCTGGCGATTGATTTCACATATGATAATTCACATGTTTCAATGTCGTTCTCCCATATCATCCCACCCTTGCCTTCTCCCATAGAGTCCAAAAGACTATTCTATAGATTTGTGTCTCTTTTGCTGTCTCACATACAGGGCTATCGTTACCATCTTTCTAAATTCCGTATATATGCGTTAGTATACTGTATTGTTGTTTTTCCTTCTGGCTTACTTCACTCTGTATAATAGGCTCCAGTGTCATCCACCTCAGTAGAATTGATTCAAATGTATTCTTTTTTATGGCTGAGTAATATTCCATTGTGTATATGTACCACAGCTTTCTTATCCATTCATCTGTTGATGGACATCTAAGTACAATACTGACATGTAAAAGAAAATTAAATGGCTATATCTTGATATTTGTAGAATATTTTAGGTGTATCTTCTAAGTTACTAAAAGGTATCTAAAACAGCATACTTTTGTTTTATAATCCCCCCAAAATATTCAAAGTTCTGGAATTCTGAGAACTTTTGTTTTTCAGAGAAAGACACATGTCTAGAGCAGATCATCTTAAGGAACACTCTTATAAACATGTATGCCAGAGGTGGAAGATAAAAATTAATTATTATGAATAATGTTTTAAACTTTAAAAGTCACCATGCTGCATTTTGTAAAGCATTTTGTTAAATTTTAATGCTTATTTCTGATAGATCTTTACTATTTAGGATCTTTCCTGGTGGCTAAGTAGTAAAGTATTTGCCTGCCAATGCAGGAGACTTGGGTTAATCTCTGGGTTGGGAAGATACCCTAGAAAAAGATATGACAACCCACTCCAGCATTCCTGCTTGGAAAATCCTATGGACAGAGGAGCCTGGCAGGCTACAATTCATGGGGTCCCAAAACAGTTGGACTTAGACTCTAAGACACGACTTAGAGACTAAACAATAACAAATATGTAGGCTTCACATTTCTACTTAACTTTTCAGATGTTAAGCATTTAATGCCCCTTTAACCATAAAAGTTTATTAATGCATAAAATGTTAGTGTTTCAGCTATAACTTAAAACACTTGAAATAACTTGTAAAACATGCAATATATGTTTTAGTACTAAGCTACAATTCAAAATTTCATTCCTGTATTATGCTTTACCTGGATATTAAATTAAACTTTATACCTTGCTTTAACTATATGGGATTCACATTTTTCCTTGAAAATCACTTAGCTTTTCAAATTTTAATTATTTAGCATCACTTCTGCCAAAAAAAAAGGGCACAAATCAATTCAATCTTCCAAAGAATGAAAAATAGAGAAAAATAAAATGCATTTTTTAGAAAATAAAAATTTTAGCTGTCAGTGAGCAGAGAAAACATATACTTAAACTATTCTAAAGCATACTGTAAGATAAAAATAATCTATATTATAAAATATTGTAGAAAAATATGAGATTACATATGAGTATATAATATATGACCACAATATTAATAATTCTGTAATATTTGCATAAAGAGCTATCTATGAAAATATAATTAACATCATTGATAATTAGAGAAATGCAAATCAAAAGTACAATGAGATATCACCACACACCAGTCAGAAAGGCAATCATCACAAAATCAACAAAAAATAAATGCTGGAAACAGCATGGAGAAAAGGGAACCCTCTTGCATTGTTAGTGGGAATGTGAATTGTTACAGCCACTAAGGAAAACAATATGGAGTTTCCTTAAAAAAAAAAAAAAAAAACTAAAATAGACCTACCATATGAAACAGTGACTACATTAGTGGGCATATACCCAGGGAAAAATCACAATTCAAAAGGTATGCCTATGCTGATTGACGCTAATGTTTGGCAGAAACCAGCACAGTACTGTAAAACAATTATCCTTCAATTAAAAATAAATTCATTTAATAATTAAAAAGATATATGCAACCCCAAATGTTCACTGTAGCACTATTTACAATAGCCAGGACATGGAAACAACCTAAAAGCCCATCAACAGAAGATTGAATAAAGAAGATGTAGTGTGTGTGTATATATACATATATATACAGTAAATATATAAATAAAGGAATATAACTCAGCCATAAAAAGGAAAAAAATAGTCATTTGTAGAGATATGGATGGACCTAGAGACTGTTGTACAGAGTGAAGTAAGCCATAAAGAGAAAAATAAATGTCATATATTAACATATATATGTGGAATCAGAAAAAAATTGGTACAGATGATACTACTTCAAAAGCAAAAGCAGAGACACAGATGGGCAGAAAAAGTGTATGTATTAGGTAGTTAGAATAGGAAAAAGGAGTCCAGAATGGCGGTGGCTAAAAGACAAGAAAGGGAAAAGCCCATGAAAATAGAACAAAGAAAGATCCAAGGACTGGAGTGAGGACCACAGGTAAAACAAACAGCACTCCTGGCTAGCCCAATTTACATACAGCAGGCCCAGGGGGAGAAGAAAAACATATAAAAAGAGGAGCCAAAGGGCTGGGGGTCTCTCCCTTCTCTTCATGTATTTGGGTTGCATGCCCTCACTCCTCAAGGATGTATTTTCCTTTATTTTCTAAATAAACTGAGCTGTAACACAGAGCTGTAACACTGATCTGTCCAAGGGCTATAACACTAATCTGTCACTTCAGATTTTTGTTGTGATGAGACAGGGCTGAGGAAATTACACACTTCCCCAACATATGGATACCAAAGGGGAAAGAAGGGGTGGTGAACTGAGAGATGATTTGGGAAATTGGGATTGACATACAGACACTATTGATATTATGTATAAAATAGATAACTAATGAGGACCTACTGTATAGCACAGGGAACTCTATTAAGCGCTCTGTGGTGACCTACATGGGAAGGAAATCCAAGGAAAAAAAAGTGCATTTGCCTGTGTATACCAGATTCACTTTGCTGTACAGCAGAAAGTAACATAACATTTAAAGCAACTATACACCAATAAAAATTTGAAAAATAAAGTGAAATGCAAAATAAAAGAACTGACTACCTGATAGCTTCATATTACCTGCAAACATTAATATTGATTGAAACTTTTCCCATGAAATGAAGGTATGTGATCTTTTTTATTAGTAATTCTGCTTGTTTAGAAAATGAATTTATATATATATATAATATATATATATAAGTATAAAATACAAACTTTCACTTTAAAATAAAAATTTAGATGAATGAAAAAATAATAATTCCAAGTTCATACTTATATTCTAAATCTAATATTGAATTCAAGTTTATTTCTTTTCCTTCTCATTAAGTAACATTGGTTTCTGCACAAATATTCAAGGCCAAAAGGAACAGCTAGAAAACTGAATAATTTTAATAAGTGTTTGTCCTAGGCTGCACTGCTATATTGGACACTTAAATACAAGCAGCAAAAGATATATTCTATAGGGACAATCCCACTCATCAATAAATCACTGAAATAGACTACCAAAAATAAATTATGTTTTTTTTCTGTTTAATTTTAAAAGTAGAAACATTGTACAATATCAACGCAGCCATCTTACACTTTTTATTTAGCATTTTCTGAGCTTTCCTTCAAGCTGTGCAGGTAATTAGGTACTTTTATTTTTTCCCCCATATGTGAAGACAATAAGAAATCTAAGTTCAAAAAACAAGATTTCACATGTCCAATATTCATGCTGAAAATTATTTTTTCATCTAAGTTTGATAGAAGGAGGCCTTTACAAGTATCTTTCAAGCATACAGTTTTATCCACTCTCACCTCCCCCTCCTTTTCTTTCATTCAAAATAAAATTGTGAGCAATTAAATCAAGTTTCTATATTTGGTGCATCCAAACTTCAGGAGTTGATAGGTTAATGATTTTAATAACTACTTTAAATGTAACATGGTGACAAGTTGACACCTGAGGTTTGTGTCCTGCAATTTTATTTTCTAGCATTCTATTGTTACACTACAGGAATAGTAATATGATTAGAGTGAAGATTACAATGCTTTATTTGCCTCTGATTTAGATATGATATACAAATGTGGCATATATTTTTTACAAGATATTCAAGGTAAAGCATGTATTAAATTGGAAATGTACTAGCTGGAAAGAACAGAGGTAATATTTTGCTATAAGACTACTCAAAGTATTGTTTCCTCATTATTGAAAGCAAACATATAAGCATGATTCCTTTCATGATTTTGATAACTCATTAGAATTTCATTTGATCTGTTTTTTTTTTTAATTTTCTTTACTTTATTGTGTTGGTTTTGCCATACATTGACATGAATCCGGCATGGGTTTACATATGCTCCCCCTCCAGAGCCCCCCTCCCTCCCGATTCCCTCCCCCTGGGACATCTCGGTGCACCAGCCCCGAGCATCAATCCTGGGCTGGCGATTGATTTCACACATGATAATTCACATGTTTCAATGCCATTCTCCCATATCATCCCACCCTTGCCCTCTTCCACAGAGTCCACGAGTCTGTTCTATACATCTGCGTTTCTTTTGCTGTCTCGCATGCAGGGTTCTCGTTACCATCTTTCTAAATTCCATATATATGCGTTAGTATATTGTATTGTTTTTCCTTCTGGCTTACTTCACTCTGGATAATAGGCTCCAGTTCCGTCCACCTGAGTAGAACTGAGTCAAATGAATTTTTTTTTAATGCTGAGTAATATTCCATTGTGTATATGTACCACAGCTTTCTTATCCATTCATCAGTTGATGGGCATCTAGGTTGTTTCCATGTCTTAGCTATTGTAAACAATGCAGCGATGAACATTGGGGTACACGTGGCTCTTTCAATTCTGGTTTCCTTGGTGTATATGCCCAGTAGTGGGATTGCTGGGTCATATGGCAGGTCTATTTGCAGCTTTTTAAGGAACCTCCACACTGTTTTCCATAGTGGCTGTACTAGTTTGCATTCCCACCAACAGTGTAAGAGGGTTCCCTTTTCTCCACATCCTCTCCAGCATTTATTGCTTATAGACTTTTGGATGGCAGCCATTCTGACTGGTGTAAAGTGGTACCTCATTGTGGTTTTGATTTGCATTTCTCTGATAATGAGTGATGTTGAGCATCTTTTCATGTGTTTGTTAGCCATATTTATGTCTTCTTTGGAGAAATGTCTGGTTGGCCCACTTTTTGATTGGGTCGTTTATTTTTCTAGAATGGAGCTGCAGGAGTTGCTTGTGTAGTTTTGAGATTGTTTGTTCATTGCTTAATTGGCTATTATTTTCTCCCATTCTGAAGGCTGCCTTTTCACCTTGCTTCTAGTTTCCTTTGTTGTGCAGAAGCTTTTAACTTTAATTAGGTCCCATTTGTTTATTCCTGCTTTTATTTCCGATATTCTGGGAGGTGGGTCATAGAGGATCCTGCTTTGGTTTATGTCGGAGAGTGTTTTGCCTATGTTTTCCTCTAGGAGTTTTATAGTTTCTGGTCTTATGGTTAGATCTTTGATCCATTTTGAGTTTATTTTTGTGTATGGTGTTAGAAAGCGTTCTAGTTTTGTTCTTTTATATGTGGCTGTCCATTTTTCCCAGCACCACTTGTTAAAGAGCTTGTCTTTTCTCCATTGTATATTCTTGCCTCCTTTGTCAAAGATAAGGTGTCCATAGATGTGTGGATTTATCTCTGGGCTTTCTTTTTTGTTCCATGAATAAAACAATGTAATTTTGTTCTATTTACATAAAGGTTTTAATATATTTGACCTTAATTTCCTTTTTAGTCACTGATAATTCTATGGGAAATTTTTATTTTTCATTCAGAAAAAAATATTTTTAACCATCTTAGTGAAACAGAGCTGGTCTCTATGGTCCTTGCCCCCAAGTCTTTCACCTGAATTTTGTCTATGGAAAAACTTAAGTCAAAGAGTAAGTTTAATCAGGGAAGTGAGAAAATGCAGAAATAAAGGAAAACAGTGAAAGCGACAAAATAGTAATAGTTTAGTCATTAAGCAAAGTCAGGGACCTTCAGCTTCTTCTCAGATAATATTCTGAGCTGTATCTTGCGAACTATTTTGTAGATACTGAAACTCCCACCTGGTGGAGAAGTTAACTATAAGATGACCAGACTTTAGCGATGATATAAGCTACCACAATTCCAAGAAATGGACACAAATCAACCCTGGAACTGAATATTAGCTGTACTTAAGAAATCAAGATGACGCTGGTCAGAACACTGATGACCACCTTCAGGATGACAGTCAGAGCTGACTGTACTGTTTCTGCATATAGTCTCCTCCCTCAGCTTGTTAAAGCTCTTGTCTACTAATTATTAAGGGTATTTGGACAGGAGTTTGCCCTTTGCATCCCCTCTCCCCACAGCTCCCCTTTTGCTGATGTCCAGAATAAAGCAAACGTTCCTTTCCACCAATCTTACCTCTTTACTAGTTTTGGAGTGGGAAGCAGCCAGACTCCCTTTTTGGTTACATTAGAACCCAGGCTAATACAATAAGCTTGCTTTTTTTATAAACTTTAAACAAAAAATTAGAAATAACAATTTTGCCTAAATGTATATCAACTATAAAGATGGTGTATCATATATACATATATTTTATATTACATACACAGCATATATTAAAGAACATATCTGCTATTATTACATAAATGTCATGGCAATCTGTCCTATTTTTAAAATCTTGTTTGAATAAAAATCCTTGCTCATCATCCTGATCATAATCATCAACTAGTAACATTTATCGAAATATCGCTATTTCTATGTGAAATATAATTTTTAAAAATCACTAAAATATTGATAAAGTCCATCCAAATTAATATACACACGTTTATTTATTTCACTAAAATTTTGTGTATTATAATGGATACCAATATTAAATTTAAATATTTCTATTAATAATCCTCCATTGGAGAAAATAAACTCAGGGAAAAAAGGGAATTAGTAATGGATAAAAGAATGGAGCTACTCTGCTAGCAGTAGTGGCCTCACAAGTGTTTCTTTTTTGTACTAGTTTGGAGAGCTCACTTTATTCTGAATTGCTCAGAAATTGCTTACTTGCTTATTCAATGCCATTTATTAAGTGCCTTCTAAACCTGTTAGTGATGGATACACAAAATAATCAAGTCATATTATAAATACTCCAGGGAACCAAAGTGGACATTTTCTAATTCCTTTTGATATGAATATATTTTCTACATCTGTTTGGTTCAGAAATGATTAAAAATTTCAAATCCTTTGTTCAGCTTCTTGAGCCTCTAGAGAATTGTAGATGACATATGCAAATACTAAAAATCCTATCTATTGATATATTTCTATATATCAGTCAGAAACATGATTTCTTTTAAGAGACATTTGCTTCCCAGATATTTCAGAGAAAGCAAATTTCTTGGCTTGAAAATTCACTAACTGCTTTTTGAATTCTTGACCATGAATAAAGGTCAAAACTTAAAATTCAACAAATATTTCCATATCTCTCCTCAGTTCAGTTACTAATGGCTTCTTACCTTGAAGTCTGAAATACCCTTACTGAAATAAAGACTAAAACATTTTAGAAAAACAGAAGGCCTTATAGACTTTAAAATAATTCAAATATTTTGACCAAAATAATGAAGTGCCTACATTTCCCCCCTTGAGATCTCTTCAACTTTCTATTAGGGACTTTTTTGAAGGAAGTTTTGAAATACTTAGAAAAATTCTCATAATATATCTCTGAAGGCTTGAATTATCTGCTATGGCAAACTAAGCTATGGTAGGTGATTTAAAATTATATTCAGCAACATTCATTAACGAGGCTAGGTCCCCATTTATAAGTACCTGAAAATACTATTTAAGTGCTTACCGAGACATCATGACAGTTCTTACAATGAAAGACAGAAAACACTATTGAACAATAATATTAACAATTTTGATTGCTCAAAAAAGTCATACCTTTATAAGTCCAGATCTTCCACATCTAAATGTTGCTTTCATTTCTACAGCCATCAATGTCTCTTATAAGTAGGAAAATATTTATATGTCATATTTTGTTTAAAAGAAATATGAAAAGAAGGAGGTACTTGAGGAACTTGAGAAACTCAAGAAACTTAAGTGTTTTTCCTTTTTAGTATATTTATCTAGATGCTTTAAGTAAATCTCAGCTGAACTTTTTTAGTGCGGTACCTGCACACATCTTGGCCTGGGACCATGTTAGTACTAAAACTTATGGGGCCTGCTCCATACCTACTAAATCAGAAACTCTGATGGTGCCCATCAAAACATCTCATTTACCAAGATCTTCAGGTGATTCTGATGCACTTCAGATCTGAATGCAGTTTAAGAAGATGCAGCTGACCCCAGCAAAGTTCACTGCTTTATTTATGGGATAGTTTTCTTGTTCTTGAATAACTAAGTTGATCAAGTTTCCCTTCCTCTATAGATTGCCAGAGTTCTATGCTCTGAACTCATTGAACTATTCACCTTCCTTTGTTTTTCAATTTATGTAAATTGCCTGCCACTTATTTTCATAAGACTTGTAACACTTACCTTCTTTTTGTTTCCAGTTTATATAGATACCCAATTTCTCTGTTTAGCTAGATTCTGTTCCACTCTTTTCTACATTTGAGAAATTATGATTTCTCGAACATGAATGTGCATATTAACAAGTAAATATTTTGTTAGCCTACAGACTGGACTCAATTACATGAGCTTGAGACCTGATATTCTGCATTTCTAAAATGTTCTTGGAGGATGTTCATGCTGCTGACACAGAGATCAGATTCTGAATAGCAGAGAAATTATTTCTAATACATCTAGATAAAATTCAGCAAGTGTTTAAACAGTGACAGCAAATGATACTATCTAGAGTGGATTGAATGGTTGTTCCCCAAAAAGATATGGGGGAAAAGATCTTTAATTACATCTGCCAAGACTCTCTTTCTTAGTAATGTCGTATCTTGTTATTAAGATTTCTACTACCACACATTAAAGTTCACTCTGTGCTATACAATCATATAAGTTTAGACAAATTCATATTGCTATATATCCCCAGATACACTATCACACAAAATAATTCTACTGCTCTAAAAATTCCTCTGTGTTCATCTATATAACCTCTTCCTTTTACTCAGAATCACTGCAGTGATTTTGGAGCCCAAGAAAATAAAGTCTGTCAGTTTCCATTGTTTCCCTAACTCTTTGTGGTGATGGGACCAGAGACCATGATCTTCATTTTTTGAATTTTGAGTTTTAAGCCAGGTTTTCACTCTTCACTTTCATCAAGAGGCTCTTTAGTTCCTCTTCACTTTATGCCATAAGGATGGTGTTACCTGCGTATCCGAGGTTGTTGATATTTCTTCAGGCAGTCTTGAATCTGGCTTGTTTTTCAACCAGCCCAGCACTTGGCATGACTTCATATATACTCTACATATAAGTTAAATATACTATACACATGTATAAATTAGTTATATACTATACATATAGGGTGACAATATACAGCCTTAACATATTCCTTTTCCAATCTGGAAACAGTCCATTGTTCCATGTCCGGTTCTAACTGTTACTTCTTGACCTGCATACAGGTTTCACAGGAGACTGGTAAGGTGATCAGGTATTCCCAAATCTTGAAGAATTTTACACCATTTGTTGTGATCCACACAATCAAAGGCTTTAGCATAGTAAATGAAGCAGAAGTACATGTTTTTCTGGAATTCTCTTATTTTTCTATGATCCAATGGATGTTGGAAATTTGATCTCTGGTTCCTCTGCCTTTTCTGTAACCAGCTTGAGCATCTGGAAGTTCATGGTTCAGATACTCTGGCAGCCTAGCTTAGAGAATTTTGAGCATTACTTTGCCAGTATGTGAAATGAGTGAAATTGTGTGGTAGTTTGAATATTCATTGACATTGCCTTTCTTTGGGATTGGAAGGAAAACTGACCTTTTCCAGTCCTGTGGTCACTGCTGAGTTTTCCAAATTTGCTGGCATGTTCAGTGTAGTACTTTCAAGCATCATCTTTTAGGATTTGTAAAGGCTCAGCTGGAATCCCATCACTTCCACTAGCTTTATTTGTAGTGATACTTCCTAAGGTCCACTTGACTTCACACTACAGGATATCTGGCTCTAGGTGAGTGATCACACCATCATGATTATTTTGGTCATGAAGATCTATTTTGTGTAGTTCTTATGTGTATCCTTGCCACTTCTTCTTAATATTTTCTGCTTCTGTTAGGCTCATACCATTTCTGTCCTTTATTGTGCCCATCTTTCCATAAAATATTCCCTTGGTATCTCTAATTTTCTTGAAGAGATCTCTAGTCTTTCCCATGCTATTGTTTTCTGATATTTTTTTTTTTTGCACTGATCACCAAGGAAGGCCTTCTTGTCTCTCCTTGCTATTCTTTTGATTCTGCATTCAAATGGGTATATTTGTTATTTTCTTTTTCACCTTTCACTTCTCTTCTTCTCACAGCTATTTGTAAGGCCTCCTCAAACAAACATTTTGCCTTACTGCATATCTTTTCCTTAGGGATGGTCTTGATCACTCCCTCCTGTACAATGTTCTTCAGGCACTCAGTCTATCAGATCTAATCCCTTCAATCTATTTCTTACTTCCACTGTAAAATTGTAAGGGATATGATTTAGGTCATACCTGAAAGCTCTAGTGGTTTCCCCTACTTGCTTCAATTTAAGTATGAATTTGGCAATAAGGAGTTCATGATCTGAGCCACATTCAGCCCCCAGTCTTCTTTTTGCTGACTGTATAGAGCTTCTCCATCCTTGGCTGCAAGAATATAATCAATCTGATTTCAGAATCAACCATCTGGAGATGTCCATGTATAGAGTCTTCTCTTGTGTTGTTGCAAGAGGGTGTTTTCTATGATCAGTGTGTTCTCTTGGCAAAAATCTATTAGGCTTTTCCTTGCTTCATTCTGTACTCCAAGGCCAAATTTGCCCATTACTCCAGGTATTTCTTGACTTCCTACTTTTGCATTCCAGTCCCCTATAATGAAAAGGACATCTGTTTTGGGTGTTAGTTCTAGAAGCTCTTGTAGGTCTTCATAGAATGGTTCAACTTCAGCTTCTTAAGTATTACTGGTCGGGGCATAGACTTGGATTATTGCAATATTGAATGGTTTGTCTTGGAAACGGACAGAGATCATTCTGTTGTTTATGAGGTTGCATCCAAGTACTGCATTTCAGACTTTGTTTTGACTATGAGGGCTGGTCAGTTTCTTCTAAGGGATTCTTCCCCACAGTAGTTGATATAATGGTCATCTGAATTAAATTTGCCCATCCAGTCCATTTTAGTTCACTGATTTCTAAAATATTGATGCTCACTCTTGCCATCTCTTGTTTGACAACTTTTAGTTTACCTTGATTTACCAGGTTCCTATGCAATATTGTCCTTTATAGCATTGGACTTTACTTCCATCACCAGTCACATCCACATCTGGGCTTTATTTCCACCTTGGCTCAGACTCTTTATTCTTTCTGATGCTATTTCTCCACTCTTCTCCAATAGCATATTTAGCACTTACTGTCCTGGGGATTTCATCTTTCAGTGTCATATCATTTTGCCTTTTCATACTGTTCATGGAGTTCTTAAGGCAAGAATGCTGAAGTGGCATCTTCATCATTCAACAATTCCATTCACCACTGAAGTGAATTCCCTTCTCCAGTGGACCAAGTTTTTGGCAGAACTCTCCACCATGACCCACCCATCTTGGGTGGCCCTTCATGGCATGGCTAATAGTTTCTTTGAGTTAGACAAGGTTGTAATCCACATCATCAGTTTGGTTAGTTTTCTCTGATAGTGTTTTTCCTTCTGCCTGCCCACTGATGGATGGGGATCAGAGGCTTGTGGAGGCTCCCTTGTGGGAGGGACTGGCTTTGGGTAAAACTGGGTCTTTGTGTGGTGTGCAGGGCCCTGCTCAGTAAATCTTTAATTTTCTGGAGATGGGTGGGACTGTGTTCTCTCCCTGTAGTTTTGCCTGAGACCACTATGGTAGGGGTTGTGGGGGTAATGGTGTCCTCCTTCAAAAGGACTTATGCCAGCACACTGTGGCTCCCAAGACTGTTCTAGTCAGTGCCCCTGATCCTGTGGCAGACCACTATTGACCCAGACCTCTGCTGGAGACTCCCAGACACTGACAGGCAAGTCTAGCTCAGTCTCTTGTGGGGGCACTGCTCCTTGCTCCTGGTACTGGTGTGCACATGGTTTTGTTGTGTCCTCCAAGAGTCTGTTTCCCTGGGTGTTCTCAGTCCTTTTGCCAGATCCCTAGGTTGTGCAATCTGTTTTAGGTCCTAGAACTTTTGCAACAATTGAGAACTTCTTTGGTATAATTGTTCTGCAGTTTGTGGGTCATCTGCTTGGTGACTCCATAGTTGGGCTAATGGCAACCTCCTCCAAGACTACTTATGCCACACACCTTGCCTCCCAGATCTGCTACAGCCAGAGCGCCTGGCCCCATGGCAGGTTACTACTGAGCCATGCCTCTGCAGGAGACACTCAAACACTGAGACAAGTAAATGAGTGAATAGGAGATAAGCAGGCTCTAGGGTCAATTATAGATGTTTTAGACTATATGTACTGAATGGTGGTATTCCTGCCAAGATTTATATACTGAAGCCCTAACCCCTCAAAGTGATAATATTTGGAGGTGGGACCATTGGAAGGTAATTATGGTTAGATTAGGTCATGAAAATGGGACATTTATGGCAGTATTAGTGCAGGCACAGCAATCTAATGACCATCTACAAACCAGGAGAAGTGTACTTACCAGAACCCGACCATGCAGGCATTTTTTTCTAGAAATGTGAAAAATAAATTCTAATGTTTAAGCTATATAGTCTATTGTGTTCTGTTGTGGCAGCCTGAACTGAGATGGGGGTTCTGTTTACAGGGACAATCCCAAGGACAGAGGAGCCTGTTGGGCTATATCCATAGGGTTGCAAAGAATCAGACACAACTGAAGCAACAGAACATGTATGCATTTAAGATTTCATGTAGCAAAAATATTTTGCTGCTAAAAAGATGTTTGAAATCAAATACATCTTTAGAATTATCATCTTAAGTCATTCAGGTTAAGACTGTCTTAAATGCTTAAAAGTCAATATAGAACACATTTCCAAAACTTGGAAGATATGAAGTATTTCTGAGCACCTTATTTGTGTTTCTTTGTGAATCAGTATTATACTTTCTTATAACCAAACTAGGCATTTTTATAATGAGACTTTCACTCATAAACACTATGTTGAAAGAAAACTAGAACAATGACATCCTAAATCTGGCAGTCATGTGAAAAGACACTTAATTCTTTATTCCATCTAAATGAAACAGTTATTTTAACATTATTTTTTAAGGCAATATACCACTGCTAAAGAGAAAGCCTGCTATTTTAGAAACTGATGACTCTCTTCTAATTTCAACAGGTACAGACAGCTTCTTGCCTAACGGGAAGAGGAGCAATAGTGATGTCATCTCTTAAGGATCCACTTGTGGAAAATAAATGAGAGACTCTTACTCCAGAGCTGAGGCATGTCATGCTGAGGACACTGGCTCTGACAGAATAAAAAAGATTCTCATATTTTAAGGCAGGATTTTATTGACTTACAGAGGAAAACAGAGAAGTTGACTCATGAGAAGGTTTTCTATTTTGAGATATTAGAAAATCATAGCAGAAGATGGAAAAGGAAGGAAATGGAAAGGGAGACAGACTGGTTATCAAATGTAAGTGCATTTATCTTGTAACAAGAACTTTTAGCTCTGTAGACCTATCTTCTTACAGAGTAAAAGGGAGGGAGATAAAAATAACAAAACTTACAATCTATTTTATAGTGGTTGTTTAGTGTATGATAAAATTTCTATTGCTTTTCAAGCAAAAATTCTGAGACATGTATTATCTTCAATTGTTGTGGTTATATTTTAAAGGATACTTAAAATTTAACATATAGGATAAAAACATGTTTATTTAACATGAAAAACTTGGAACGTTGTGATAACCATTAACCTCATTAATTTTTATATGGATTTCTTGAACTTTCAGGGCTATGGTATTTTTCTGACCCATCTTGTTTCCAGCCCTCTCCCATCACATGCTGCGGCAGTTTACCTACATAAAATGAAGAGTGGCATATGTGCTCAGTCGCTTCAGTTGTGTACTATACTGTGACCCCAAGGACTGTAGCCCACCAGGCTCTTTTGTCCATGGAATTTTCCTACCAAGAATACTGGAGTGGGTTGCCATGGCCTCTTCCAGGGATTCTTCCTGACCCCAGGGATCAAATCCAGGTCTCCTGTATTACAGGTAGATTCTTTAGTGCTGCATCCCCAAGGGAAACCCTGTGGGGTAGAATTATCCATCTTTAAAAATGTATTACCTTAAAAAAATCAATTTACTTACAGAAAGCTTTTTGAAAGCATGAAATAAGTCATTATATACATTCTAAAAATTAAGACTTTCCACACAAATATTACAGTTTGGGGTAAAAACCAGTACTATTGTAAAAACAAATTTGAACAAAATATAGAATGAGGTAGTTGGGGAGTGTGCTAGATGGTCTACAAGGTAATCAATGCAATTCAAATTTGTATGCTTATTCTACAGTTGAGACCAAGACTACAAAGAAGGAGAATAGTCCAAGAAAAAAGTCTCTTTGGCTATAAAACTAAATGGGCTTTTTGGTAGAATTCTGCTATAAGCTAACTTGGGCAACCTCCCTAACCTGTATGTTGACGTTTTGACCTCTGTATCTCAAAATGTGACTGTATTGAAGACAGAGCCTTTAGGGAGGTTATTAAAGTTAAGTTCGCTCATAGGAATGGGCCATAATCCTACAGTACTGACGTACTTTCAACAAGAGATTAGAATACAGACACTGCACAGAGTGAAGAGCTGCTGTGAAGACACAGGGGAAGATGGCTGTCTACACACGAGGAAAGAGGTGTTCGGGAAAAACAATCCTACGGGTACCCTGATCTCAGACCTGAAACTCCTAGAACTGAGTAAACACACTTCTCCAGTTTGAGCTATCTAGTCTCCGGTACTCTGTTAACGGCAGCCCTGGAGAGCTAGCACAAATGCTTTCTATGTTTCTTACCTCTCCGTTCTGATTATGAAAAGGGAACATTTCAGAAAGATGCGTCTCTTGTGCAAAGATGGTGCAAGGAAGAATTTAGAGTAAGCTGAAGTCCTTCTTAAACGTATTATGATGTAGTCACTGAAGAGCTTAGTTTAACAGGGAAAATAGAGTCAGTAACAGAAAACCTCTCAACTCCAGGCAGCCAAGGTGTAGTGTGGCACCCCTAGGAACTTAAATAACACAGATATCCAAAAAAAGATTTTAAAATTTTTCCTTAAAAGAGAATGAGTACTTAAACCAGTGTGGTATTAGTAGAGACCATTAATAGTTGAAATTTGCTGAAGTGGTAGTTTATCGTTTTTTTTTTTTTTTTGAGTGCAATTTTATAGGAAAATATAAACAAAGGAAGTATGCATTAAATATTATTTAACAGTTATTCTCTCCTAAGGAAAAGCATAGCCAGTTGTCCGTTATCACCCCAAACTGGCATTGACTGACATAGGCATAGTGTCCAGGAGAAAATAAAGCAGCATTTACTTGGACCATTACAGAGTCAAAATATAATAGAAATTGACCATTTAAGTTATTAAGATAAATTAGTGCACAATCACATGCATGAGTTCATTTCCTATACTGACATCTCTGTTTTCTCAAAAGCCTTAGCATTCTGGAGGGATGAAAATGTGTATTTTGACTGGCAAGATCTGAGTATCATTGAGGAGGGCTTCCACTGATCCTCAAGGATGAGTGGCTGTATATTTCCTAGATTCTCAGTAAGAGAAGGCAAAGGACATAGAAAATACCCACTCAATCAAACTTCACAGAAGTTATGTTTTCCCCCTGCAAGCTTTATCTGAAAAGAACATAGGCAACTGGAATTTTCAGATTTCAGAAGACCAATCCTCTCCTAGGGAAGAATTTGAGCTGCAGGGAATGAAAAACATTAATAGTTTGTGTTTGAGAGAAGGCCAGAGCTATGATTGAAATCTCTTAGTTCTTACTTTATTATATTACCTTTGCACTTAATCCACCCTTGAAGAGAACTTTTAAAGCATAACAGACCTTTTGGACCTGGGTTCCTGGTTTCATGATGACCGAGAAAAGGCACAGTTTCTCCACCACAAGTTTTCTTAGTTCTACCTCAGTCATTACAGAAACTCTGGAGTTAAAACCTTCCTTAGAGTTTGTCTTGGATCTTATTAATGTTTCACCTCTGAATTCTGAGTCATTTTTTCACTTTTCTTTGATTCCATTACTCCAATCTATGATTAAGCTTTGATTTTTCTCTGAAAAGCAATAAGCAAAAATGGAGAATAAATCCAGGAAGCACTCTCCTGAGTTGTTCCTCAGAATTTTCACATTTAAAACAGAGATAATAATGTACAAACTCATCATCATCCAAGTTTACTTTAGTTAAATAAGCCCATCAACTGACGAATGGATAAGAAAGCTGTGGTACATATACACAATGGAATATTACTCAGCATTTAAAAAAAAATTCATTTGAATCAGTTCTACTCAGGTGGACGGAATTGGAGCCTATTATCCAGAGTGAAGTAAGCCAGAAGGAAAAACAACAATACAATATACTAATGCATATATATGGAATTTAGAAAGATGGTAACGAGAACCCTGCATGCGAGACAGCAAAAGAAATGCAGATGTGTGGAACAGACTCATGGACTCTGTGGAAGAGGGCAAGGGTGGGATGATATGGGAGAATGGCATTGAAACATGTTAATTATCATATGTGAAATCAATCACCAGCCCAGGGTTGATGCTCGGGGCTGATGCACCGAGATGACCCAGGGGGAGGGAATCAGGAGGGAGGAGGGAGGGGGGTTCTGGAGGAGGAACATATATATACCCATGGAGGATTCATGTCAATGTATGGCAAAACCAACACAATAAAGTAAAGAAAATTAAAATAAATAAATCAATAAATAAAAATAATAATAATAAAGTTTTAAAATTCAGTATATAAACTATTATCTGCTAATTCCATTAAGAATTAAATCCTTTTGGTGATGACTTAGCATTAGCTTTGTCAGCAACTTTGATTAGCATGATTTCTGGCATGAAATTTTTGCTCAGACATGACATAATATAACCAGTTCTTCTAAAACTTGACACACTATGTGGGAACCCTTTACTGGACTTGTTCTTAATCAGGATTAAACTCAATTTTTTAATATAATGTATATGCTACAGTCTAAACTATACACACACAGTGAACACATCCACATTTGGGGATTTCTAGACTGGTAATTAATGAACCTATGAAGGTTTATTTACTTGATGAACCACCGCATTTAATGGGAAATATTATTGCAAAATGTATTTATACTGGAGGAAGTTTCCCAGAATTAAGAACCTTGAATCAGTCCCTAGAATAGGAAGGAAAAGGTGGGATGAATTGAGAGAGTAGCATGGACATATACATATTACCGTGTGTAAAATATCTAGTAAGAAGCTATCTGGCACAGGGAGCTCAGCTTGGTGTTTTGTGATGACCTAGAGGGACAGGATTTGTGCAAGGAGGCTCAAGAGGGACGGGTTATATGTATACATATGACTGATTCACATTGTTGTAGAGCAGAAACCAACACAACATTGTAAAGAAGTTATGAGAACTAAAGCAATTGTCATTCAGTCGTGTCCTCTTTGGGACCCATGGACTATAGCCTGCCAGGCTCCTCCATCCATGGTATACTCCAGGCGAGAATACTGGAGTAGGTTGTGATTCCCTTCTCCAGGGAATCTTCCTGACCTAGGGATCAAACCCAGGTCTCCAGCACTGCAGCCAGATTCTTTACCACCTGGGCCACCAGGGAACTATATTTCAATTAACAAACAAACAAAAAACCTTTGGTACTGCATTCATTTCCTTCCCTTTGCTGTAACTAGTTACCATAAATTCAGTAGCTTGAGGCAACCAAATGTATTATCTTACAGCTCTAGAGGTCTGAAGTCCAAAATGGGTCTCACCAGTTTAAAATAAAGGTGTCTGCAGGGCTGTGTTCCTTTATTAAAGCTCTGAAAGAGAGTTCAGTTCTCTATCTTTTTCAGTTTCTAGAGGATCCTTGCATTCCTTGGCTATGGCTGCATTCCTGCAAAAGTAGCAAAGGCCTTCCGAGTATTTCTCACTTGATATCACTCTGACTTTTCTCCCTCTTCCACATTTAAGGACCCTTTTGATTACAATTAACTCAACCGGATAATATAAGCTAATGTCCCTATCTAAATGTCAGCTAATTAGCAACCTAATTCCATTTGCTATCTTCATTTCCTTTTGCCAAGTAGCTTATTATTGATATACCCAAGTGCATGTGTGTGTGCTAAGTTGTTTTAGTCATGTCAGACTCTTCATGACCCTCTAGACTGTAGCCTGGGGTTTCCCAGATGGCGCTACTGGTAAAGAACCCACCTGACGATGCAGGAGATGTAAGAGACATGGGTTTGATCTCTCGGTTGGAAAGATCCTCTGGAAGAGGGTATGGCGACCCGTTCCAGTATGCTTGCCTGGAAGAGTCTGGCAGGCTACAATGCATTGGGTCACAAAGAGTTGGACACCACTGAAGTGACTTAGCGTGCACACACACACACACCTGGACTGTAGTCCAGCAGGCTCCTCTGTCCATGGGATTCTCCAGGCAAGAACACTGAAGTGGGTTGCCATGCCCTCATGCAAGGGATCTTCCAGACCCCAGATTGAACCTGCATCTCCTATGGCTCCTGCTCTGCAGGTGGATTCTTTACCACTGAGCCCTGGGGAAGTCCGTATTCACAGGTACTTACAGTTAAGTGTAGGAATTTTGAGTAGTCATTCTTCCTTACTCTTGTGGAAGAATCTTAGTAAAAAGAGAACAACTAAATATATCAGTTGCTATGAAACTAAACTTCTTGCTTGAAAAAGAAAACTGGGTGGCAACAGAGTAAGTCTGTGGCTCAGAAACCATGGATGAAAGGCCACTCTGAGTTCAGAGTCATACAGGTTGTCAGGTCACATAAGAAAAGCCTGCCTATAAAACTTCCATTTGCAGCTTCAGAATAGGGCGTTCTAGTGACCTGAAAATTGTGACGATATTTTTGGAAGAGCAAGAGAAAGGAGAATGCTGTCTTATCGTAGCCTTAAGAACTACAAGTGAGAAACACTGGTGAGATTGTGTTGGTAGATGCTGAAACTGTAATTTACAACTGCATTCCTCTCCCAGTTATTCATTCTTAACTCTGACTCCACACTAAAATAATCTACAGGGACTTTGAAAATGTTTAATAAAAGATTTAACTTCTTTCCCAAAGATTATTCAGTAGATTTGGGATGCTAAGATGCACATTCCAGGTTTGTCCAACTGTTCAGTTCCTGAACTTAAGTTTAAGGTTTATATTGTTTTTCTCTGTGCTTCTAGCACCAATCACAGTGCCCAGCACATTCCATATACCAAGCAATGTTTGTACAATGACTATACTTAGAAGCACATTATTAAAATCTCATGTGGCCTGAGAAGCAGGTTAAACTTTGAAAGCTAATCTTTTGCCATAGTGTTTGTTATTAACTAGCAAGAATCCAGCTATTAGGTGGATATTTGCCAGCTAGACTCTTGCTGATTTTGAGATTTTTTAAAAATGGTATCAGAATTATGAAGGGGATACAAACAGTAGGTGTTCCCTGACACCCTATCTAGAGTAACACCCATAATCTAGTCCCTCTCATTCCCATTTTCTTCTCTAATTTGTCTTATAAACAGCTGACACATATGAATTAGATTGTTGACAGAATTTCTCTGCTTCTTTCCATTAAGTCCAATAGTAAGTGTGGTATTATTAGGCTTCTTTACTATAATTTCTCTAGCATCTAGAACAGTGCATCCTAGAAGTTATGTGCCCATTAATATTTATCAAATGAAAAAAACTATATAATGTGAAAGTAGTAAATCACTATAACACAAAGAATCCACCACCAATTTGCTCAAGTCAAAAGCTTTTTATCTGTAGACAAAGCAAGAACATATTCAGGAGTCATGGGAGCTTTAACATAGTTTCTTGGCAGCTTAATGCTAGAATTAGTTGGAAGCAAAGGGTGCATTTTTTAATTCAAATGTAGATTCCTGTAAACTGTAAGGTAAAGTCACACTAGAGAATCTAACATAATCCTATAAAACACTGTATTTTGATTATAATTTGTAAATGAATTATTAATCACATTATATCACAATATGCTATTCATCTATTGTATTTTGATGCTCACTGAATATACTCAAAGACTTTCAGTTTAGTTCAGTCACTTAGTCATGTCCGACTGTCTGCGACCCCATGAATTGCAGCAAGCCAGGCCTCCCTGTCCATCACCAACTCCCAGAGTTTACCCAAACTCATGTTCATTGAGTCAGTGATGCCATCCAACCATCTCATCTCTGTCTTCCCCTTCTCCTGCTGCCCTCAATCTTTCCCACCATCAGGGTCTTTTCAAAAGACTTAATTCTTCACTTCAGGTGGCCAAAGTATTGGAGTTTCAGCTTTTTTTTAGGGAAATGGCTGGCTGAGATTTTGGAAATATTTCTTTTTCAAAGGGAAAGTTTAAAAATAAATGGGTATCAGTTTTTCCCAAATTAGATACTCTCCTCCCTCAAATTACAGAAAACTAATTTTAGGTTTATGTATTTCATTTTATGAAGCTTTAACAGAGTTTTGCAGCTAACGTTGAGTGTTTAAGTTCTATGAGTTTAAGATCTGCAGTTCTGAGTTGAATGAATTATTAGCATGAATGTACCCTGAAATTTTCAAAAAGAAATCAAATAATACGTATTTGCTAACTCTATCCACTTAAAGACCTAGAAACAATTTAAAAAATACAAGTAGCAATCAGCACCACTGAAGTCACAGACTGTGGTCTTTAAACATTATTTCCATTAATAACAACCTAAGAAGGAGTCTGTAAGTATATTAGAATAGCAGAAAGCAGGAAAGTTAAAAGTATTACCAAGGTCATCTCAAAAAAAACTCACAGCCATTTTAAAGAATTTCCACTGGCCAAAAATCTTCTAAATGAGTATAAAAGCTTTGATGGATTTAAGCATATCAGATATGTATAAATTCATGAGTTCATAATGGTAAAATCATGTACACACATACATAGCCCCACTATCCCTTTTGAAGGATTCAAGGAACAAAGTGATAACTCTGAAACTGGTAAATAAAGGGGGAAATATTGCATTTATTCCACTTCTTCTATTTGAACTGCCTCTAGGTGAAGAGGCAGTTCAAAAGAGCTGGTGAAAAAAGTTTCCTTTTAGAAAGTATTCCAAATAATAAATGAAGAGGAGCACTAGTATTGTGTAGTCACTCAGTCATGTCCAACTCTATACAATCTCATGAGCTGTTGCCCACTAAGCTCCTTTGTCCTTGAGATTTCCCATGCAAAATTACCTGAGTGGACCGCTATTTCCTCCTCCAGGAAATCTTCCTGACCCAGGAATTGAATCTGCATCTCTTCCATCTATTTCATGGTGTTGGTTAGCATGATCCCCTGTTCACTGTGTTGCAAGTTGGATGTGAAGGCTTGTTGTTCAAGAATACTTCATTGATGTGTTTCATTGATGGAAGCATCAGGAGGCACCTGGATGGTATCTGTCTTTCTGTGTAGTTGTAGCCATGATGATGACTTTCAAAATATACCAAGTAACTAGAGGCTTCAAAATGGAAATATTCTAGTTTTATAATAAATGAATAAGTAATGATAAAACCAGAATATTACTATTTTGAAACACAATCCATGTACTTCCTGATGGAATGCACATCAATGAAGAAACCTGAACCACAAGTCTTCATAACCAATTTATAACACAGTGAAAAGGGGACCATGTTAAAGAATACCACAATATATCAGAAGTCATTCAAAAAGAAAGGGAAAAAAAAGATGATGGAAAACTCTGTAGGATCAACAACTCAAAGATGAAATACATGTTATTAAATTATTCAACAAATAAACTGCTATAATGAAGAAGGAAAGATGGAGAATGAAACTATAGATTAAAACAGACTATAGAAATTTATAAGCAAATGCATGGCTCATGTGGATTCTCATCTAATCAAATAAGTTGTAGGATGTGTTTTTTATTTATTTATTTTTGAATTTTCATTTTTAAAATTTTATTTATTTATTTATTTTTCTTTACATTATCATGTTGGTTTTGCCATACATTGACATGAATCCACCATGGGTATACATGTGTTCCCCTTCCAGAACCCCCCTCCCACTTCCCTCCCGATTCCATCTCTCTGGGTCATCCCGGTGTACTAGCCCTGAGCACCCTGTATCAAGCATCAAACTTGGGCTGGCGATTGGCATTAAAACATGCAAATTATCATATAGGATGTGTTTTTTAATTGTTTTGTTTTTAAAATAGGGATTAGCTTCCTTTACATTGGACGAAAGAAAGTGAATACCGTCATCATTCTGGATTAGGATCTTGTCTGCTGGTATGAAGTAAAGCTATAAGTGCAAGAAAGGAAATTAAGATGATTGTGAGAAAGCAATTCAGACACTTCATTATATCATTTCAACAATGTAGAGATAGAAAACACATCAGAAAGGGTAAAAGAGAGTCAATAATCTGGTTGGAAAATATTAAGATGTTGAAGTCTTTCTGAGATTCAGGAGCAGGTAGAGTGGTACTATAAACTGAGACTATGAAGGATAAGAATTATCAGAAGAAGAATCAGAAATTAGGATGAATGACTTTAAGATTTATGAGTTAGTACATCATTGGCACTAGTTGATTATTATGTGAATGGGTGATTGAAGATGTAGAAGTAGACTTTATTGCAGTTCAGGGGATGAAAGAATTTCGAAGTATCTTTTCAGGTATTGAGAATGCCCCATGAAAGCAGTCAGCAAAAGGAATGAAAATGAAGACAAAACCAAATATCAATATTTTTTTGACAAATATACTGGAATGATCCTTAGATCAGAGAGTTCTCTGTTTTCTCTTACATTCAGATAAGCAAGAAAGGAGAGAGCTATGGATGCCATTGACCATAGCAACCAAGATTTAGTTGTGTCTCACATAATAAAATATGTTTAAAAAATTAAAACATGACTCTAGCTCCAATAAAAATAAACAAGTATCACATAATTTTTATACTCATTAATTAATCAGGGAAACAGATGTTAAAATTAGTCCAAATAGCATTTACAAAGCTAGGCAATGTTAGGATAACGGGGTAATGTTCAATAGAGCTATAAATTCTAATCTCTGGGGTTGTCAGTTCCATCTGGAGAAATATGCAAATTAGTATACAACTTCACAAAGTCTAGATCCTTTAATCAATAGTAATAATGAGTAAACAAATTACATTTTCCTAGATAATCCTCAGGTGACTTTTGCTTCTTTCATGACATCGGGAGGTGTCTCCCAAATATGTCGTATTTTAAGAGGTATGAATAATTTTTTGACAATTAGAGAAAACACTCATTCTGAAGAATTAGCTTTTATATAGTGATCTAAAAAGATAATTAAGTTTATATAAAACAGCCAACAAAACTTGAACCTCACAAGTGTCATCTATTCACTCTGAATGACAAGAGCTTATTGATAGAAAGAAATTAAGTACAAAATCTTTAGATTATCTCTATTTCTGCTTCTATAATCTACTATTAACTAATTCTCTATTGGTTCTTCTCATTCCAAAATTTGTTCAAGACCTAATGTCTTATTCTTCCTTCAAATAAACCTCTTTGAACTATTATGTATCCACTAGGCACTTTCTATCATAAAACCCTGTTTCATTTTATTTATTACACATATTACCATATATTTTTCCATTTGTGTGTATATTTCTTTATTTATTGTTTAACTGTTCTCCTCACTCCTCCAAAAGTAAACCACTCTAGAGAATAAATATTTTCTATTTTATTTTCCCACTGTATTTCCAATGTTGTCTAAAATAATATCTGACACAGAGAAAAAGGTTAATAAACATCTATGAAAAAGGAACAATTCTAGTTGTACCACTTCCGTAAACACCATTCCCTGGTGGCTCAGCTGGTAAAGAATCCACCTGCAACACGGGAGACTTGGGTTCCATTGTTGGGTTGGGAAGATGCCCTGGAGAAGGGAAAGATTATCCACTCCAGTATTCCAGCCTGGAGAATTCTATGGACTTTATAGTCCATGGGGTTGCAAAGAATTCGACATGACTGAGTGACTTACACTTTACAAACCATTAATGATTACAATGAAATTTAATAATATTTCAAAAAAAATATTCTGGAGAGTTGTTTAAAGTTTTACAATTTTTGCATTTGATGACTCATCCATGAAATACTAAAGTAATACTAAGTAAAGATTTGCTCTAATACCCAAGCATCTACTGCTCCACACCATTTACCCATCTTCATTTTTGGTAATGAGATTAGTGCCATTTTATCTTGCCTCATGACTAAGAAATGCTTTAGCAGTACAAATCCTTCATCATGTCACTATAGATAACCAAGCATTCAAGCTTTTGTGGAGAATTAAATTATAGAGCATAGCCTGAGGAAAGTTATCTGAGAATATGGAAAGAAGAACAATTTGTTTTTTACTAATATCCCTAACTCCAAAAGTAGAGAAGTTTCTTGTAAACATTTACAGTAAACATTTACAAAACCAATTCAAGAGTTTGTGATAGTATTACATTCAAATAGGATAACTCTGTTTTCTCTCAAGTAGGAGTTTAGGACCCAAGAGTGTCAGCTTCCCCTTGCACAGACTCATAGCAGGAAAATAAGATTAATGTGGAGAATAACATGATTTCACTATTTAACCTGTGACATTGCTTCTAAATGACCATCCCCACACTTGGCCCTATTTTATAAAAATTAGGAATTTCTGCATTCTTAGTGATTATCATGGTTTCATATCATGACTTACCAAATTAGATAAATAATCTGTTTTAAGACAATCATAACCAAATTGATTTTCAAAAGACCCTATGCTTAGTGAGATATTTATAAATTTGAATGATATTTTAGAAATTTTGCCTAAGTACATGCTTAAAGTTCATAAAGATTGAACAATGATTTTAGAGACTGTTGAGGAAACTATACATATTAAATATGTTCAAAATTACATATTTATGTATGTTTTACAATAGACAGGAAGGAAATATTAGGGAATGCAGATTAAGCTATCTCAAAATAAATATTTCCCAGATAGTAATGTAATTCTGTTGTAAAATAAATAGATTTTTATTTTGCTTTCATGTAGAATGTAAAAAACAAAAATTCTGGTACCAAGGGTAAAAAGAGAATAATCAATCCCTTACCTCATAGTGATTAGTCACTTTCTTTTTGACTATACATCACACTTAAGGATCACTAATAATATTACTGACATTCAGCAGGTATACACTGCAGTGCTTTAACTTTCTTACTCTTTGATTTCCTCCACATACCTTTATACTCACTGACCCTTTACTCTTTCACCATCTCAAATTAGGCAACAATGTATGGCTGAGATCAGATGGAAGATCTGTCTTTAGAGTAAGCATTTTGTATAAAGGAATTAAAAATAGAACTTATCCTTCTTCAAAAACTTTATGAAATGATTTTGTTGAGTTGCTAAGTCATGTCCGACTCTTTGGGACCCTGTGGACTGCATCACACCAGGCTTCCCAGTCCTTCACTATCTCCCAGAGTTTGCTCAAACTCACATGATAAAATGATATGTGCTGTTTATTCACCTTAATATGCAAACTGCCTCTATGAACTGCAAGAATGAATCTGGAGAGATGTATTAATAGGGTTAATTTTGCCACAGATGGGAAAAAGAAGACTAGAGATGTTCAAGTTCAAGCATGTGTTAAGCAGGGAAGATTCCCCTTTCACAATCTCTGGCCAAACCAATAAAAAAAAAAAAACTTTTAAAGTTATACTCCTTCACTTTTTTTCTGGCAAGATTCTTTTTCTCTTACCCTTGAAAACCATCTACAAAGAAAGAAATAAAATTTTCAAAACACAGTCTTATAAACTCCCAGTAAAAGAAGCATACTGTTAACATTGTATGTTCTTAATTTATGTCCACAAGAGAAAGATATATTTGTATACACAATTTTCATTTGCCACCCCTGACATTAGTTGCCACTGCATTATATAGTTTACCAGTTACCTTGAGGTACATGTTACTTATTTAAGAT
This sequence comes from Antilocapra americana, assembly GCA_007570785.1. NCBI lineage: Eukaryota > Metazoa > Chordata > Mammalia > Artiodactyla > Antilocapridae > Antilocapra > Antilocapra americana. The sequence continues at coordinate 59,830,584 of ML660200.1, read as the reverse complement.
TCACTGGCAAAAAGAAAAAAACAATGTTTAGCTATCACCAGCAAAGCCACAGAATTAAATTTCATGTAGTTTTCATAGCATTTACTTTATGAGAAAGCAGGACTACTATCCTAACATTTACTCAATACTCAAATTACATTAAAGCAGCAGGATTTCAGAGAATTTGATTGCACAGAGAGCTCTGAATATATGTCTATGGAGTACCACAGACCATGTAAGCATTTTTTTCACTTTGATATAACTTTCTACCCAGATTCAATATACATATATGAACTGAATGATCAATAATTCCCTACATTCTTCCATTTTCCTCCTGACATTGTGTTAATATTTAATATTAAACTCAGATAAAGTGTTTTCCCACTTGGTTACAGACTACATAGTTACAGCTAGAAGTCTTGATCAGTTAGTTGGTTTCCCCTTCCCAATCACTACTGAGTGATGGGTACTAATGTAGGTACCTGTTCTCTCTCTGTCTCTCTCTCCTCTTGCTCTCTATCTTTCACCCCCCCACACACGCATGCACACACACACATATGCACATGCATACTCTGTCTCTATCTCTCAGTTTTGGAGGAGCATCAGTTGGAAAAGATACCAGGTACAGTCATTCACTAAGACTTCCATTTGAAGTAGCATTCACATTGCACAGATGTTGCTGCTCCTACTAAGTCGCTTCAGTCGTGTCCGACTCTGTGCGGCCCCATAGACGGCAGCCCACCAGGTTCCACCCTCCCTGGGATTCTCCAGGCAAGAACACTGGAGTGGGTTGCCATTTCCTTCTCCAATGCATGAAAGTGAAAAGTGAAAGTGAAGTCGCTCAGTCGTGTCCGACTCTCAGCGACCCCATGGGCTGCAGCACACCAGGCTCCTCCATCCATGGGATTTTCCAGACAAGAGGACCGGAGTGGGGTGCCATTACCTTCTCCAGATGAGATAATACTATTGGTTGCTAAATATCATACAATCAATCTGCATATCATAGTGCATTCTCACTGACACTGTTCTTTTTTTAAATAACTTGATGAATAATAACATACAAAAGAGTAGTTGAATCACAATGAATTTTCACCTCGTAAATATCTATATTTAAAACAATTATCATTCATCGGGGTAATACAAATTAGAACCACAATGAGAGTCACTTCACACCCACTAAAACAACTATAACCAAAAAGACAGATAATAACACATATTGTCAAGGATATGGAGAAACTGCAACCCCTGCATACTGCTAGTGGGGATGCAAAATGACACAGCCTCTTTGGAAATGGTATGACAGTTCCTCAGAAGTTTAAACATAGCTTTACCATATGACTCGGAAATTTTCCTTCTAATAATATAGTCTAGAAAAATGACAACATAAGCCCCCTCATACACATACATTAAAAAAAATAAATCTTGTACATGGGATGTGACTTGTAATTTGGTTATATTTTATGATTAAAGTGATGGGGTATTATTCCACTGGTTATATTGTTACACAGGACTCTATTTTGCTAAAGTTTTCTCATTTTTCTATAGGTTCTGTAGGAGCTGAGGAGATCAGTCCTACAACCATACAGTACTGAATGCTGGCAATGTGAGTGAACTTGAGTAGAGTCCTCCTTAATTGATCCTACAAATGAGAACTCAGTTCAGTTGACACCTTGATTGTAGCCGAGTTACCTTCTTAAACAGAGAATGCAACTAAACCTTGTCAGACTTGTTACAGAAACTGAGATATTTAATGTGTTTGTTTTTTTTAACCCACTTAAGTTTATGGTGATTTGTTATATAGCAGCAGGGCAGTACTAACACGGTTGTCTGAGAAGATTCCTTTTTCCCCTTCTAGGCACTACAGCTCAATTTCCAAAAGTAGCCAGTACCTTCATTTCTAGCATGTTGAAACGGTACTGCCTATTTTAAATTTATATGTTTGGAATCAGAGTATAAATACCTTTGTGCCTGGTATTTTTTATGGTTTCCCATGCTCAACATCTTGGATGTGTGGCCTTTTCCTGGATGCCATATTACCTCATTCATCTTCATTACTGTATAGTGTTCCACTATGTAAATGTACCATACTTTATCTAGCTTATTTATTATTTAAATAAGGTATCTGCTTTCAGTATTCAAGTTATGCTGCTCTGAGCATTGTTTTTCACATATCATCACCTTCTGGCTGTGTCCTCACATGGTTTTTCTCTGCATGCACACAGTTTCGGTGTCTCTTCCTCTTTTCGTAAGACTCAAGGCCTATTGGTTTAGGATTCCATTGTATAAGCTCAATTAATCTTAATTATCTCCTTAAAGGTCCTGTCTCTAAATACAGTCACAGTAGGGGTTAAGGTTTTAGCCAGTGAATTTTGGTGAAACATAATTCAGTCCATTATCAAATACTTCCATTACTTGGTTATTGTGGATAATACTGGTATTGATCCTTGAGTTAAGAAGATCTCCTGGAGAAGGAAATGGTAACCCACTCCAATATTCTTGCTTGGAGTATTCCATGGACAAAGGAGCCTAGTGAACTACATGGGGTTGCAAAGAGTCAGACACAACTGAGTGACTAACATATACACACAAACGTGAACATGCAAATATCACTCAAGTTATTTTAAATTCTTTTATAGTTATTATTTCTTTTAGATACATTACCAGTAGTGGAACTGCTCAATCATATAACTCTATTTTCAACAGTGTTTTCCACAGAGACTTCACCCTTTTACATTCCCTCCAGCAGTGCGCAAGAGCTCCAATATTCTACATCTCAACAACACTTGTTGCTTTCTGCTTTCGTTTTTATTTCTTGATATTAGTCAACCTAATAGATGTGAGGTGATATCTTAGTATGGTTTTACTTTGCATTTCTCTAATATAGTACCCATTTGAAAAACAATTTTACTGAACTTTAATGAAGTGAAAGAGTGATTGTTGCCACTGTCCAACAAGATAATTGCCTTGGATTAAAATTCAGTATTTTAGCAGCTCACTATGGATTGATTTCATCAGACAGTGCAAGTAGTGAATTCAGTATAAACTTTGTCGTGAGAATGACACATCTACAAGAATGCCTTCAGAAAACTTCAATTTCTAACCTACGCTAAATCCATGCCATTAACATCATTTCTTATAGTTAAATTACCAGGAAGTTTTACTAGTCTCTGGACTTTTTTCTTAATTTGTATTGAGATGGAAGCAAAACTCTTGAGTTACTTCAAAATGGGCCTTATATTCTGCTTCTCATTTTAAATAGATATTGATTTCTGTAACACTTCATAATTTTGAGTTACAATTAAGTAGAATGAGTCTGTTAACATAACAGCCCATGTCTCATCTATCAGCCCTATTTGTAAATTAAAGATAATTTTCCAATTTGATAATTAGAATCCATAGACTATTTTATAATCGTGTAAAAATATTGTCCTTAAATGAATTGCTGCTTACATAGAAATTTTAATTGCAATATAGTTTAAAGTATGTAGATCTAATCAGCATTTTATGCTTTTAAGCATGCTACAAAGTTTCTTACATTTGAATCAACTTTCCCCCAAAAGTAATATGTAAATATAAAATCCATTTTGGAAAAGAAATAATGGATTGACTTACAGAAAGTAGTCCAAGATATAATTTTTCATTTAGTCAGTAAAGAAAATTCAGAATAAATAAATAAAGGAAATTAAAGGAGTAGTAGTATCAAATAATGATGAATTTTATATTTTCCTCATTTTCAGTTACCATAGTACCTCATTATGTATCTTTCAATTTTGTTTGTGTGTGTGTACATATGTGGTATGTGAGGACTGAGACACTAGGTACAATTGACTTTTTTACTTCACTTGAACATTCAACATTTGCACTGGTAGGATATATATAGCAGTTATAGTCAAAACCTATTTAGTCTTTGTTTAGACCCTGTGTCTAATTACATTTTGTTACTCATGCTTTTGATCATAAATAATATTCTTCGAGGGATTCTGCTTCATTTTATAAATTCTTCAGTTTCTAAACAGCTGTCATTGCATGTGTTAGATTAAGGATTTTTTTTTCTATCGATTATTCAGAAGTGCTCTAATATTCATCACAGAGATATCAGCAAGGCTTACATTAAGATAGAGTATGTTTTTGTGAATAAAATTAAATTTCCATAGCAATTAAGCCAATGTTGCTCAAGTATAACTTTATAGTCACTATATGATGCCTTCAGTTGGGTAAACTTACTAGTTTCCAAATACTCCAAGATAAGATAAAATACTCACTTTGAAAATGAAGCTTTGATTAGCCTCTTCATCAATATTTTTATGTTTCCTAATCAAAAATCATGTCAGAATAAAGTAATCTTAAAAACCTTTTGAGTATATTTACAGCTTTTGAACTGTATTTAGTCCTAGAATCAAGGAACTATCTTCTGAGTGATAATGATTTTAAACAATGGCTTCTGGATATTAACTACATTAGCTAGTAAGATTCAAAACCTCTGAATGCTGAGTAGTATTCCATTGTGTATACTACACAATGTGTATGTGTGGTACATATACACAATGGAATATTACTCAACATTAAAAAAAATTCATTTGAATCAGTTCTACTCAGGTGGATGGAACTGGAGCCTATTATCCAGAGTGAAGTAAGCCAGAAGGAAAAACAACAATACAGTATACTAACACATATATATGGAATTTAGAAAGATGGTAACGAGAACCCTGCATGCTAGACAGCAAAAGGAACGCTGATGTATAGAACAGACTCGTGGACTCTGTGGAAGAGGGCAAGGGTGGGATGATATGGGAGAATGGCATTGAAACATGTTAATTAACATATGTGAAATCAATCGCCAGCCCAGGATTGATGCTTGGGGCTGGTGCACCGAGATGTCCCAGTTGGGGGGAGTCGGGAGGGAGGTGGGAGGGGGGTTCTGGAGGGGGAGCATGTGTAAACCCAGGGCGGTTTCATGTCATTGTATGGCAAAACTAACACAATAAAGTAAAGGAAATTTAAAAAAAAAAAAACACACCTCTGAATGGCTATCTTATGACAAAAAGTTGATTTGATATTAAACCAGAAAAATGATTTACCAATGAATGATTTTGGTTTGCCAATGAAGGAATCCTAATAAAGCAAACTTAACAAGAAGTTAATATGTAAGTTTATATGTATAAATCCTTTTTAAGTGACATATTGCATATTATCGTGTATTTTTGGGGAAAAATAATGGTCCGCATTCCTCTAAATTAGAAACATGCTCTTTCATTTCTACAAGAAGAATTTTGTTTGGCTGTTCTTGACAAATAACATACAGGTAAGTGCTATATTGATTTTTTTAAGTAATGTTTCAGTATACAACAGATACATAACTCTGCTTGAATACATACAGACCTATGGGTGCTGTTATTGGTGAGGAATATTTTGGGTCCCTTGAAAGTATGAGAAAATGATGGAAATGGAAGAATTGACTTCACATTCAGGATCAGTCTCTGTGGCAGTTTTGTTTAGCAGCATATTGCAATTTAACCGTTTCCTTGTTCCACCAAGCCAGCTATTCAGAAGCTACTGAGATAAGAGGTAAAATTGGATTATTCACACCTGTTTCATGACTCTCTACAAAACATATTAAGAAAGCAATGACATTAGCACAATTATATTGTCATAAATATGTTGATAACTCACAATTCTAACCCTGGTTTCAAATCACTTACTTGTACACTTGCAAGTATTTTCAAAATCAAATTCAACTTTCGGACATTTTATTAAAGCGAGAACAATTTTAACGGCTTTGTGTTTCCTAGATTAAAATGTTACCTATTTACTGTAGTAGTTTCATAAGTTCTTTGAAATGATTATATTTTAAAATGACTAACATAAATTATATGAATTATACAATTCAGACATTTGAAAAGCATAAATTAAATACATCTTTTAAGCTAAATTATTACATTGATTTAATTTCAACTCATTTATAATCAACAAATGTTAAAGGAATGATTTGGGGCTATGAAAACAGCCTTATTGTCATAAGCTTTTATACTGTATATAGTCTCTTTATAGATGTGACGTTTTGGACTGGCAGTATAGATGTATCTATATCAATTTTGGTTGTGGCTCTTTTCTAAAAGGAAGTGAAAAATCATGCATATGGATTATATGACAAATAGCTAATAAAGCACTGCTTTCAGATTCATGGAAGGTGCAAAGCCCAGTTGCCGGCCAGTTTTTATGTCCAGTTTAAAACCTGAAAATCAAGTCACAATTTTCCCCAAGACTGTGTTTGACGGTTAACAGCTCAGAAAATAAAGGTGGCATGTTCATAATGAGAAAATCAGAAACATGACACAAAATACCAAAATTCCTTGAGTTGATTTTATGAGTCTTTTAATTCAGATCATCAATTTAGACAAAATTTTGGCTATAATTAATGAGTCAACTGATCAAAATGTTGTTTCACATAACCCTAACCAAAGATAGTTTAATGATTATTTTAACGAGGATCCCTTCAGTGTGTAGACTAGAAAAACTGAAAATAAATTACATGGCTTTTATGTTTTTATTTATTCAAAAGGTGTTTTGATTTTAACAACAGTCTTCTCTATCTAATTGGGTTTTATACCACAGATTCACTGAACCATTCAAAAAATAATTGACCATTGACTACAAGTTTCAGGGATAGAGATTCAGAGTAGTGAAAAAAAAAAAAAGACCCAGTTTTGTGGGAGGGGATAAATATGAGCTAAAGACACACACAAGTAAAGGCAAAAGCTTTTTGAAGAAAAAGGTGATAGTGGTGGAGAGGTGTCTTATATTAAATAACCAGGAAGGGTAATTAATGAACTTACTAAGTGGTGGGCTTGCCTGGGGAAAGCTTAATTTTAGATGGCTTGGAGAGAATGAGAGAGAAGAGAGGCCTAAGACTGATGTTTAGAGAAAATGTATTTCACGGGAGAGAAGTGAAATAAAATAATCAAGGAGATACATTGAGTCAGGGTGTAAGCCTTGATTTTTCATATTTTCCCTCACTAATAACATAGCATTTATAGAAATGCAGGTACTATGTATAAAATAGATAAATAATGAGAACCTCTCTATAACTCAGGGAACTCTACTCAGTGTTCTATGGTGACCCAAATGTGAAGAAAATTCAAAAAAAGAGGGCTACGATCAAAGGGATGGAATCAGGAGGGAGGTGGGAGGTGGGTTCTGGAAGGGGAACAGATGTATACCAATGGCGGATTCATATCAATGTGTTGCAAAATCAACACAATAATGTTAGGAAAAAAGTCTTTCTTGAATAAAAGTAAATAAATAAATAAATGAAAAAGAGGGCTATATATATACATATAACTGATTCATTTTGCTGTACAGCAAAAACTAACACAATTTTTAAATCAACTATACACTCCAATAAAAATTAATAAAATAAAATGAATTATAATCCCTAGGAAAACAAGTGTAAGTTTAAGCATTAACTATCATAATGGTCATCCAATTACCAGATTTAATTTAAAAATTGCTATTTCTTTTTCTTGAACATTCTACTTGAAAGTTTCTTAACTTAGCTATACATAATTCTATAATTTACTTATTCTATATGTTATAAACTTCTACTTTGGTTAGAAAGAGGATGCTTACATTTATAGTTTAAATTGTTATTCAGTGTTATGTAATTTGCAATAGTTAACAACTATGAAAGTGAAAGTCACTCACTCTGTATTCAACTCTTTTTTTTTTTTTTTTATTGTTTTTGCCATACATTGTCATGATATCACCATGGGTTTACATATGCTTCCCCTCCGGGTCCCCCCTCCCTCCTCCCTCCCCCCCGGGAAATCTCGCTGCACCAGTCCCGAGCATCAATCCTGGGCTGGCGATTGATTAGACACATGACAATTAACATGCTTCAATGCCCTTCTCCCATATCATCCCACCCTTACCCTCATCCACAAAGTCCACAAGTCTATTCTATACATCTGCGTTCCTTTTGTTGTCTCCCATGTTGGGTTCTCATTACTGTCTTTCTAAATTCCATATATATGTGTTAATATACTGTATTGTTGCTTACTTCACTCTGGATAATGGGCTCCAGTTTCGTCCATCTGAGTAGAATTGCTTCAAATGAATTTTTTTTTAATGCTGAGTAATATTCCATTGTGTATATATACCACAGCTTTCTTATCCATTCGTCAGTTGATGGGCATCTAGGTTGCTTCCATGTCCTGGCTATTGTAAACAATGCAGCGATGAACATTGGGGTGCACGTGGCTCTTTCAATTCTGGTTTCCTCGGTGTATATGCCCAGCAGTGGGATTGCCGGGTCATATGGCAGGTCTATTTGCAGCTTTTTAAGGAACCTCCACACTGTTTTCCATAGTGGCTGTACTAGTTTGCATTCCCACCAACAGTGTAAGAGGGTTCCCTTTTCTCCACATCCTCTCCAGCATTTATTGCTTGTAGACTTTTGGATGGCAGCCATTCTGACTGGTGTAAAGTGGTACCTCATTGTAGTTTTGATTTGCATTTCTCTGATAATGAGTGATGTTGAGCATCTTTTCATGTGTTTGTTAGCCATTTTTATATCTTCCTTGGAGAAATGTCTGTTAAGTTCTTTGGCCCACTTTTTAATTGGGTTGTTTATTTTTCTAGAATGGAGCTGCAGGAGTTGTTTGTAAATTTTTGAGATTAATTGTTTGTCTGTTGCTTCATTGGCTATTATTTTCTCCCATTCTGAAGGCTGTCTTTTCACCTTGCTTATAGTTTCCTTTGTTGTGCAAAAGCTTTTAATTTTAATTAGGTCCCATTTGTTTATTCGTGTTTTTATTTCCAATATTCTGGGAGGTGGGTCATGGAGTATCCCGCTTTGGATTATAGCAGAGAGTGTTTTGCCTATGTTGTCCTCTAGGAGTTTTATAGTTTCTGGTCTTATGCTTAGATCTTTAATCCATTTTGAGTTTATCTTTGTGTATGGTGTTAGAAAGTGATCTAGTTTCATTCTTTTACAAGTGGCTGTCCAGTTTTCCCAGCACCACTTGTTAAAGAGGTTGTCTTTTCTCCATTGTATATTCTTGGCTCCTTTGTCAAAGATAAGGTGTCCATAGATGCGTGGATTTATCTCTGGGCTTTCTATTCTGTTCCATTGATCTATGTTTCTGTCTTTGTGCCAGTACCATACTGTCTTAATGACTGTGGATTTGTAGTATAGCCTAAAGTCAGGTAGGTTGATTCCGCCAGTTCCATTCTTCTTTCTCAAGATTGCTTTGGCTATACGAGGTTTTTTGTATTTCCATACAAATTGAGAAATTATTTGTTCTAATTCTTTGAAGAAGACCTCTGGTAGCTTGATAGGAATTGCATTGAATCTATAGATTGCTTTAGGTAGTGTACTCATTTTCACTATATTGATTCTTCCAATCCATGAGCACGGTACATTTCTCCATCAACTCTTTTTGACCCCATGGACTGTATTGTCCATGCCAGAATACTCGAGTGGGTAGCCTTTCTGTTCTCCAGGGGATTTTTCCAACTGAGGGACTGAACCCAAGTCTCCTGCATTGCATGCAGATTCTTTACCAGCTGAGCCACAAGGGAAACCCCAGAACATTGGAGTGGGTAACCCATCCCTTCTCCAGTGGATCCTCCCCAGCTAGGAATCAAATGGGGTTCTCCTTCATTGCAGGTGGATTCTTTACCAACTGAGCTAAGCGGGAAGCATGTACAACTATAGAAAGTATTTTTTTAAAAAATACCAGAACTAAAGAAAGAAACATTATACTTTTCAATGAATCATTTAGTTTATTACCTTATCTACTTTATCATGATATTGATTTATGAGAAATGATTTAACTATGTATCCCCAAGTAATTTTACTTTGATTACCAAAAAAATTTGGTAGTTTTATTCTTTTTTCCTCTGGTTTGAGATCCTATATCCTATACATCTTGGTAAATATCCAGACTATATCCTAACTTCTTGGTAAATTGGAAATCCTGCTTCTTATTTTAAATATATATATTGCTAATTACTCTAGACTTTCAGAAAATTTCAAGAATTTTTGAAAATTTTATAGGAGTGTTTGTTTCTATTTTTAAAATCAATTAAATCTTGCTACTGATAATTTTTACATGACATCTTAATTGAACAGATTTTATAAAATTATAGCTTTATGAGCAATCATTTTTGATTCCTGTTTTTCTCTGTCTATATTGGGCAACTCAGCATAAACTGCATATTATAAACTGTTTCCAAAAATATATTAAAGGTCATATGCTATATACATCATTTATTAACTTTATATTGTCATCACACTTTCTCAAACTGAAAACAAAATAAAATACAAAAAATAAACTTTAATCTTGATTATTATTACCTTATGTTTAGTGGTATGCTTGCAATATTTCAAATTAAGTGCATCTCTTAAATGGTCACAAGATCCAGAGGGATGGAATCGGGAGGGAGGTGGGAGGGGGGTTCTGGAAGGGGAACACATGTATACCCATGGTGGATTCATGTCAATGTATGGCAAAACCAACACGATAATGTAAAGAAAAAATAAATAAATAAAAGAGAGGGAAAAAAAAGTGTAAGAAAAAAAAATCCAGCTATTCCAGACACAAAACTCTTGTACAATGTATGAGGATTCATTAATTTCAAAATCCATTTCCTTTCTGGAAGTAATTGACTAAACATATTAGATTTTAGAGAGTTATTTTTATATTATACATATAATATTATGTTGCATTTTATACTTTATCTAAAATAAATGATTAATAAAAAAAACAAGCTTATGATAATGTGATCGTTGTTTATTTCAGTTCAGCTCACACGCTCAGTTGTGTCTATTTGTGACTCCATGGATTTTAGCACTCGAGGCTTCCCTATCCATCATAAACTTTCAGAGCTTGCTCAAACTCATGTCCATGAATCGTTGATGCCATCCAACCATCTCATCCTCTGTTGTCCTGTTCTCCTCCTACCTTCAATCTTTCCTAGCATCAGGGTCTTTTCAAATGAGTCACATCTTCACATCAGGTTGCCAAAGGATTGGAGTTTCAGATTCAGCAGCAGTACTTTCAATGAATATTCAGGACTGATCTCCTTTAGGATGGACTGGTTGGATCTCCTTGAAGTCCAAGGGACTCTCAAGAGTCTTCTCCAACACCACAGTTCAAAAGCATAAATTCTTCGGTGCTCAGCTTTCTTTATAGTCCAACTCTCATACCCATACATGATACTGGAAAAACCATAGCTTTGACTAGATGGGCTTTTGTTGGCAAAGTAATGTTTCTGCTTTTTAATATGCTGTCTAGGTTGATCATAGCTTTTCTTCCAAGGAGCAAACATTTTTTAATTTCATGGCTACAGTCACCATCAGCAATGACTTTGGAGTCCAAAAAAATAAAGTCTCTCACTTTTTCCGTTATTTCCCCATCTATTTGCCATGAAGTGATGGGCTGGATGCCATGGTCTTAGTTTTCTGAATTTGAACTTTAAGTCAATTTTTTCACTCTCCTCTTTCACTTTCATCAAGAGGTTATTTAGTGCTTCTCTGCTTTCTGCCATAAAGGTGGTGTCATCTGCATATATGAGGTTATTAATGTTTTTCCTGGCAATCTTGATGCCAGCTTGTGCTTTATCCAGCCCAGCGTTTCACATGATGTACTCCACATATAATTTAAATAAGCAAGGTGACAGTATATAACCTTGACATACTCCTTTCCTGATCTGGAGCCATTCTATTGTTCCATGTCTAGTTCTAACTATTGCTTCTTAACCTGCATACAGATTTCTCAAGAGGCAGGTCAAGTAGTCTGGTATTCCCATCTCTTTCATAATTTTCCACAGTTTGTTGTGACCCACAAGGTCAAAGTCTTTGGTCCATTATCCAGAGTGAGGTAAGCCAGAAGCAAAAACAACAATACAGTATATTAATGCATATATATGGAATTTAGAAAGACAGTAACGAGAACCCAACATGCGAGACAGCAAAAGGAACGCAGATGTATAGAATAGACTTGTGGACTTTGTGGATGAGGGTAAGGGTGGGATGATATGGGAGAAGGGCATTGAAACATGTTAATTGTCATGTGTCTGATCAATCGCCAGCCCAGGATTGATGCTCGGGGCTGGTATAGCGAGATTTCCCGGGGGGGAGGGAGGAGGGAGGGTAGTTTCGGAGGGGAAGCATATGTAAACCCATGGTGATATCATGACAATGTATGGCAAAAACAATAAAAAAAAAAAAGAAGTAAATGTTAGGAATCTACTCAGAATCAATAAGGGAGAAATATAGATTAATAAAAAATTGCAATAAAATGTGATAAATGTATATTGCACAGATTCCCTATTGGAATTCATAAGAAAGGTAACTTAATTCTGGCTAGGAGAGCAAAAAGGAGCTTGTATACATGGTGAAATCTGCATCACACAATACTACACGACAATATTGCTTTGGCAGTCTTTGTGAGTGCTGCTCCAAGGGACAAGCACACCACAGTCTTACAGTAGGACTTGGCAGTCATGTATTGCATAATTCAACTTGTTGTTATTCTTGTTGTTCAGTTGCTAAGTTGTGTCTGACGCTTGTGACCATAAGGAATACAGTATGCCAGTCTTCTCTTTTATTGGACTTCCCAGACAAGAATACTGGAGTGGGTTGCTATTTCTCCTCAATAATCTAAGTTAGAAATAATGAAAACCAACCTCATTCTCCTCCTGCACAGGAAGATTTCAAATATTTTATATAATTATTAGTCTCCTTTTAGTTTTCCTTTCTTTCTTAACATTCTCAGATCCTCTCAGTCATTCCCTTTCCCAACTCCTCACAATTTGAAAATTCAGTGATCTGTTGGTATTCCTAAAATGTGATATTACAAAAGTCTCAAATTGTCTTTTTCCTTGCCAACAGAAAAAACTCATTCTTTATGTATAGATTTATGAACCAATTTGTTTATTTAAAAAGACCTTGTATCAAAATAATTTCCTTCCTTTGCAGCTTTTTGCATGCATGCTCATTTAAATTCATACTGATTTATTTGCACTTAAAATATTTGTTTCATAAGTTTCTATTTTCCAGCAGATGACAAAATTATTTGGTAAGAATCATATCTCACTTTTTCTGTCACCCAGCCCCAGTGTTTCATGAAGGAATAATCTCTAAAAGATCTGTGATAAACACAATGTTTCAGATATAATCTGAAAATCAAGCAATTTACCAGTCAAATAAATAAACATGGCTTTGGCTATGATTAGGGTCTTTCACATGAATTGGCACTTTTTCTTTACTACAGCTACACATATTTCTTTCATTCTTTATTTTCTGTGTATCAGTTAGACCCTATCTTCCAATCTTCCAGTTATTTTTAGGCCTTTCTCTCCTCTAATTATATAACTGTCCTGGATATTACCTCCATCTTGGCTAATATAGTTTTAAAGGTATGAATCTTTCATTGAACTATTGACATACATGTGAAGTATTAATATTTTTAGTCAATTTCTATGGGGCTTACAAAGCAATTCATTAAAAAAGAAGCTGAGGCATCCAACACAAAAGCTTAGTCCTGTCTTTAAATTGTTTTGTCCTTAAACAGGCATATCTAATACAAAACCTAATTAATAAGCAGACAAATGATTGAATAAATTAACTTCTCTTGCAAATAACACACTTTAAACTTGTTGTTAGAAGTAGATGATACCCTATAAAATAAAGAGAATATCAGTGAGAAAAGAAAATCAGACTCTGTTCCTTGATTTTTTTTCTTTGTAACTTATATTACCTTATGAGATGTATTCTTTTAAACCCAGAAGTATAAAGAGCTTTCTTTTTATGTTTTGTATGCCACTATATTACTAGTACTGAGAACAGTGCTCAGAAAATAATAGATGCTCAATAAAGATGTGTTGAATGAATGAAGACTATGAGCAAAGAATAACAACACTGTTATCCAAAAGAGGGAGAGAGAGAGAGAAAGAGAAATTGAGAATACTGAAGGAGATAATGTGAAAAAAGGAAGAGACGTCATGAACTATAATAGAAACATTTTTTCTCAGCATCTAACCTTTGTGTTGGCAGTTTGAGGAGTAACACCTACAGAATAGGCTTCTATTGGGTTGCAAGGAATGAGGATATAGTCCTCATGACAAAGTCATATCAAAAGCTTAGTCTCATAATTCCAGTCTGAGAATCTCACTGGCGCTTGGGATAACTGGCAACCAAGAACACTGTCAGATTCATATAAGATACCTGAAGTTCACCCCATGTTCTGGTTAGCAGATAAGACTTTGACACCCTAAGCAACCTCAGATAATTCTCTTGTATATATCTTGTTCATAAACACACTTTCATTGTGGCCTGTAAAAACATTACCCCAAGTTTACTTGCCCAACTTGGGTGACATATGGAGAGTTGATAACTTGTTTTCATTTGTTCTAATTATATGTTGCTATTCCCTATTTGCCTTCCAAGCCTCTGACAGAGTGACTAGCATCTAAAGAACTCAATAAACAATCACTGCATTGATTTTCCCATTATGTTTAAAAATATGTACCTGAATAGATCATTATTAGTAGTAAATTGTATTTCCAATCTTGCCTTGAAAACTCACAATGCTTTTTTAATCGCTTTCTGTACATCAGACTAACCTATGAAAGTGCCTAAAAGCCATTCTTAAAACTTTAAGATTCAGCATTATCTGGCTGAGCACAATTTGGTTTACAAATGTATCCTGACATTCAAAGAAAGAGATAACAAAACTGAGGAAAAACAATTTTTTTTCCATACAGCCTTACTACATTTTAAAAAATGCAAACTTAACAGACTGAAAATATCCCGACTGTGCTTGCCTGTGTGCATAATGGTTTTATGGCCCTTTTATGTTTGGCAAAATTTCTATAGAAATCACAAACCAGCTTTATCTCTTGACTTTCAAACATACCTCTAGCAAAATGTGCTGAAGTATTAAACTTAATTTATGTGGAAAGTATTTCCAGTAAGAACGCAAAAAGGAAAACATTATTTGGCTCACTAAAGCTTACTAACTGCTCTGATATTTGCAAAAATAAAAACAGTTAAATTTATATGACAAAGAGAAAAGTAAATTAAATGGAAGTTAATTAATAAAAATTGAAACCTTGGTCAAATTTGCCACGTGTTAGGCAGTGAGGTAAGCCCTTTACAGATGATAACACTGAAGCTGGGAGAGTGAAAGGTCCCACACATTTGATGAGACTATGGGGTTTGAAGCCAAGACAATCAACATGATACACTGAGAGAAAAAGCAGAATCAGAGAAAAACAAAAACAAAAACAACGGAAACAAAAAGACTAAATACAGCAAAATCCCCTGCTATTATAGCATCTGTTTAGCCTCAGTCATCTCTGTCTCTTCCAAGCTTGTTGCTAAATGCAGTCACCCTGTGATAAAATGTGCCTTTCAGTTTCTTGAGGCAAGAGATGGAGATGAGGGTTTGTACACATGAAATAATACATGGACATTTTAGCCTTGTTTTTCACCTTAAGCAGTCCTTCATGGATTGCTGCTGCTGTTTCACTGCTAAATTGTGTCCAACTCTTTGTAGTCGGACTAGTCTGCCAGGCTCCTCTGTCCATGAGGTTTCCCAGGCAAGAACACTGGAGTGGGTTGCCATTTCCTTCCCAAGGGGATCTTCCGGACCCAGGGGTGGAACTTATGTCTTCTGCTGCAGGTAGATTTCTTCCCACTGAGCTACCTGGGAAGCCCTTTTATGGATAGTAGATAGTTAATACCATATTCTTTCTCCAAAAATAACTGAATAAAAGTAGCACTGCTCTGCAAACATGGGAAATTTATACATAAAATGAAAAAGAAAATCTTAAGGGATAAGGCATATATTAAACTATTTTGCAGGTATATCAATCTAAGTGAAGGCTCAATATATCATGATCACAAATAGTAATTATACCAAATTTACCAAAGTATTTTATTATATAATGAATATACAGCTTTAACCAAGAGGTAAAAATTATAGTATGAAAATCTTTTGAATTATAAGTCTGGAGTATGAAATGGATACTCATAAACTCTGAGAACTATATTTGCCTGGTCTTATAGTAAAAATGTGCTTATGTTTCCTCAGTTTTTTTTTAAGTTAAATACAGTGGAACAAATTAATCTCTCCTTAAACATCAAATAAATTATTTTATGCTATGAAGAAAATATGAATTTTAATAGTTATATGACAAATTTAAATAAATGGCATGATGTTTCAAATATATTCTCTCCTCTTAAAGTGAAAATTGTGTCCAACTCTTTGCAACCCCAGGGCTATACAGTCCATGGAATTCTCCAGGACAGAATACTGGAAGGGGTAGCCATGCCCTTCTCCAGGGTATCTTCCCAACCCTGGCATCAAAACCTAGGTCTTCCACATTGCAGACGGATTCTTTACCAGCTGAGCCACCAGAGAAACCCACAAATGCTGGAGTGTGTAGCCTATCCCTTCTCCAGCATATATTCCCGACCTAGGAATGGACTTGGGTCTCCTGCATTGCAGGTTGATTCTTTACCAGCTGAGCTACTGGGGAAGCCTCTCTCCTTTACTAAGGGAAAATTTTAGAATATTATGTTAAAGCATTGTAGGCCATTATAGAGCAAAGTAACTAATTAGGAATGCATTTGAAGTGAATAAAGTCAGAAGGAGTACACAAATATTTTTCAAATGCATCCAGAATTGGTTATTTTATTTATTTATTTATTATTTTTTTTCTTTACTTTATTGTGTTGGTTTTGGCATACATTGACATGAATCTGTCATGGGTATACGTATGTTCCCCTTCCAGAACCCCCCTCCCTCCTCCCTCCCGATTCCCTCTCACTGGGTCATCCCGGTACAACAGCCCCAAGCATCAAACCTGGGCTGGCAATTGATTTCACATATGATAATTAACATGTTTCAATGCCATTCTCCCATATCATCCCACACTTGCCCTCTTCCACAGAGTCTACGAGACTGTTCTACACCTCTGCGTTTCTTTTGCTGTCTCGCAGGCTTAGAATTCATTTGAATCAGTTCTACTCAGGTGGACGGAACTGGAGCCTATTATCCAGAGTGAAGTAAGCCAGAAGGAAAAACAAAAATAAAGTAGTCTAATGCATATATATGGAATTTAGAAAGATGGTAACAGAATTGGCTACTTTATATTAATACCATGTTGCTAAGAATCAGGTGTGTTCAGATTCACTTTATCTACAAATATGTAGCTACCTATCAATAAATCTTTAAATCAGAGCACTTACATCTCTCAATATAATTTTAAGAACACTACAATCCATTTTTATTGCCTTCTAAAATTTAGCATTTAAATTCAAGGAAAGAAAAAGAAAAGAAAAACAATACAGGAAGCATAAGGGTTCATCCCACAGCCTCATAAATATGTGGAGAACACAGTACAAAAATAACAAATGGGCAAAGAAATATAAAATATGAACATAATTGCCTTGGGGACATAGTTATGGGGATTGCTAGAGTTATATGAGGCTCCTGTGAACTACGGAGAAAATAGACAAGAGACAAACACTCAATTCAAAGAAAGGCTTCCCATTATAGAAAGTTCACCAAAATTGACTCTATATTCTTAGAAGAAGCCTTATTTTCCAATAGGTAACTAATATTTTATGGTATTAAACATCTCTGGAACATGCTCATGCAACATAGATCTATGACTCACAACTCATATTTCTCAGAGAAAGAAGGGTCATTTTATGTGGTGAGTACAGTAATCTCAAAGACTAGGTTTGGCTTTCAAATTTTTCCTAACATAAACTGGAGGTCCTCTTTAACGCTAAGATAATTTGGCTATTAATTATTTCTATTGACATTGCCACAACTTTGACATTATTTCTATGTTACTATACTATGGGAAAATTAGACTTAAGAGGCAAATAAATAGTAGAAATAGAGGATGTTTTTGAAATTTATTTACTCTAAATATCCATGAGTAAGTGACCAGGAATGACAGATTATCTGAATCAACAATGTGCATGAGGAAGGCACTAGACACTTAAAGGAGAAAAAATGATGAAAGGGTTAGATAAAGGTAATGTAAGTGCATTCAGATATGAATACAATTTTTTTCAAATCATTACTCCTTTACAGATTGATATTTTTAATCCCACATATTTCACAGATGGATTTACCAGGTGGCGCAGTGGTAAAGAATCCTACTGCCAGAAATGCAAGAGATGTGGATTTGATCCCTAGATCTCCCTGGAGTGGAAATGGAACCCCACTCCAGTATTCTTGCCTAGAAAATTCCATGAACAGAGGAGCCTGAAGTTCATGGGACTGCACAGAGTTTGACATGATTGAGTGACTGAGCACAAAGCACACACATTTCACACTTCAGATTGGCATTGGCCTATAAGTGAAGGAAATTATTGCTAGGCAAAAATGTGCTAAGTTGGAACATGATAACTGAGCTGTTGGATATCCACCCAGGCTATTTTTCCAGTGTTCCACAGGGAACACTTCGCTTGCATAAGACTTGGACACAAACTGGGTACAGGACATAAGGTAAAGGATACTGAGAATACAAGTTTATGTCTCAAGTAAGGCTGCCAGTTAAAATACAGAGTACTAAATTAAATTTCATTCAGAAATATATCTACATATTGTATCTACATCTAAAAATGTATCTACACATATACATATGTGTGTATATATATATATATATATATATATATATATGGTATCTATATCAATATCTACCAATATTAATACAGATATTGATATAGTGTGTATGGTGTGCTACATGCAACATTTGGGATTGTTGTTGTTTAGTTGCCATCTTGCCCGATTCTTTTGCAACCATGGACTGCAGCCCGCCAGGCTCCTCTGTGAATGGGATTTCCCAGCAAGAATACTGGAGTGGGTTGCTATTTTCTTCTCCAGCAGATCTTCCTGACCCAGGAATCAGACTCATCATGTCTCTTTCTTGGCAGGCCGATTCTTTACCACTGAGCCACTAGGGAAGCCCTATAATTGAGATATACTTTTACTAAAAAGTGTTTATCTACAATTCAAATCCACCTGAGTATCCTGTATTTTGATTTGATAATATGGTAACTCTAGTCCCAGAATACTTGATAAGGAAAAAGAATAGAATTTTATCCTTCCTCCATATGTTAACTTAAGACTTACTTCTTTCATGAAGACTTAGTATAATATTTCTCTAAGCATCTTCTCCTGTTTTAAAATTTCTTTCAGAATAAATCTGGAGATTATTAAAATGGCTTTAGGACAATATTCAAAGAGAAGTTGCTAACATCGCTGATTTGTCACATGAACAATCCATGACAGGTATTCATTCCCACAGGTAAAACTGAACTATCAGGACACCTATCTGCCATATGGTAGATTTCAACCAGAGATAACACAGTGCCAGTGGTGGAGTATTACATCCTATCCAAGAAAGGCGAGTTTAACCCTAGAAGATAATATGCAGCTGCTTTCATCACATTTTTAAAAATGATGGACAGAACTACATTTTGTAAGTTAAAGAGGACTAATATTGCAAAGACTAAGAGACTTGTGGGAGATGCACACTCATACTGTTCAAGGTTACTTTCCAGATTATATATATGGCTATGTTTAAATTCTGCTTTCATTTTAGGAGGCCAAGGAAGGAGGAACCCTCCAACATGTTGCCTTCAGAAGCAAACCTCATGAAGCTTGATGCTCCAAATTCATGAGTGAGTGAGTGAAGTCACTCAGTTGTGTTCAACTCTTTGCAACCCCATGGAGTATAGCTTACCAGGCTCATCCGTGCATGGGATTTTCCAAGCAAGAGTACTGGAGTGGGTTGCCATTTCCTTCTCCAGGAGATCTTCCCAACCCAGGGATTGAACCCAGGTCTCCCACATTGTAGGCAGACGCTTTACTGTCTGAGCCAAATTTATAATTAGTATCAAATTTTAAAATACTTTTCTTGATACAAGAAAACATGATATTAAACAAGTATGCAACTATAAGGACAAATATCAGAATCCTAATTAAATAATCTCACCAGTTAACCTTCTGTCCCAGATTTCAGAATCATGGAATCCTTACTTCTACCTAATGAACACAACATGGACTCTTCCTTTAGTGGTTCTCTCTATCCATATTTTAACCCCAATTTAGGCCATAATCACTTTATACCATAATTTATGTTACTGCCTATGGGAATTACTCTTCCTGATTATGTCTCTAATGGCAATGAATCACAAATAAAACCCAATTAGTTTTTCAAAATGAAACATAAGGTAGTGATTTTCATAGTACAGAACATTACTGGACAAATAATTTTTTTTCACTGTAAGACTTTAATTGCTAATTCAGTGACAGCAAAGATGAGCCTAGCCACACAACTATGCCATGTTAAACTGTGAATAAGATCATCTTGTTTGTCGTCATCATCTATCCACATTAGTTTACAGAATGAAAGAAATTAATAAGACTAAGTTATCACTAATCTAGGAATTCCAAAAATAAAACTTAAAAAAATATGTATAAAACAAAAACTTAAAAAGAAAGAACAACCCATTCTATATAGTATCCAACTTGGATAATCACCAACTTTGAAGTTAACCATCATGTATTAAACATAATTTAAGGACTAAGAAATTATATGAAGATAAATTACATTTGTAAAAATTCTAATAAAACTCTTTGTCAACCATGAGAATTGACACCTTCTTTATACTTTTATGGGATCTTGTATCTTTTGTAAGAGTTACTTAAAGTAATCAATGAGTGAGAAACTCAAGTAAAAGCTAAATACATGAAAAATCAATATTTTATTTGAATAAAATATTACTTAACTTCTGCAGAAACTATAAAACAAATGAAATATAAGAAATGTCATATATTCAAAAAATGACTGGACTCTTTCAAAGTTCAATAAATAATTAGAATTGTGAACTATACTTATATATTAGCTTCTTAAAGTATAAGAGAATACTTATTCAAATATAAGTATTAATAACAATGACTATATGCTGCTGTAGATAAGTTCCTAAGTAAATTAGTGGCATTCACTTTGATATGAAACTATTTTGTGCTTAAAATAAATAAGAATGTTTATATTAAATTTAAACCTATCTTTAAGCATTATTCCCCTTTTCCATTTCTAATAGCATTAGATAAAAGATCATTAAGTTGTTCACAAAACATGTAAAGACATGATCAATATATTCCATACTTAAAAAGTTATTTTAAACATAAAAAATGAATACATACTATAAGCTACTTTCGATGTTTCAAAAGGTGAAAGAAGAGTACTATTCTGTTTTCAAAGTATTTACATATGTAAAAGCTTTACTCTGAACATTATATATGCAAATTTCTAATTAGTTTCCTATATATTTCAAACTTCACCCACATAAGCAGAAAAGATTGGACAGTGCAGGTTTTTCACTGTTTAAAAAGTCTAATTAAATTTGACTTACATTATTGCTGTGGCAGTTTTTAAAAATGCTAACAAAGGAAAGTTATTGAAAATACATTGAAGGCTATAAAAGGATAGATTCTTGTTTGATTCTGGTTAGGGGATTTGGGTTTATTCAGACAAGCTTTCAGGAGCAATGTAATCCTTTGTGTGCTTGCCTGGAATGAAATAAAAAAAAAAAAATTCAGGTTCATTTGTCATAAATACAGCTTTTTGGATTCAAGATCTTTATTGGAAAAAAAACTGACTCTCAAAAGCATGAGAACAAATATTAATTTAATATTGTCAGTGTCTTATATATGTGAATAACTATTTACATATACTTTGAATAACGCATATACCATTTGATATCTTATATGATATAAACTGATTTTACTCTTTGTTGTAATTTATTTACTCAATATTCCATTATATACTCTGTCACAGGTATTATGCCTGGTGACAAAGAATATGATATGATTAAGTCATGGTCTTGCCCGTGAGAAGTAGAAATCCAAGTAAACTATTAGTTTCTGATACTGGCTCCATATTATGCTAAGTAAATGAAATTCTATTAATAGCAATGGGATATTTGCTAATGCCTAGAGAAAAGAAGAAAAGCTAAATATTCATGAGTTTATGTTCTGTTTGTAAGACATTTGGTTGGAGGACATTTTTTTTCATATAAATAACACTTTAGTCTTTTGCTTTTGATGTCTCAACACAAATAAGTTACTTTAAATATGATTCCTAAGGGACGGTGATAACTGCATTCTTGAAAAAAAAAGTCAGTAGAACTTTGAATTAAATAAGAATATTAAAACAAATAAATTATTGTTTTGAAAAAAGGTTGAATCTTCAAATTTCTTTCTATCCTAAGAACTTAACCTTGTATACAAGGTAAGTAATATAGCCAAACTCATATTTATAGAATATTCATCCATATGACTACCCTAATGTCATCACTTGGATCAGCATTACCTCTCCTTTTAACACAAAGCATAATCTCAGATTGAATAAATTTATATTCTATAATGATATGATATTAGTATCTATTATTTTAAAGCAAATGCTATGCATCTTACATGTTATTTTTACCTTATACTAAAATGGCATAAAACCAGCTATAATACACTAAGCATACTTCTTGCAGCAGACACAATGGTGTAATATAAATGTTACATAAAACTTCATTTAATCTTTACAATAAAAAAGCAAAACAAAGTTTAGATCTCCACTGAACATATTTGAAATAACTTGATGGAATCAGGATTTCTAGGAGAAATATCAATAACCTCAGATACATAGATGACACCACCCTTATAGCAGAAAGCAAAGAAGAAGTAAATAGCCTCTTGATGAAAGTGAAAGAGGAGAGTGAAAAAGCTGGCTTAAAAGTCAACATTCAAGAAACAAAGATCATGGCAAATAGATGGGGAAACCATGGAAATAGCGAGAGATTTTATTTTAGGGGCCTCCAAAATCACTGCAGATGGTGACTGCAGCCATGAAATTAAAAGACTCTTACCTCTTGGAAGAAACACTATGACCAGCCTAGACAGCATATTAAAAAGCAGAGACATTACTTTGCTGACAAAGATCCATCTAGGCAAAGCTATGATTTTTCCACTAGTCATGTATGGATATGAGAGTCAGATGACAAAGAAATCTGAGCACTGAAGAACTGATGTTTTAAACTGTGGTGTTGGAGAAGACTCTTGAGAGTCCCTTGGACTACAAGGAAATCCAAACCAGTCCATCCTAAAGGAAATCAGTCCTGAATATTCATTAAAAGGACTGATGCTGAAGCTGAAATTCCAATACTTTGGCCACCTGATGTGAAGAACTGACTCATTGGAAAAGACTCTAATGCTGGGAAAGATTGAAGGCGGGAGGAGAAGGGGATGACAGAGGATGAGATGGTTGGGTGGCATCACTGACTCAATGGACATGAGTTTGAGCAAGCTCCCAAGTTGGTGATGGACAGGGAAGCCTGATGTGTTGCAATCCATGGGGTCACAAAGAGTCAGACATGACTGAGTGACTGAACTGAACTGAACTGACTACAAGTTAAAAACCACTTAAATAGCAGATATAAAATTATATTTAGAATACAGGGGTTTCTTAGTGTATTGACTGAACTATTAATGATTTTCCTCCCTCAGAGATGATTATTTAAGTTTAGGGTTTGTTCAGTTCAGTTCAGTCACTCAGTCGTGTCCATATTTTTGCAACCCCATTGACTGCAGCATGCCAGGCTTCCCTGTACATCACCAACACCAGGAGCTTGCTTAAACTCATATCCATCTGGTCACTGATGCCATTCAGCCATATCATCCTCTGTTGTCACCTTCTCCTGCTTTCAATCTTTCCCAACATCAGGGCCTTTTCAAATGAGTCAGTTCTTCACATTAGGTGGCCAAAATATTGGAGTTTCAGCTTTAGCATCAGTCCTTCCAATGAATATTCAGGACTGATTTCCTTTAGGATTGACTGGTTTGATCTCTTTGCTGTCCAAGAGACTGTCAAGACTCTTCTCCAATAACACAGTTTAAAAGCATCAATTCTTCAGTGTTCACCTTTCTTTATTAGTCATCATATGTGACTACTGGAAAAACCATACCTTTGACTATATGGATCTTTGTTGGAAAAGTGATCTCTCTGCTTTTTAATAAGATGTCTAGTTTTAGCAGAGCCTTCTTTCCAAGGAGTAAGCTTTTATTTATTTATTTTTTCCAATCTTATGTAGGGCAAATTAACTTGAAAAAATATAGGAGTTTTTTTTTTTTAATGACTAAGCATAATTATACAAACATTTGGTGGATAGGTAGCGCTGTACATAAGATGTTAGTTTCATATTTACAGTTACTTAATTCAATTTTATAGATTCTTGTAAATTGATACTTAACTGCACTCAGAGGAAGCCATTTTACCATATTTGAAAATTTTCTGTAATAATATCTCACATTTGCAATTACATTGCATTGCATTTAAAAATTAATTGTAATGTGTTGTATTTTGTCTTTACAATAATCTGTGAGCAGATATGTGTATTTCTAATTCATAGAGAAAGAAAAGGAAGACTGGAGTGGAAACGACATTTGTATAGGCCCACCTGACTAGGAAATGATAAAGCTGAAATAGAAAAGTGGTCTACTTCTTGTTATTTTTGCACATTAACAAGTGAATAGTCCATATAGTCAAAGCTATGCTTTTTTACAGTAGTCATGTATGGTTATGAGATTTGGACCATAAAGAAGGCTGAGTGCTGAGGAACTGATGCTTTCTAATTGTGGTGCTGGAGAAGACTAAGAGTCTCTTGAACAGCAAAGAGATTAAACCAGTCAATTCTAAAGGAAATCAACCCTAAATATTCATCAGAAGGACTGATGCTGAAGCTGAAGCGCCAATATTTTGGTCATCCGATGGGAATAGCTGACTCATTGGAAAAGATTCTGATGCTGGGAAAGACTGAAGGCAGGAGAATGGATGACAGAGGATGAGATGGATGGCATTCCCGACTCAATGGACATGAGTTTGAGGAAACTCTGGGAGACAGTGAAGAACAGGAAGTCCGTCATGCTGCAGTTCATGGGGTCACAAAGAGGACTCAGCTTAACTACTAAACAACATCACAACAACAGGTAAATGTTTCAAGCAGAATTAAATAAATTCACTATGATGCATATTAATTACCATATATTACTATATACTGTTGACATTACTATTGGCAGCTCAGTTCCATGGTTCTGTTTCACTCTGGCTGTTTATATTCTTGGCACATTCTGGAGCTAGTATACAGATACCCAGATAATGATGACCACACATTACCTCTAGGATTCCTCAGGTAGCTAGGCATCCTTCTAAATTCTTTTCACCTTTATATTAACAGTCCTAGCCTATGTTGACTTCTACTACTTTTGTTTCTCAAAACATTATCTATTTGCAGCATTTCATGGTGATACAGTGGTAAAGAATTCATCTGCTAATGCAAAAGACACAAGACATACAGTTTCAATTCCTGGGAGGTGAAGATCCCCTGGAGTAGAAAATGGCAACTTACTCTGGTGTTCTTGCCTGGGAAATCCCATGGACAGAGGAGTCTGGTGGGCTACAGGTCATTGGGTGGCAAAGAGTCAGACACAACTGAACACAAGAATGTGCTTTTGTTCCTCAAAATATCATCAGTTCGTAGCATTTCCTATTTTATCCTACTAAAAATTAGAAGTGATTTCATCAATAATAGATTAAATATATATATAAACATAATATGTCATCCTTAAATATTAAATTCTGCCATTTGACTCTAAACTTAGTTTAGAAAAGCCAGTTTCCTTCTCAGTGGTAAGGACTGGTAAGGCATACATTTGAAGAATACACACTGGGCTAGATGAAAATGCTACAAGGTGAATAAGGCAGTATAATTTTGGAATGGAATCCCTTCTCTTGAATACAAATCTGTTTATTTTATTCATTTTCTCCAGTACTCTTTAGACAATGTTCACTTGAATCACCTTTTCTAAATCTGTCAGATATTAATATGCTTCTAGGAAAATACCCATACATCACTACAGATGTAACATCTGTAACATCTCCACAGATCTGAAAATATAGGGGATTTTTAACCACTGTCTGGGTTTCTGGGTATTCAGTATTGATACAGATATTTATTTGTATACAAACTGTTTGGGGGATTTTAAGAGAATGAAAACAGCAAAATGCATGAACTAGTTTTTGTCACTTTTTTTTTTACTTCATCATAAGCTTAGTTCAGCTCAGTTCAGTCACTCAGTCATGTCCAACTCTTTGAGATCCCAAGGACTGTGCACACCAGGCCTGCCTGTCCATCAACAACTCCCAACATTTACTCAAACTTATGTCCACTGAGTCAGTGATGTTATCAAAACATCTCATCCCCTGTGGTCCCTTTCTCCTCCCACCTTCAATCTTTAGCAGCACCAGGGTCTTTTCCATTGAGTCACTTCTTTGCAACAGGTGGCCAAATTATTGGAATTTCAGCTTCAACATCAGTACTTCCAATGAACATTCAGGACTGATCTCATTTAGGATGGACTGGTTGGATGTCCTTGCAGTCCAAGGGACTTGCAAAAGTCTTCTCCAACAACACAGTTCAAAATCATCAATTCTTTGGCACTCAAATTTCTTTATTGTCCAACTCTCACATCCATACATGACTACTGGAAAAAACATATCCTTGAATAGATGGACCTTTGTTAGCAAAGTAATGCCTCTGCTTTATAATATGCTGTCTAAGTGTGTCATAATTGGAGGGAGGAACTAAGATGGTGGAGGAATAGGATGGGGAGACCACTCTCTCCTCAATAAATACATCAAAAGAACTTTAAAAGGCCGAGCAAACTCCATAAAACAGGATCTGAATGCTGGCAGAGGACATCGGGCATCTGGAGGGGCGGCCCATTGCCGACCAGAGGAGGTAGGACAAAAGAAGAAAAAAAAAAGTAAGGGGAGAGACAAAGGGTTGGGGACGGGGATCCATCCCGGAAGGGGAGTCTGGAATAAAGAGGAAAAAAAGAGGAGAAAGGTTTTCGAATACCAGGAAGCATTCTCCCTGGCAGATCTGTGGTGAATCTTGGAGAGCAAGATAACCAGGAGTAAAAGCAGATTAATAGTTAAGCCCTGCAAGGTACTTCTCTGGCTGCAAGGCACAGCGGTGCAGCAGCCCGGGCGCCCCACTCCCCACTAGCCAAAGCGGACTGCTCAGGGAGGGGCGGGCCATGCGCTCAGGGAACGGAGCAGCCCGAGGGACCTAACCCAGGGGGCTAACTGGAGATAGACTGAGGAGTAGCTTTCCCCAGGAAGAGGCCCCCCGCCAGGCACGTGAACAGAACAAAGGGCGGTGGGGAGTCAGCAGAGAGGAGGCCGGCCGGGTGGAGCTGGGCGGCTGCGGGCTGCGGACCAGCCCAGCCCCCGCCCGAGAGCAGCAGGCATAACCCAGCCCCGGCGAGACTTCCGCGGCCAAATTGCGAGCAGAGCTAGGTGCTAACCAAGACTTCTGGGGATTCTGGACGGATCGGCGCTCTACAAACCTAAGAAGGTATGCTCAGCTGCACATCGAGAAAACTGAGCGGTTGGGCCAGGGGAGGGGAGAAGCCGCACTCCCCAACTGTGCGGGGTGGACGATCGAGAGCCTGAGCAGAGGGGGAGGGGGAAGCGCACTCACCAGGAGCGGGGCAAACCCCAAAGCGCTGAATAGACACTTAAAAGACCAGCAAACAGAAGACGCTAAAGCAAGCAGAGGGAACAGCTTTGGAACTGACAGGAGTAGCAGATTAAATCCCTGCAGGTGGCGCAGACTGCATAGAAAGGAGTCTATAGACCGTGAGAAGTACAAGCCGGACCAAGGAATTATCTGAAAATGAACTGACCCCTCGCTGTACGCATCAGCACCAGAGAAAGCCTTAGTTATAACTGTACTAGGAACATCTTTTAAATTTTTAAAACTTTTTTATACTTTTTTTAATAGAATTTTTAAGTCCCCTATAACCTTGTTATCTTTTTTCTTTCTTTTCCTTTACTTTTATTTTCCTTTTTTTAAAAAATATCTCTTTCTCCCTTATTTTATTCTCCATTCTATTTCTTTTCTTACCTTTTATATCTCCAATTTTTCCCCCTTTTTCATTTTTAATTGATTTTTTTAATTTTCTTCTTTATCTTTCTTTCTTTCTTTTTTTTGTAATAGTATTTTTGAGAATCCAGTCTTTACTCTAGATTTTTAATCTTTGCTTATTAGTATTTGGTATCAACTTTGTACCTTTAAGGATCCAAGCTCCAGTACCCATTGTTACCTGGGAGTGAGATCATTGGCTTGACTGCTCTCTCCCCATTCTTGTCTCGCCTCTTTTTTTTTTTTTTTCTTCTCCTACCAAGACACCTTCAACATCCCCTTCCCCTGTATATTCTCTACCCAACTCTGGGACTCTGCTTGAGTGTTACGAGCTGTGAAGAACACTGAAATAACTGACCACTGGCTGGATCTGTCTCTGTCCATCTGACTCTCTCTTTTCTCTCTCTGATCAATTCTGTCTCCTTCCACCCTCTTCTCATTTCGGTATAACTCTGTGAACATCTCCAAGGGATCCAGGCTGTGAAGAGCACACAGGGGAGCAATCACTGGCCAATTCACTCCCTCACCATCTGATTCCTCTCTTCTCCTTCTGGTCCATGCCATGTAACTCTGTGTACCTGACAGGGTGTCCCTCACTGTGAAGAAACTTCTCATCACTAAACTAGAGGTTCTGCCACCATCAGTGCAGAGAAAAAAGAGTCCTGAGGCTACTGGAAGACAGGAGGCTAAACCCAGACCCTGAGAATTCCAGAAAACTCCTGGATCCAAGAGTTAATTAATCGATAGGAACTCATCAAACTCCTCCATATCAAAACTGAAACCAACCAACCCCCAAGGGCCAACAAGCTCCAGAGTAAGATATAGCAAGCAAATTCTCCAGCAACGCAGGAACACTGCCTGGAATTTCAATACACACGTTGCCCAAGGTCACACCAAGTCCACCGACTCCTCGAAACTCTTTACTGGACACTCCATTGCTAGTTACAGTGAGGAAACCCAGATCGACCCACCAGAACACCACACAACCTTTCCCATCCAGGAAACTTTGACAATCACACATCCAACCCCTCCCATAGAGAGGAACCCCCACAATAAAGGGACAACACAGCAAGATAAACAAGATGAAAAGGCAGAAAATACCCAGCAAGTAAAGGAACAGGATAAATATTCCTTAGATCAAACAAAAGATGAAGAGATAGGATGTCTACCTGACAAAGAATTCCGAATAATGATAGTGAAAATGATCCAAAACCTGGAAAATAAGTTGGAGCTGCAGTTCAATAACCTGCAGGCAAGGATTGAGAAGATGCAGGTAAGCTTTAATAAGGACTTAGAAGAAATGAAAAAGAGTCAAAATACAATAAATAATGCAATAAATGAGATCAAAAACACCGTGGTGGGAACCAACAGTGGAATAACAGAGATAGAAGACAGGATAAGTGAGGTAGAAGACAGAATGGCAGAAATAAATGAAACAGAAAGGAAAAATGAAAACAAGAATTAAAAGAAATGAGGACAATCGTAGATACCTCTGGGACAATATTAAACACACCAATATTCAAATCATAGGAATCCCAGAGGAAGACAAAAAGAAAGACCATCAGAAAATTCTTGAAGAGATAATTGTTGAAAATTTCCCTAAATTGGGAAAGCAAATGGCCACTCAGGTCCAAGAAACACAGAGAGTCCCAAATAGAATGAACCCTAAGCGGAACACCCCAAGACACATATTAATCAAATTAACAAATATCAAATACAAAGAGCAAATTTTAAAAGCAGCAAAGGAGAAACAAAAAATAACTCCCAAGGGGAATCCCATAAGGATAACAGCTGATCTCTCAATAGAA
The DNA here is from genome assembly GCA_007570785.1 of Antilocapra americana. Classification (NCBI taxonomy): domain Eukaryota; kingdom Metazoa; phylum Chordata; class Mammalia; order Artiodactyla; family Antilocapridae; genus Antilocapra; species Antilocapra americana. Next base: position 59,800,722 of record ML660200.1, on the reverse strand, counting down.
ACGCTTCAGGCCAGAAGGGAATGGCAAAACATACTTAAAGTCATGGAAGAAAACAATCTACAACCCTGATTACTGTACCCAGCAAGGATCTCATTCAAATTTGAAGGAGAATTCAAAAGTTTTTCAGACAAGCAGAAACTGAGAGAATTCAGCAACACCAAACCAGCCCTCCAACGAATGCTAAAGGATCTTGCCTAGATAGGAAACACGGATGGTGTAGATAATCTCAAACCCAAAACAATAAAATAAATGGCAACGGGATCATACTTATCAATAATTACCTTAAATGTAAATGGGCTGAATGCCCAAACCAAAAGACAAAGACTGGCCGATTGGATACAGAAACAAGACCCCTATATATGTTGTCTACAAGAGACCCACCTCAAACCTAGGGACACATATAGACTGAAAGTTAAAGGCTGGAAAAAGATATTCCATGTGAATAAAGACCAAACGAAAGCAGGAGTGGCAATACTCATATCAGATAAAGTAGACTTTAAAATAAAGGCAGTGAAAAGAGATAAAGATGGACATTACATAATGATCAAAGGATCAATCCAAGAAGAAGAAATGACAATTATAAATATTTATGCACCCAACATAGGAGCACCACAATATGTAAGGCAAATGCTAACAAGTATGAAAGGGGAAATTAACAACAACACAATAATAGTGGGAGATTTTAATACACCACTCATACCAATGGATAAATCAACTAGACAGAAAAGTAACAAGGAAATTCAAACTTTAAATGATACAACAGACCAACTAGACCAAATTGATGTCTATAGGTCACTCCACCCCAAAACAAAGAATTTCAACTTTTTCTCAAGCACACACGGGACCTTCTCCAGGATAGATCACATCCTGGGCCATAAATCTAGCCTGGATAAATTCAAAAATATTGAAATCATCCCAAGCATCTTTTCTGACCACAATGCAGTGAGACTAGATATCAACTACGGGAGAAAACCATTCAAAACTTCCAACATATGGAGCCTCAACAACACACTGCTGAATAACCAACAAATCACAGAAGAAATCAAAAAAGAAATCAAAATATGCATAGAAACCAATGAAAATGAAAACACAACAGCCCAGAACCTATGGGACACTGTGAAAACAGTGCTAAGGGGAAAGTTCATAGCAATACAAGCTCACCTCAGGAAACAAGAAAAAAATCAAATAAATAACCTTACTTTACACCTAAAGCAACTAGAAAGGGAAGAGATGCAGAAGCCCAGGTCTAGTATAAGGAAAGAAATATTAAAGATCAGGGCAGAAATAAATGCAAAGGAAGCAAAAGAGACTATAACAAAAATCAACCAATCCAAAAGCTGGTTCTTTGAGAAGATAAATAAAATTGACAAACCATTAGCCAGACTCATCAAGAAACAAAGGGAGAAGAACCAAATCAACAGAATTAGAAATGAAAACGGAGAGATCACAACAGAAAACACAGAAATACAAAGGATCATAAGAGACTATTATCAGTAACTATATGCAAATAAACTGGACAACCTGGATGAAATGGACAGATTCCTAGAAAAGTACAACTTTCCAAGACTAAACCAGGAAGAGATAGATAATATTAATAGACCCATCACAAGCACGGAAATTGAAACCGTAATCAGAAATCTTCCAAAAAACTAAAGCCCAGGACCAGATGGCTTCACAGCTGAATTCTACCAAAATTTGAGAGAAGAGCTAACACCTAGTCTACTCAAACTCTTCCAGAAAATTGCAGAGGAAGGTAAACTTCCAAACTCATTCTATGAGGCAGCATCATTCTAATTCCAAAACCCGACAAAGATGCCACAATAAGAGAAAACTACAGGCCAATATCACTGATGAATTTAGATGCAAAAACCCTTAACAGAATTCTAGCAAATAGAATCCAACAACACATTAAAAAAATCATACATCATGATCAAGTAGGCTTTATCCCAGGGATGCAAGGATTCTTCAATATTCGCAAATCAATCAATGTAATACATCACATTAACAAATTGAAAAATGAAAATCACATGATTATCTCAATAGATGCAGAAGAAGCCTTTGACAAAATCCAAAATCCATTTATGACAAAGCCCTCCAAAAATCAGGAATAGAAGGAACATTCCTCAACATAATAGAAGCTATATATGACAAACCCACAGCAAACATTATCCTCAATGGTGAAAAACTGGAATCATCCCCCCTGAAATCAGGAACAAGACAAGGGTGCCCACTCTCACCACTACTTTTCAACATAGTTTTGGAAGTCTTGGCCACAGCAATCAGAGCAGATAAAGAAATCAAAGGAATCCAGATTGGAAAAGAAGAAGTAAAACTCTCTCTGTTTGCAGATGACATGATCCTCTATATTGAAAACCCTAAAGACTCTACCAGAAAATTACTAGAGCTAATCAGTGAATATAGCAAAGTTTCAGGATACAAAATCAACACACAGAAATCCCTGGCATTCCTATACACTAACAGTGAGAAATCAGAAAGAGAAATTAAGGAAACAATTCCATTCACCATCGAAACAAAAAGAATAAAATAGTTAGGAGTTTTTCTACCTAAAGAAACAAAAGACTTGTATATAGAAAACTATAAAACACTGATGAAAGAAATCAAAGAGGACACAAACAGATGGAGAAATGTGCCGTGTTCGTGGATTGGAAGAATCAATATAGTGAAAATGAGTATACTACCCAAAGCAATCTATAGAGTCAATGCAATTCCTATCAAGCTACCAGAGGTCTTTTTCAAAGAATTAGAACAAATAATTTCTCAATTTGTATGGAAATACAAAAAACCTCGTATAGCCAAAGCAATCTTGAGAAAGAAGAATGGAACTGGCGGAATCAACCTACCTGACTTTAGGCTATACTATAAATCCACAGTCATTAAGACAGTATGGTACTGGCACAAAGACAGAAATATAGATCAATGGAACAGAATAGAAAGCCCAGAGATAAATCCACGCATCTATGGACACCTTATCTTTGACAAAGGAGCCAAGAATATACAATGGAGAAAAGACAACCTCTTTAACAAGTGGTGCTGGGAAAACTGGATAGCCACTTGTAAAAGAATGAAACTAGATCACTTTCTAACACCATACACAAAGATGAACTCAAAATGGATCAAAGATCTAAGCATAAGACCAGAAACTATAAAACTCCTAGAGGATAACATAGGCAAAACACTCTCTGCCATAACCCAAAGCGGGATACTCCATGACCCACCTCCCAGAATATTGGAAATAAAAACACAAATAAACAAATGGGACCTAATTAAAATTAAAAGCTTCTGCACAACAAAGGAAACTATAAGCAAGGTGAAAAGACAGCCTTCAGAATGGGAGAAAATAATAGCCAATGAAGCAATGGACAAACAATTAATCTCAAAAATATACAAGCAACTCTTGCAGCTCCATTCTAGAAAAATAAACAACCCAATCAAAAAGTGGGCCAAAGAACTTAACAGACATTTCTCCAAAGAAGACATAAAAATGGCTAACAAACACATGAAAAGATGCTCAACATCACTCATTATCAGAGAAATGCAAATCAAAACCACAATGAGATATCACTTTACACCACTCAGAATGGCTGTAATCCAAAAATCTACAAGCAATAAATGCTGGAGAGGATGTGGAGAGAAGGGAACTCTCTTACACTGTTGGTGGGAATAGAAACTAGTACAGCCACTATGGAAAATAGTGTGCAGGTTCCTTAAAAAGGTGCAAATAGTCCTGCCATATTACCCAGCAATCCCACTGCTGGGCATATACACCGAGGAAACCAGAATTGAAAGAGCCACGTGTACCCCAATGTTCATCGCTGCATTGTTTACAATAGCCAGGTCATGGAAGCAACCTAGATGCCCATCAACTGACGAATGGATAAGAAAGCGGTGGTACATATACACAATGGAATATTACTCAGCATTAAAAAAAAAAATTCATTTGGAGCAGTTCTACTCAGATGGACAGAACTGGAGCCTATTATCCAGAGTGAAGTAAGCCAGAAGCAAAAAAACAATACAGTATATTAACACATATATATGGAATTTAGGAAGGCGGTAACGAGAAACCAACATGCGAGACAGCAAAAGGAACGCAGGTGTATAGAATAGACTCATGGGCTCTGTGGATGAGGGTAAGGGTGGGATGATATGGGAGAATGGCATTGAAACATGTTAATTATCATATGTCTAATCAATCGCCAGCCCAGGAGTGATGCTCGGGGCTGGTGCATCGAGATTTCCCGAGGGGAGGGAGGAGGGAGGGAAGAGGGAGGGGGGTTCTGGAGGGCGAGCATATGTAAACCCATGGTGATATCATTGCATTGTATTGCAAAATCAATTGAAAAATAAATAAATAAAAAAGCAACAATGATTATCAAGATAAAAATATATATATATATATAAGTTCGTCATAATTTTCCTTCCAAAGAGTAAGTGTTTCTTAATTTCATGGTTGCAGTCACCATCTGCAGTGATTTTGGAGACCCAAAAAATAAAGTCTGCTCTGTTTCTACTGTTTCTCCATCTATTTTTCATGAAGTGATGGAACCGGATATCATGTTCTTCGTTGTTGGAATGTTGAGTTTTAAGCCAACTTTTTCACTCTTGTCCTTCACTTTCATCAAGAGGATCTTTAGTTCTTCACTTACTGCCGTAGGGGTGGTGTCGTTTGCATATCTGAGGTTATCGCTATTTCTCTGGCAATCTTGATTCCAGCTTGTGATTCATCCAGCCCAGCGTTTCTCATGATGTACTCTGCATAGAAGTTAAATAAGCTGGGTGACAATATACAGCCTCGACATACTCCTTTTCTTATTTGGAAACAGTCTGTTGTCCCATGTCCAGTTCTAACTGTTGCTTCCTGACCTGCATACAGATTTCTCAAGAGGTATGTAAAGTGGTCTTTCAGAATTTCCCACAGTTTATTGTGATCCACAGAGTCAAAATATCTATGAATCTGAAACTGGGATCTAAACAATATTTCCTATGTGTGTGCAACTTGGCTAACTCTCATGAGAAAGCCTTACAAATACATGCGAAAAGAAGAGAAATAAAAAGCAAAGGAGAAAAGGAAAGATATTTCCATTTGAATGCAGAGTTCCAAAGAATGGCAAGGAGAGATAAGAAAGCCTTCCTCACTGATCAGTGCAAAGAAATAGTAGAAAACAATAGAATGGGAAAGACTAGAGATTTCTTTAAGAAAATTAGAGACACCAAGGGAATATTACATGCAAAGATGAGCTCAATAAAGGACAGAAAGGGTATGGACTTAACTGAAACAGAAGATATTAAGAAGAGGTGGCAAGAATACACAGAAGAATTGTACAAAAAAGATCTTCATGACCCAGGTAATAATGATGGTATGATCACTCACCTAGAGCCAGACATCCTGGAATGTGAAGTCAAGTGGGCCTTAGAAAGCATCGGTAAGAATAAAGCTGGAGGAGGTGATGGAATTTCAGTTGAGCTATTTCAAATCCTGAAAGTTGATGCTGTGAAAGTGCTTCACTCAATATGCCAGCAAATTTGGAAAACTCAGCAATGGCCACAGGACTGGAAAAGGTCACTTTTCATTCCAATCCCAAAGAAAGGCAATGTCAAAGAATGCTCGAACTACAGAATAATTGCACTCATCTCACATGCTTAGTAAAGTAATGCCCCAAATTCTCCAAGCCAGGCTTCAGAAATACATGAACTGTGAACTTGCAGATGTTCAAACTGGTTTTAGAAAAGGCAGAGATCAAATTGCTAACATCCACTGGATCATTGAAAAAGCAAGATAGTTCCAGAAAAACATCTGTTTCTGCTTTACTGACTACGGCAAAACCTTTGACTGTGTGGATCACAATAAACTGTGGAAAATACTGAAAGAAATGAGAATACCAGACCACCTAACCTGTCTCTTGAGAAACCTGTATGCAGGTCAGAAAGCAACAGTTAGAACTGGACATGGAACAACAGGTTCCAAATAGGAAAAGGAGTACGTCAAGGCTGTATATTGTCACCCTGCTTATTTAACTTATGCAGAGTACATCATGAGAAATGCTGGGCTGGAAGAAACACTAGCTGCAATCAAGATTGCGGGGAGAAATTTCAATAACCTCAGATATGCAGATGTCACCAACCTTATGGCAGAAAGTGAAGAGGAACTAAAAAGCCTTTTGATGAAAGTGAAAGAGGAGAGTAAAAAAAAAATGGCTTAAAACTCAACATTCAGAAAACTAAGATCATGGCATCTGATCCCATCACTTCATGGCAAATAGATAGGGAAACAGTGTCAGACTTTATTTTTCTGGGCTCCAAAATCACTGCATATGGGGACTGCAGCCATGAAATTAAAAGACAATTGCTTCTTGGAAGGAAAGTTATGACCAACCTAGATAGCATATGGAAAATCAGAGACATTACTTTGCCAACAAAAGTTAGTCTAGTCAAGGCTATGATTTTTCCAGTAGTTATGTATGGATGTGAGAGTTGGACAGTGAAGAAAGCTGAGTGCCGAAGAATTGATGCTTTTGAACTGTGATGTTGGAGAAGACTCTTGCAAGTCCCTTGGAGTGCATGAAGATCCAACTTGTCCATCCTAAAGGAGATCAGTCCTGAATGTTCGTTGGAAGGACTGATGTTGACACTGAAACTACAATACTTTTGCCACATCCTGGGAAGAGTTGACTCACTGGAAAAGACTCTAACGCTGGAAAGTATTGGGGACAGGTGGAGAAGGGGATGACAGAGGATGAGATGGCTAGATGGCATCACCGACTCGGTGAACATGGGTTTGGGTAGACTCTGGGAAATGGTGATGGACAGGGAGGCCTGGCATTCTGTGATTCATGGGGTCGCAAAGAATCAGACATGGCTGAGTAACTGACCTGAACTGAACATCAGGTTATCTGAAATCCAACTTCCTAGAAGCTGGAAACTGTATCCACAGTCTCCATCATTAGATTCCAAGGACCTAGTAGATTCTGATCAATACATGTTCAGAAATGTATATTGACCAAGCAGTTACCAAGTATGTTCAGTGGTAGTTAAATTCAATGAGGGGGAAACAAATGCTAAAAAATAAAACAAAGTACTCTTACTAAAAACTTAGACTATTTTTATAAAAGTACCATATAATACGCAAAAATATCTTATTCTTTCTTAACACATGATAGGTTGTCAGAATCAACTTTGTTCTAGCCTTTTTTCAGACCTACGCTACACTTGCCTCTTTTCAAATACCTACAAAACATATTCAAAAGCAGCTGTCAGATATGTTCGACTGAATGCAAAAAATAAAATTGAATACAAGAACGAGACTATATTACCTTAAAGTTTTAAGCCATAAAATTTTTCAGAATTATGGTAATTGAAACACTTGCACAGGTTTAACAATGCAGCATAAGAAATAGAATAGCTTTTATCTCTTTAAGCTTATTATCATAATGATTGAAATGAATGCTCAAAAATACTTGTATAGTTACACAGCATATCTGAGACTAACCGATTAAAAAGAAAGGTTACTTTTTTCAGAATGATATGCAAATTTGTACTTTGCATTTGCACTTTATGCCAACAGTGCTACTTTTTTAAAAGCACAGTTTGGATCTTATTGACAGAAAGCAGTACCTAAAACTCAGTATACACAGACTGAAAAATAGAAACTAGACAACATGTAAACTGACATTTTAATATTTTATTATACATAAGTACAAAATGGTATCTATATCGCTCATCTATACTTTGAAAAATGTCACTTATTATACAGAAAGGAAATGAAAATCTGTTAAGTTGCAAGCCAAAACAAAAACTATTTTCATGCAATTAACATTTTTCTTTTAAAAATATTACCAGTTTACTTCAAGGCAAAACATATGGCTAAACACTATTACCTATTTTATAGAACGGGCAGCTGCGATTTCTACCTATATTTTGTGTATCTATTTGAATTTCTCTTTGACACTTTGTGACCCCATGGACTATAGCCTGCTAGGCTTCTCTGTCCATGGAATTCTCCAGTCAATAATAGTGAAATAAGCACTCATTCCCTTCTCCAGGGGATCTTTCTGATCCAGGGATTGAACCTGGGTCTTCTGCATTGCAGGCAGATTCTTTACCATATATTCCACATTGTTGCTGTTGTTCAGTTGCTCAGTCATGATCCACCAGGGAAGCCCTCAATAGTGTATAGTTAAGAATTATCCTTGACCAAATATTTATCTGTCCAACTTCAGCTCCTAAGAGGCCATCTCGAAATCCTTGGAAAATTTTGCTGGATTAAATTGTCTTTGGTGAGCTGGGGGCCTGGAGACATATTAGATAACCTACTGAAGTGATTTACAATGGAGGGTTTGTATCTTACAGTATTAGTTCTACCTGAATGGGCTGGAGACTGAAGTTAGCCACAAAGGTCGTCAATGATGTCTGTTGTTATTGTTCAGTTGCTAAGTCATGTCATGTCTGACTCTTCATTACTCCATGAATTACACTGCGCCAGGCTTACCTGTTCTTCACTATTTCCCCAAGTTGGCTCAAAGTGACTTCCATTTAACAGTGATATCATCCAACCATCTCATCCTCTGTTTCCCCCTTCTCCTCCTGCCCTCAGTTTTTCCCAGAATCAGGGTCTTTTCCAATGATTTGGCCCTTCCCATCAGGTGGCCAAAGTATTGGAGCTTCAGCTTCAACATTAGTCCTTCTATTGAATATTCATGGTTGATTTCCTTTAGGATTGACTGGCTTGATCTCTTTGCTGTTCAAGGGACTTTCAAGAGTCTTCTCCATCACCAAAGTCTGAAAGCATACATTTTTTGGTGCTCCAACTCTCCCATCCATGGTGGCTCAGATTGTAAAGACACTGTCCACAATGCAGGAGACCTGGGTTCAACCCTTGGGCAGGAAAGATACCCTGGGTAAGGAAAGAAGGGAATGGCTACCCATGCTGGTACTCTTGTCTGAAGAATTCCAAGGACAGAAGAGCCTGATGGGCTATAGTCCTTGGGGTTGCAAACAGTCAGAAATGTCTGAGCAACTAACAGGCTCACATCCATACATGACTACTGGAAAATCCATATCTTTGACTACATGGACCTTTGTTGGCCAAGCAATGTCTCTGCTTTTTAATATGCTATCTAGGTTTGTCATACCTTTGTTTTCCAAAGAGCAATCACATTTACATGACAGTAGAAGATCTGGACATCAAGGCTCCAGCAAGCTATCCTGGTTGGTGACATTTTGCGTGTTGTCAACCATTACTACCATGAAAGTTACTGTTGTCTATTATTTCATGTGGAGAGGACAACTGGAAGCTCTACTTGTATATATGTTATTTTCCTGGATCTGGCCTCAGACATCTCTTCTCTTGGGCTAATTTTAATCTGCATCCTTTCACTGAAATAAACTGTTAACTGTGAGATCTACAGCTTTCAGTCAGTTCAGTGAGTTTTCTTACAAATTGCTGAAATTGAGGGTGGTTCTGAAAACCCCTAAAGTTTCATATTATATCAGAAGTGGTGGTCTTGAGGATTCCTGAATTTGCAGTGGGTATCAGAGGTGAGGATGGTATTATAAATTGTTTCCTAATTTTGCAAATATTAAAAGTACTTTAATCCTCGTATTTATAATCTTATAACTAATGTTTATTAACTACATCAATTGATCATTTAATCCTTGCAATATACTGCTGAATTAAGTATTATTATTATTGAGCTCATTTTACAGATGAAGCAACTGAAGTGGCCAAGTAGTTTATGTGGTTTTTGTGGCTGAAATCCCCCATACCAACTTAATGATGTTATTAATTCACATAGTAGAAATTCTTAAGTTCAGAACAAGTAGAATATAAGATATAGAATGGCTCCCCTGGTGGCTCATTGGTAAAGAATCTGCCCGCTAAGCAGAAGATGTGGGTTCAAACCCTGGAAAAGGAAATGGCCATCAATTGAGTATCCTTGCCTGAAAAATTCCATAGACAGAGGAGCCCCAAGGTTTACAGTCCAAAGGGTCACAAAAGAGTCAAACATGACTTAGCAACAAAAAACCTAGAATATTACTGAATTTTTAAATTTACAAATAAAAGTAAAACATTTTAATATAGAAATTCCTCTCTTTTGTCCTAATAAAGAAAATAATATGTGATTTAACTGTGCTTTAAAAAGACATCTTCCTTACAGTAAGTTTTCTGAAACTTAATCATAAGAGAATGGAATTTTGAGAAAAAAATAGAACATTTGTGTTATGCTTGGGAATCAAAAGATTTGGCTCTTAAAATATTCAGTATTGAGACCTGTCTCAAGAGTCATCAGAAAGTCAGAGTACAGCCTTTGGATCATGCTCAGTAAACATAACATAAGGGCCATCTAGATGCTTTTTAAATTCTTGCAACTCCCATATCTCCCTTCCTTATAGTGATCTTGTGAATCAATTGGGTATTTCTAAAAAACATTTACCTGTTATTAATCACATTTCATATCTCTAGCAGAATGCGCATGAACCCTATTCTGAAAGGAGGTAACCAGAGGAGTCCTAATATACATATATATATAGTGCTGTGCTTAGTCATTCAGTGTTGTCTGACTCTTTACAAACCCATGGACTATAGTCAGCCAAGCTCCTCTGTTCATGGAACTCCCCAGGCAAGAATACTGGAATAGGTGGCCATTCTTTTCTCCAGGGGATCTTTCTAACCCAAGGATCGAACCCTGGTCTCCTGCATTGCATATGGATTCCATACTGACTGAGCCACCAGTGAAGCACTATATATGAAATTTCATTGAAGGCTTGACAGAATTACTAATCATGGTACTACAGCATCAACAGTTTGAGACAATGAGCCTCTCAAAAAATTGACATGAAAAGAAGTATTAAATGAATGGCAGAATTCATTTTCCAAGATATGAATAAAATTACTACAAATTGATGACTAAAATAAATAAAAAATAACAGTGATATATCTTAGAAAATAATTGCCTTGCATTTCCTAGTTAAAAAAAATAACATCTCAGTGAATGTTCTAAAGGAAAATTATATTTGGATATGGCAATGGATGCTGGATGATGTCTTCATTGGCTATAATAATATTCTGATTTCAATTGTTTGAATATGCTTGGCTTAGAAAAGGCTAAGACATTCAGGGAGAGATAAAAAGGCTAAAACATACAAAATTTGTGAAGTAGTATAGATGAAGTATTGCAACACTGAGTGTTGGAGATTGATTATTGTATTAACATTTCTGTACTTAATAATTTGGTGCAAAGATTAGTTAAGAAGTATTACGTCTTATTAGTAATAAAAAATCATATGAATATAGCACAGAGTAAATTGTTATCTTATTTGGCGAATGAATAAATGACTTTATTTTTTGCTAAGCTTGTAATTGATTATATGAATGTATATAATCAAGGAAAGAATCAACCTAATAAATTGATACAAAACTTTAGTTTTGTTTTAACTCTAAAAACAATTTATGTGATTTATTCTGTAAGGTTTTTTTTTAATATACAACTTTTATTTTTCCTTTACATTTTTGTGCTGGCTTTGCCATACATTGACATGAATCTGCCATGGGTATACATGTGTTTCCCCTCCAGAACTCCCCTTCCACCTCTCTCCCGATTCCATCCCTCTGGGTCATCTCAGTGCCCCAGCTCTGAGCACCGTGTATTATGCATCCAACCTGGGCTGGAGATTCATTTCACATATGATAATTTACATGTTTCAATGTCGTTCTCCCATAACATCCCACCCTTGCCCTCTCCCATAGAGTCTAAAAGACTGTTCTATAGATCTGCATCTCTTTTGCTGTCTCGCATACAGGGTTATCATGTTAATCATGTTAGCTAAAGTAAGATTTCAAAGTTTGAATACAGAAGGCACAATGAAAAGTTTACTGTATCAATTCTTGTTATTTAGACTATAATCAAATGCAGAATCATGTGCAAAATTTTAGACACATATTTCTGAATTTTTATTAATGATCCTCCAAATTAGAGATAATAAATAAATGAAGTGTTTTGATAACACATGTTCGCTGAATTTCAATTAGCAATTAATTTCATTGTTCCTTTCCTGTATAAATTTATCTCTGTATGTTTCATCTGCAAAACATACATAAAATTAAAACTGACTCAGATTCCTCTTTTTCCAGCCCACAGTGTTTTTGTTTTTTAAGTGTTGATTCAGTTTTTATTACTTATTTATTTCTTTGGTAACTATTCTCCACATAGTGTTTGCCGAATTTTGCATGGACAAATCATTTCAAAGTTACTTTGGAGTCCTAGACTGAATCTCTTCCTGAACTTCACTTGTTGTCTTGATAAATCTTCAGTGTACTTACAAAGGTGGGATTCTTGGAGTCACCAATCCTTCAGATTCATAGAGGAAAGTGAATGCTCCAAATAAAGCATAAAAGGACTAAAAAGAATACATTAAAGCTAAGCTAGTCAAGGGGTGTATAATGAAATATGTTCTGATTTACTACAATTCCACAAACCTGTGCATAGTAACCATTTCATTATTCTTTCTTTCAGTCATGTCTGACTCTTCGCAATGCCACAAGCTGTAGTCCACTAGGCTCCTCTGTCCATGGAATTCTCCAGGCAAGAATCCTGGACTGGGTAGTCATTTCCTTCTCCAAGGGATTTTTCCAACCCAGGAATTGAACCTGAATCTGTCTGAGTCACCAGGGAATCCCTCATTATGCTTAGGTAATCTAATTTGCCTATAGAAGGACATCAGAGACAATTTTATGTCAACACAGTCCATGAATTTTCATTCCTCTATAGTTCCTAAAAGGGACTTCCCCATGGTTCATCAGTAAAGAATCTGCCTCCAATGCAAGAGACACAGGTTCGATTCTTGGGTAGGGATCATCCCCTGGAAGAGAAAATGGCAACTCACTCCAGTATTCTTGCCTGTAGAATCCCATGCTCAGAGGTGCCTGACAGGTGATAGCCTGCAGAGGTGCAAGGAGTCGAACATGACTGAGTGACTGAGCAACTAAGCCACATACATGCATACCATAGTTCACCAAAACTATCACAGCCACTCCTGAGTCTGGGAAACTTAGGCAATATAGTGTCTTCATCTCAGTGATCCTCACTCATCAATTTCTCACAATTTATTTGACCCTCCTTTCAACTTTTTTGGCCATGGATCTCTATCGCTTATTTTCCCATTAAAACTTTCACTTTATTATCTTTCATTCCTCTTTGGATATAATTTTCTTGGTTTTAAAAATATATATTCTTCTCAAAAGCAATTCCAGATACTTACCCAGTCAAAACGTATTCAGGTCAAGAAATTCATTTTTCTAGGCTAAACAAATGAACTTATTCACTCCGGATGCCCAAGCTTTGTGAGTGAATGCTTATTCCACCTTAGTCGTCACATATGCCATGGACCAATAAAATTTGAAGTAAATATTAGGAAGAAAAAGGGACTCACTATTAATTAAAATCAAGTCTATACTTGAGTAACCAAAGCATATATTTACTCAATTTAGTTTGAAAAGTTACTAATGATGATCATATAAAAAAAGTGACTAAAATCACAGAGATGTGTATGGTCAACACTACTATCATCGTGGATGGATGTGAGAGTTGGACTATAAAGAAGGCTGGATCCTGAAGAATTGATACTTTCCAGTTGTGGTGCTGGAGAAGACTGTTAAGCATCCCTTGGACAGCAAGGAGATCAAATCAGTCTAAATCCTAAAGGAAGTTGCAATTTATTGCATTGATAAATTAAGGAAGAAAAAAAGGACAATTTATCTTTACCAGTTGTTACAGAAAACTCAAATGACAAAGTTTAATACTATTTAATGATTTTTTAATAGGACACTGAAAGATGAACTCCCTAGATCAGTAGGTGCCCAATATGCTAATGGAGATGAGAGGAGAAATAACTCTAAAAAGAGTGAAGAGACGGAGCCCCAGCAAAAACAACACCCAAATGTGGATGTGACTAGTGATGGAAGTATAGTCTGATGCTGTAAAGAGCAATATTTCATAGGAACCTGGAATGTTAGTCCATGCATCAAGGCAAATTAGAAGTGGTCAAACAGGAGATGGCAAGAGTGAACATCAACATTTTAAGAATCAGTGAACTAAAATGGATTGGATGGGTGAACTTAACTCAGATGACCATTATATCTACTACTATGGGCAAGAATCCCTGAGAACAAATGGAGTAGCTGTCATAGTCAATAAAAGACTCCAAAAATGCAGTACTTGGGTGCAATCTCAAAAATGAAAGAAAGATCTGTTCATTTCCAAGGCAAACCATTCAATATCAGAGAAATTCAAGTCTGTTCTGACCAATAATGCTTAAAAAGCTGAAGTTGAATGGCTCTATGAAGACCTACAAGACCTTCTAGAACTAACACCCCCCAAAAGATGTCCTTTTCATTATAGGGGACTGGAATGTTAAAGTAGGAAGTCAAGAAATACCTTGAATAACAGGCAAATTTGGCCTTGGAGTACAGAATGAAATAGGGCAAAGGTTAATAGATTTTTGCCAAGAGAACACACTGGCCATAGCAAACATGCTCTTACAACAACATGAGAGATGATTCTACACATGGACATCACCAGATGGTCAACACTGAAATCAGACTGATTATATTCTTTGCGGCCAAAGATGGAGAAGCGCTCTACAGTCAGCAAAAACAAGACTGGGGGCTGATGTGGCTCAGATCATGAACTCCTAATTGTCAAGTTCAGACTTAAATTGAAGAAAGTAGGGAAAAACACTAGACCATTCAGGTATGATCTAAATCAAATCCCTTACAATTATATAGTGGAAGTGACAAATAGATTCAAGGGATTAGATTTGATAGACAGTGTATGAAGAACTGTGGATGGAGGGTTGTGACACTGTACAAGAGGCAGTGATCAAGACCATCCCTAAGAAAAAGAGATGAAAAAAGACAACATGGTTGTTTGATAAGGCCTTACAAATAGCTGAGGAAAGAAGAGAAGAAAAAAGGCAAAGGAGAAAAGGAAAGACATACTCATTTGAATGCAGAGTTCCAAAGAACAGCAAGGAGAAACAAGAAAGCCTTCCTCACAAAGAAGTAGAGGAAAACTTCTTCCTCTACTTCCCATAGCATGGGAAAGACTAGAGATCTCTTTAAGAAAATTAGAAATACCAAGGGAAATTTCCATGCAAAGATGGGCACAATAAAGGATAGAAATGGGATGGAACTAATAGAAGCAGAAGATATTAAGAAGAGGTGGCAAGAATACACAGAAAAACTATGCAAAAAAAAGATCTTCATGACCCAGATAACCATGATGGTATGATAATTCAACTAGAGTCAGACATCCTGGAATGTGAAGGCAGGTGGGCCTTAGAAGCATCACTACTAACAAAGCTATTGGAGGTGATGGAATTCCAGTTGAGCTATTCCAAATCCTAAAAGATGATGCTGTGAAAGTGCTGCACTCAATATGCCAGCAAATTCGGGAAACTCGGCAGTGCCCACAGGATTGGAAAAGGCCAGTTTTCACTCCAGTCCCAAAGAAAGACAATGCCAAACTTGCTCGGACTACCTCATAATTGCATTCATCTCTCACACTAGCAAAATAATGCTCAACATTCTCCAAGCCTCACTTCTACAGTATGTGCCTGTGAACTTCCAGAAGTACAAGCTGGATTTAGAAAAGTCAGAGGAGCCAGAGATCAAATTTCCAACATCTGTTGGATCAGTGAAAAAGCAAGAAAGTTCTAGAATTACATCTACTACTGCTTTATTGACTATGCCAGAGCCTGAATATTCATTGGAAGGACTCATGCTGAAATTGAAATCCCAACACTTTGGCCACCTGATGTGAAGAACAGATTCCTTGAAAAAGACCCTGATGCTGGGAAAGATTGAAGGCAGGAGGAGAAGGCAATGACAGAGGATGAGATGGTTGGATTGCATCACCGACTCAATGGACATGAGTTTGGTTGGACTCCAGGAGTTGGTGATGGACAGGGAGGCCTGGCGTGCTGTGGTGCATAGGGTTGCAAAGAGTTGGACACGACTGAGCGACTGAAGTGAACTGAATAATTTTTTAAAATAGCTAACTTAGTGATAAATGGGACTTTTCACAATTTGATATAAATAATATCAAAAGCTATAACAAATCTTATGCTTAATGAATAAACATTTACTACATTTCTGTAACAGAAGACAAAGATGTTCATTAATGCCAAAACTGTTTAATATGATAATAAGGGTCTTAGCCATCACTGTACAGAAAAATAGAAAGAAATAATGGATTGAAGTATTAGAAGGTAAGAGAGATGTCTTATGACTTGTAAATGATGAAAATGTCTTTCTAGAAAATAAATTAATGAATATTGATTTAAAAATATAGACACTAGAATACTAAATATCATCACTTAATAGTATCACTATATTATTTACACTGCAAATAAATTATACAAATTATATTGTAGTACCAGAATATTAAGCATTATTTTATGAAAATATAGAAGAAATATATAATAAGCATATAAAATTTTTGTCATTTTAATTTCAAAACTAGAAAGGATAAAATATCAAACAAAATATCAGCAAGAAAGGGCAGCTGGCAAGACTGTCTCTCCCTCATTCTACCACGAAATTTGTAAGGTCAGATTACATCTGAATCACCTCTGTTGCCCTGGGCTGTGTTTTTCATCTTGTAAGCAATCAATAAAAAGCTGAAGTGTAGCCTAGACATCAAGGGGCGAATGTATGTGTTGGAATCAATCAGAGGAGATGAGCATCAGAGCTGCAAGACATGAAAAGTCTATGTAATCAGTCAGCCAAGCTTTTTCACTCAGAATCTGGTATATTTCCCAACTTACAGGCTATTTATATCTCACAAGAATGCAGTGAACTTCAGTGACATAGAAAGGAGCAAAACAGTTTATTCATACCACTCTCTGTTCCTGTGTCGAGGTTAAAAGCATACAAAGAAAATTTAAGATCTTTTGCTTCTCTATTTCTCACAAACTTCTTCAATGTTCTAGATTCTGCCAGTAATAATATGCATGTATATTCCCATTACTTTCCTTATTTTAATTTATTTGCTTTGAAAAAGAAACATGAATCAGCACTAAATCTGAAAACTGAGCACTTTCTTTCTCCAGTCAGTCTTCAAATATCATTATTTTTTTACCTTCAACTCTGAAACTAAAATTTACTTAGTAGTATGTGCATAAGTCATAAAGTTTATTTTTGTGGATAATATAAATATTCCTTTTAATGATCAGGCTGTAATTGTATTTAAATCATGATTTTGGGAGTATAGAACAAAGAAACAATGATTTTTAAAAATGCATTTAAAAGTAACCAAGTTAATAAAGACTACCTTTGTAGTCAGTTTGCTAGAAAACAGTTTAAGCTTCTGCAACTATAAACTTCTAAAATAAGTAGTTTAAATAATTCCTGAAATTTAACTGAATTTTATATCAAGATTTTCATGAATTTGGACAAGTAAAGGTAACCATTTTGGTATTTACCATAACAGTATAAGTTATTGTTTATATGCCAGGTCCAATACTAGTAATTTCCATGAAAATATCTTAATGGAATTAGTATTTAAGACAAACAGATTAAGAGAAAGTTACACCATCAAAATCTAATAATAATTTCTAATGCCTGATCATGCAGGGTGATTTATTTTTGTGTTTGCTTTTCAACAACTCAGTATGCCATATGGTATTCCTACAGGTTTGGCCAAAGAATATAGTGTTTTATATTGGCATGACACATTTGTAGCAATGTCTAGACACTATAGTAATAAGTGGTATATAAACACATAAAGTTGAGGAAAAAATGTGTCAGTGACAAAATTATTCCTATATTCTACATTCAACATTCAATTAAGTATATCGTTTCCATCAGACAAATTAATCTGTCTTCTTGCAGTTTTGCATTCAATACTTTGCACAGCAACATGATTTTTTGATTACTTGAGTTTTAAAAATTGGCTTAGAGAGAAGAACATTGAGGAAATTAAAATACTTTAAAAATAATTTTGAAAACGAGAAGCTGGGGGATTAGAGCCAACTGAGTGATTTGAAATCGTGGATTCCATTTCAAATGTACTATTTTTAAAAGATAGTTTCATTACTGACATTTACTAATGCAAATTGTACAAGAGATCATCAAGTGCTGCGTCCTAGGCTGAAATCTTCTCATTCCATAAAGTACATCCTATCAAAAGGACAAATGAGATGAATGCAGTATGATTATTTTCCATTTTCTTAAACAAACTAATGAAGATCTTTAAGCCTCTTTCTAAGAATAAAGAGGTACAAAGAAAGCAACAGCCACTTATTTTACTCAATTACTTTCTGGAAATTATGCTGGTTTGTTCTTCATGTGTCTATATAGAAAGAAACTCTTCTTTCCATGTGACATAAGAAATAAGAAAGTTATGAGGGTTATCTACATGGTTCAGACTTATGCACTGAAGGATCAGATTAACATCCATCTATGGAAAGTAGTTTGTCAGAGGGAAGAAATCTCCAGGGACAAAGTCATTGCACTTTTTTCCTAGTTAGGTTGAGATGTAGTTGATAAACAGTATTGCATTAGTTTAAGGTGTACAGCATTATGATTGGATAGCATCCACTACTATCCACTACTTCCTACTCAAGTAGGAAGCCTAATCGGAAATCTGGAAACCACAGAGCCCATCCTAAAACTGTGCTTGGACAGTGAACCAGCAGTCCTTGAACCTTTTCATTGCCTACTCTCAAATAACAGGTGCAAAACTGGAAGAATGCATACTTCCTATTACTAGGAACTAGTCTGATCATCCATAGAAGCAATGATACAGACTAACTGAACTCGATCACTTAGTGATTTGGGTTTTCCCATTTATTGCAATTAAAAATATCCAACTGTGAAAAAAAAAAATCCAACTGCGGCATAGCTTCAAGTGGGAAATCAGCTTTAAACTTTCTGTATCCCTACATAACACTTTATTAATACTGGCATCACATTAATAGATGCCTATTCATATTGGCATTGAGAAAAATTGTTGAATTAGTTATTTATATTTCTGATGGTTTCATGTATCATGTGTTTCTTATCCATAAGAGCAGTGTAGTTAAATACTTTCCTAAATTCATCTCTTTTATAAAATGACTATTTTATTTGAGGGCTTTATTCAAAATCTTTACTCAAAGAAACATACTTCTAGGTATGGGAATTCTCACTGGTATATATCAGTTATTTCCTGTCATAATATTTGATGAGTATCCAAGGTTATTTTTAATATATTCTCAATTCATAGACTGTGTTTGTCACCAACTAGGTTCTTGGGTAACTTGTTCTCTAAGTTTAATTTGCAAATGTTAATACTATAAATACAAAAAGATATTCTGAATATAAACTATCCAGCATGAAGTATGACACATTGTACATGTTCATAAACTGATTATTCTTGTCATCATATTTTACTATAAGCAAAACTCTTTAGTGTAATTACAAAACAGCATCTGGCATTCAAATTTATACTATAACATCTTAAAGCATTGCATGCAGTAATTATTTTCTGAAAATTATTAACATCATTGTTTATAAAATCACTTCAATTATGCTTAAATATTTCCTCTGGTATAGTATTATACTAGATATGTAACACAATACTGAAATAAAGTGAGTTAGAAATGATTTATCAACTGTAGACATAATAGAAGAGTAATATAAAATTCACAATATCTTATGCACAAGTATTGGAATAAATTTAGCACCATAAGTTAGTACAAAAATGATGAGACATAATAATAGTTCAGATAAGTACTTGCAGTAGGAGTCTATTTCATTTCTGAAGGAAAAGTCCAACAATATTTGATTACTCTAATATGTCTAGCTATATATTAACACCTTTGACTTTAATTGCTATGATTAAATTTTAGGACTAAGACAATTCTTTTATACTGCTTCTACAATTTACTTAATGAATAATACATTCTCCTGGAAAAATATATCTTCGGTGTCATATCAAGCTCTGTTAGAAAGGTTAATGTGGTATTTTATAACGCTCAAGATGTGTGAGGTAGTGAAATTCTATTCAGACAAGCAGAAATGCCAGGGCATTTTTAATAAGACCCTAAATTAAATGCTAACATATGTTCCAAAAAAATTCCTTTTAAGAAAATGGAAATGAAATGTTATGTGGGTTTTTTGGTACTATTTCAGTTACAGATAGAGTTTACTTTTGTTAAATTACCAAGGAAACTATTTTCCAGTGCCATGTAATTTCTCAATGTTAGTAATGCTAGAGAATCTAAATTATGAGTTTAGTTTATATTAACATATTCTATAATAAAAACAATTGTTCTTTAAAAAATTTTGGTACTGTGGACAATTTTTCAAGAATTTGTTACAATGTTACTTCTGTGTGATGTTTTGACTTCTTGACCTCAAGGCATGTGGGGTCTTAGCTCACACCTCCTGCACTGGAAGGTAGAGTCTTACCCACTGAACCACCAGGGAAATCTCTTAAGCAACTGTTCTTTTAAGATGTTTTGCACATAGACATTTTCCTAAATTAGGGAATATGAAATTGATCCTTAGAATTCTAAACTGTTACTAGACATATAAAACTTAAGACAGTCATACACAAGGAATACAACTGTACTTTTTTCAAAAGTATTCTTTATTCAGAACAATATTTAGATAGTGACTTTAAGTTCTGGGGATGACACAGCAGGTAGATGGATAATAGGCATGAACCTTAAACAACTTTTTAAGGTTTAAAATATGAAGAGTTGATATACATATATATAGTTAAATGATTACTAAAGCCAAGCTAATTAACATACCCATCTTTTCACATAGTCACAGCTTTCTGTGTTTGGTGGGAGCACCTGAAATCTATATCTATACTCTTAGCAAATTTCTAATATCCTCAATAGTAGTAGTATTATTAACTAAAATGATCATGCTGGACATTCTATCTTTTATAGATTTATTTATCCCAAATAATTGCAAATCTGCATTCTTTGACCAGCATCTCCCCATTTCCTCCACCTCCTCACCTGCAGCAATCACCTTCTACTATATTTGATTCTATGTTTGACATTTTCTAGATTCCACACATAATTGAGATAAGTTCACCACATTTTTTTCCCTTTGGTGAATGCTTTTCTTGAAGATGATTGATAAAATTATGTATTTTTTCGTGGGAATGTGGAATATTTTCTCACTCTAATCCCAAAGTCTGGTTTGAATCTCAACCAACTTGAGCTATCAATAGATCTTTATTTTCCCTTATATTTCTTCAGTCCCCTGATAATTTATAGCA
This sequence comes from Antilocapra americana, assembly GCA_007570785.1. Lineage (NCBI taxonomy): Eukaryota > Metazoa > Chordata > Mammalia > Artiodactyla > Antilocapridae > Antilocapra > Antilocapra americana. The sequence goes on along the minus strand of ML660200.1, from coordinate 59,779,423 downwards.
AATTCACTCATTTTGCCCAAATGTCAATTCTATACTTTAAAGGGACAAATAATGTATTACATATCTGGAAATATGTTTCTATGAAAATGAATATTTTCTTTTGATAGAAAACATATTAATATCATAATGAGGTATCAATAAACATAGAGTAGAACATTTAAAATAAAACAATGGTGACAATATTAAATGTTGGTGAGAATATGAAAAAAAAGCTGCCATATATTGCTGGTCTGATTTTATTTGCTTAAAAATGCATAAGCACTCTAAAATATAACTTGGCAAATTCTTAAAACTTTAAAAATATACATTTTATATAATTTTGTAATTGCACTTCTAGGAATGTATGGAACATATGCCCAATGAAACATGTAAATGATTGTTCTACAGTTTCATTTGTGATAGGCACCATACTGGAAACAATCAAAATGTCCTAGGTTAAGCAAAATGTTGTAAAACCATACAGTGGAATACTACTCAGTAAAGAAAGCTATGTACTACCAATGAACACCAACAACTTTAGTAACTCTCAGAGACATTATACTGAATGAAAAAGGTAACATAACATATTATTTAATTAACATAACATTCTTGAAATAAATGATAAGAGAAGGAAAAAATAATAATGGGATTGCTTGCCAGGAATTAGGGATAGTACATGGGGGAAAGGATTAACATGACTACAAAGGAGCAGCGTCAGGGAGATCTTACAGTGACTGAATGACACTGTATATTGATTGAAGTGGTGGTTACACACATTTTCCCACATGTGGCAATATGACACAGAATTATGCAGTCTATCTTTGTCATCAGTTCAGTTCCTTTCAGTCACTTAGTTGTGTCTATTTACGACACCAAGGACTGCAGCATGCCAGGCTTCCCTGTCCGTTACTAACTCGTGGAGCTTGCTCAAACTCATGTTCATTGAGTCGGTGATGCAACCCAACCATCTCATCCTCTGCCGTCCCATTCTCTTCCTGCCTTCAATCTTTCCCAGCATCAGTGTCTTTTCAAATGAATCAGCACTTCACATCAGGTGGCCAAAGGACTGGAGTTTCAGCTTTAGCATCAGTCCTTCCAATGAATATTCAGGACTGATTTCTTTCAGAATGGACAGTTTCAATCTCCTTGCAGTCCAAGGGACTCTGAAGAGTCTTCTCCAACACCATAGTTCAAAAAAAAAAAGCATCAGTTATTCAGTGCTGATTTTCTTCAATTATCACATCCATACATGACTACTGGAAAAACCATAGCTTTGAGTAGACGGATTTTTGTGGGCAAAGTAACATCTCTGCTTTTTAATATGCTATCTTGGTTGGTCATAGCTTTTCTTCCAAGGAGCAAGCATCTTAATTTCATGGCTGCAGTCACCATCTGCCCAAAAAGATAAAGTCTACCACTGTTTCCATTGTTTCCCCATCTATCTGCCATGAAGTGAAGGGACTGGGTGCTATGATCTTAGTTTTCTGAATGTTGAGTTTTAAGCCAACTTTTCCACTCTCCTCTTTCAGTTTCATCAAGAGACTCTTTAGTTCTTCTTTGCTTTCTGCCATAAGGATGGTGAATATCTGAAGCTATTGATATTTCTCCTGGCAATCTTGATTCCAGGTTGTGAGTCATCCAGTTCAGCATTTCTCACGATGTACTCTGCATATAAATTAGATGAGCAGGGTGACAATATACAGCCTTGATGTACTCCTTTTCCTATTTGGAACCAGTCTGATGTTCCAAGTCCAGATATAACTGTTGCTTCTTGAAATGCATACAGGTTTCTCAAGAGGCAGGTCAGGTTGTCTGGTATTCCCATCACTTGAAGAATTTTCCACCATCTGTTGTGACTCACACAGTCAAAGGCTTTGGCATAGTCAATAAAGCAGAAGTTGATGTTTTTCTGGAACGCTCATGCATTTTCAAAGATCCAACAGATGTTGGAAATTTGATTTCTGGTTCCTCTGCCTTTTGTAAATCCAGCTTGTACATCTGGAAGTTCACGACTCACAAGCTGTTGAAACCTGGCTTGGAGAATTTTGAGCGTTACTTTGCTAGTTAATGTGTGAGATGAGTGCAATTGTGTGGTAGTTTGAACTTTCCTTGGCATTGCCTTTCTTTGGGACTGGAATGAAAACTGACCTTTTCTTGCCCTGTGGCCACTGCTGAGTTTTCCAAATTTGCTGACATATTGAGTGCAGCACTTTCACAGCATCATCTTTTAGGATTTGAAATAGCTCAACTGGAATTCCATCACTTCCACTAGCTTTGTTTGTAGTGATGCTTTCTCAGGCCCACTTGCCTTCACATTCCAGGATGTCTGGCTCTCCAGATGAGTGATCACACCATCGTGGTTATCTGTGTCATGAAGATGTCTTTGTACAGTTCTTCTGTGTATTCTTGCCACCTCTTCTTAATATCTTCTGCTTCTGTTAGGTCCATCCCATTTCTGTCCTTTTTTGAGCCCATTTTGCATGAAATTTTCCCTTTGTATCTCTAATTTTCTTGAAGAGATTTCTAGTCTTTCCCATGCTATTGGTTTCCTCTACTTCTTCGCGCTGATCACTGAGGAAGGCTTTCTTATCTCTCCTTGCTATTCTTTGGAACTCTGCATTCAAATGAGCATGTCTTTCCTTTTCTCCTTTGCCTTTTGCTTCTCTTCTTTCCTCAGCTATTTGTAAGTCCTCCTCAGACAACTATTTTGCTTTTGTTATATTCTGGTTTTAATATCATACTATGGTTATAGAGGATGCTACTATTAGGGCAAATGGTTGAAGAGTACACAGAGAATCTCTGTACTGGTTTTGCAACTTTCCATGAATATAAATATTTGTATATAAAAATTTCCAAAAATTCTAACTGGAAAATGTTGGGTAGTGGAAGATTATGCCACTAGGCAGGCAACGTATACTCAAATTGATGTCAATGTCATTACATGTATATTCATTTTACCTCACTATGTAATAAAAATCCTATCATGCATAATTATAATCTCAGGATGTTTAAGAACAGAGAAGATAATCCTGATGCTTGCAGACCCAAAATTATGTTCTCAATATCTTTATAATAGTAATAATAACTAGCTAATTAAAGTTACTTCTTAACATTTCTCAGTTCTTGCATATTTCAATGGCACTGTTTACGTATATTTTATTTATGGGTAAGTAAGCCAATTAATGGGTAAACACTGTTGTTTCCATTTTATAGAAGATGAAAGTGAATGTATAAAAGCTAAGAAATTTCCAAAAGCCATTCTATTTCTAACAGGCAGCCCTAGAACAAAAATCAACACTGTTTGATTCCATAATTGTAGTGGTTAACCACCATGTGGTATTTCTATGTAATGAGTGTTTTAATTCTTTAAAAATTCTAAATGTCCCTAGGGAAAATTCCATATATTCAATATGTTTAAAAATTATCTGTATAAAGAGAAATGTGTACTGTTTCACTTTATTCTTATCATATAATTTAAGCTTTGCATTAGTGCCCTAAAACCACCACATTGTACATTTCTCTAACTGGAATTTTTTTTTTCAAAAACTCTTATTCCTTATTGCAAAATTATTTTCCTATCTTTCTGAAAATCTCTTATCCATCCTCCATTCCTTCTTTATCTGTGTTATCCCTCTATAAGGTATACATTTCTATTATTGCTCAAACAGTATTGTAATTCATTTATGTCTTCTATGAAGAGATAATGAGCTCCGTTAAGAGTAGAATTACTCCTATTTATATTTGTAGAATCTGTACCAATTACATATTTAGCAAGAGTTTGGTGAATAACATGGTGACTGTGACTCAACAGACCACTGAAGGGATTCATAACTAACCCTCACAAAATGTGGCACATTGGCATGTGGATTATTTTGAACTAAAGCAATTGAGACTGGTGGGCTCCAGAGAAACTTCTGTCCCTCCATTAATTATTTAGAGACTTAAAACTGGAAGTCTTTCCCAGAATGAGAATTATTTCTAGAGATAAATTTGACCTGAATGGCCCATCTGTTTGTCAGGAAAAACATCAGTTACCAAACATCTGCTCTTATTCTTACTGTCCTGTGAATTGCCCTTCTCTTTGAAGCCCCAGGATCCTTTCCATTCAGGTGGCATATATACATATTCACACACACACACACACACACACACACACACACGCACACACAGACACACACACATATATATATACTTCATTGTACCTTTCTGTCTTTGAATCCATCATGTATGTGGGTTCCTGTACATACAAAATTAAATGTGAATTTCTTCTGTTAATCTGTTTCATATTAATGTCATCAGACCAGCCAAAAAAACCCTTAAAGGGTAAAGGAAAATTCTGTTTCTCCAACACCAATATCAGTATCATTTTTAACTTGAGTTGTTTCCGAGGCAATTTTATTTAACACACATCATCTTATATTTTCTCTTGTTTCCATATAGGACTTTATTAGGAGATTGTCTGATTTTTGCCTGATTTCCAATATTCTGTAATCCCATCAGATCTGTAATTCCCTCTCCTGCTTTCTAGATTTACATGATTTCAAACTCATAAATATTGTTTTAAAATGTAATGACTATAATTTCCTCTTCACTTAAATAATGTGCATAAAGCATTACATGCATATATTCTATACACTTCATTTACTTATATAAACTAATGCATGTTAATTCTAAGTAATTTCTTATTCCATCTTTAAGAAATTATGAACATCATTTTATTAGTATGTTTCTTTTATTACAAGCTGTTTTTTTTTATTGGTTTTGCCATACAATGACATGATATCGCCATGGATTTACATATGCTCCCCCTCCAGAAGCCCCCTCCCTCCTCCCTCCCGACTCCCTCCCCCCGGGAAATCTCGGTGCAGCAGCCCCGAGCAACAATCCTGGGCTGGCGATTGATTTCACATATGATACTTAACATGTTTCAATGCCATTCTCCCAAATCATCCCACCCCTGCCCTCATCCACAGGGTCCACGAGTCTGTTCTATACGTCTGCGTTCCTTTTGCTGTCTAGCATTCTCGTTACCATCTTTCTAAATTCCATATATATGCGTTAGTATACTGTATTGTTGTTTTTCCTTCTGGCTTACTTCACTCTGGATAATAGGCTCCAGTTCCGTCCATCTGAGTAGAACTGCTTCAAATGAATTTTTTTTTAATGCTGAGTAATATTCCATTGTGTATATGTACCACCGCTTTCTTATCCATTCGTCAGTTGATGGGCATCTAGGTTGCTTCCATGTCCTGGCTATTGTAAACAATGCAGTGATGAACATTGGGGTACACGTGGCTCTTTCAATTCTGGTTTCCTCGGTGTATATGCCCAGCAGTGGGATTTCTGGGTCAAATGGCAGGTCTATTTCCATATTACAAGCTGCTTGAGGCAAGATTATAATGGCCTTTTCCTGGTACAGAGCTTAGGCCATTAAGCTTAAATTTAATTTATATAAAACTGTTGAGAATTTTGAGAAAGGGAAGCAAAATTAAAACAAGAAGAATAAACACATATGTATGAGGGATACAAAACAGCTACTAAAAGTATGTTGAACCTCACAAGTTAAACATTAGAGAGTCTGTCAGTTTGTAATACCACACAGTGATTTATATTCATTTTCAAGACATGTGTCAATTAATGATTTTGCAGAATAAAAGAACTTTTTAAAAATCCATCCATTCATCTAGACTATCATTTATAAATATTTGAACAAAAAGAAAAACAATTAATTTCTTGAATATATAAATCCTTAAACTTGCAGATGATTACAAGCCAAAATATTGGAAAACACTGAAAGTCTTAATGCTGATCATTGCAGTTTTCCTATGCATTGTATAACATTGACACTTACTATATGGAAAGCATTTGCTGTTTTCATGTGATTAAAATGTGTATTTAATAGAGTAATAGTGAGCTGAAAGAAATAAGGTAAATGTGTTTGAAATAAACGGCTTACTTTAAAAAATATCTTCATAAGAGTATATGACAGTTTTCACAATTTCAAATCAAAGTACTAACTGTACTTTTGAGAGGTTAAAGTGTGTATAAAATAATGAGCCTGATATTCATGCAAGATTAGAGTCCCAATATCTGTAGTTATACTATGTCTAAAATAACTTTCATAATCCATATAAAATAAAATAAACTTTTAATCCAAGTATACCTCTTTCAATTTTTTCTCTGCAAATAGGTTTTATCTTTAAACTTTTTTGTAAATCATTTTATGATAATATTGTTGCTGTCATTTAGTTGCTAAGTCGTGTCTGACTCTGCAACCCTATGGACTGTAGCCCACCAGGTTCCTCTGTTCATAGAATTTTTTCAGGCAAGAATACTGAAGCAAGTTGCCATTCATATCGAACCATAAAATTACTATTTTCTGCAGGGGAGAAAAAATAAATTTCCCTCTATACTTCTAGGTTGTTGGCTGAGAATAAAAGACAGATTAACAAGAGAAAAACAAACAGAAGTTTTACAACATATATACCTCTTGTGTGCATGGAAGATACTAGGAAAACAATACAGGCATACCTCAGAGATAATGTGGCTTGGGTTCCAGACCACTGCAGTAAAGTGAATAACAAAATAGCCACACATATTTTTTGGTTTCCCAGTGCAAATAAAAGTTATATTTACACTATACTATAGTGTATTAATGTGTGATAGCATTATGTCTAAAAAACAATGCACATACCTTCATTAAATATATATCATTGCTAAAAAATGCTAACCTTCATCTTAGTCTTCATTGAGTCGTGGTATTAACAAATGGCCCTAGCCTTCATTTTAAATACCATTTCCTCCTAAGAACAGAAGATCAGAAGATATAGTGGAGCCAGGGGAGGGGGGCAGGGAGGAGTCAGTTATGGGAGATTACAGGAAAAACACAATAAACAAGAATAGGGTTGAGAAGCAGATTTAAATCAGCTGCCCTCTCCATTGATAAGAGTGTCTAGAGATCTAGTATTCCTCTTTTTCATGGTATGGAGAGGGAGACGACTTATAAATGGAGATTTTCCTTGTAAAAGTAAATTTATCATACAAAAGGGTAACTTCTACTGACTTTTTCAGAGCTTCTTCCACATCTGCTCTTTCTTCAAAAATAAGCAGCTCAAGATAATCTTTAAGAAGTATATTTTGGGCTGGTATTTCTGCTCCTATTCACTTTCCTTTGGAGAATATCCTCATCTGCCAATTATAGTGAAATATGCAGATATAATACTGAGCATATGACATGTGTCAGACAATAGAGTTTTTAAAAATTCCTATCATGTAGACCATTTTCCACTTAATTGTGTGATTTCTCTAAACATAGTTTTAGAATTAGTTTATATTTAAAAGAAAGAAATTCTTTAATGTGTTTATGTGCCTACTTAGCCTCCTGGGTTTGTAATAAATTTTAATAATATACAGGGCTATTTCCCAGATAATCCATGCTATTTTATATGTTCTTTAAAAATCCATAGTAAAACAAACCCTGCCCTCTAGATTTTGTACTATGCTAGATGTCTTCACAGTAACATGTTCTTAAATCGGATGATTATTTTAATAGCACAGCAAAGTTATGCTGTTGAAAATGGCTGCACACTGTAAATGAAGCCAAAATTTTCATGTAGGGTAAATACTATTAACATAAAGCAGTTTTACAATTACTTTATGATGTCCTCAATACCAAAGTTGCACTCTCATGAAAATTTTTTGGGGGAGAATTATTTCTGTAGAATTACTTATCAATTTAGGAAAGATAAAGCACAAATTCACCTTCATTATTTGTATAGAACTATACAAACCAAAAATAACAATTTCTTATTGTTGAAGTATTTCAGTGACATTACTTGACTTTCAGAATATATATTTAACTATTTCATGTTCAATAGTGAGTAAAATATTCTCACTTTAAATTCTCTTGAAGTTAACCTGGCAATTCTGAAATAATTATAAATATAATTGGTAGATAAAATTTATTCTCGTTTAGCAATAGATGTGAAAAAATTCAGAAACTAACCAGTTTTGGGGAAGACATTCCCAGTAGCTTCCATTATTCATTCACATTTTCTAAATAACTAGTTTTAACACAAAATTCCTAAAACTTAAACTTTCAAGATGGAAAATATTTGTGTGCACTGCTTATTTTCCAGTCATTTTAGATAAAGCACACATAAAGAAGAAAAAAACTTCTCTGAGAGCTCACTCACCTTGCCCTAAGTATTAATTACAACACGTGTGTTTAGTCACTCAGTTGTGTCCAACTCTATTGCAACTCCATGGACTGTATAGCCCGACAGGCTCCTCGGTCCATGTGATTTTCCCGGCAAGAATATTGGAGCAGGTTTCCATTTCCTTCTCCAGGAGAATCTTCCCCACTCAGGGATCCAACCCAAGTCACCTGCATCTCCTCCGCTGGCATGTGGGTTCTTTACCACTGAGTCAAGAGGGAAGCCTTTAATTACAATTCTGTGTTTAAACTGGTTTCTGAAGATATAGACCTACAAATAGATTACAGTTGACCCTCCTTATACATGAATTCTGCATCCCCCATTTCAACCAATGCAGATTGAAAGTATCCAAAAAATTCCATAAAACTCCAAAAAACAAAATTTCAATTTGCCACACCCATAATGCTGGCAACTATCTAGACAGCATTTACATTGTATCTTGAGGTGATTTAAGGTAAACAGGATGGGGGTAGGCTATATGTAAATTCCACACTATTTCATATTAAGAGACTTCATCATTCATGGACTCTGGTATCTGTGGAGGTGGGTGGGTGCTGGAACTAATCCCCTCAGATACAAAGAAGTGACTGTACTTAGCATAGGAAGAAAGGGTCAGCAGTGGTGAGGCTGGACTTATTTTCACCCAGCATTCTGAGGGCAGATTGACTTTGGAACAACTCTTTTCTCTGAAACTTAAAATTAACTGCTGTAGACAAAAGAAACCATATTTTACTATCTAGAAAAAATCATCTTTACCTTTGCTGCCAATATTCTCTAGTTTCTCAATTTATTAAAAAATGCATATAATTATGAGTATACCAAGGAAAAGAAGGAAGGGTCTCTTTGACGCCTTGTATGTAAGGTGATAGTTCTTTTCATCAGTTCCTGGGATGTAGGGCAGCAGAAGAGAATTTTATTTGCATGAATTCGTAATTTCTTTCTTCTCTCCCATATCATTCTCTTAGGGTATGGACATTTACTATGAAGAATCTGACAGTTAGATGAGGTGAAACTCTGAGGTATCTATAGTTATCAATACTGTATTATATACTTAGAAAATTGCTGAAAGGTATATTTTATGTTAAGTGATTCTATCAGAAAAAGAAGTGAAGAGCTAAGGAAGAAATACTAATTATCAGAGGAAATTTAGGAATTTGAAAGTAAATAAAAAGATTCCATGGTTGCTGAAAAAACTAGAGAGATCTTGAGGGAGACACATATAAAACTCATTTTAAGAAGTTTTAGGCAACTTCGCTGGTGGTCCAGAGGTAAAGAATCCACCCTCTAATGCAGGGGATACCAGTTTGATCCTATCAGGGAACTAAGATGCCACATGCCACAAGGCAACTAAGCCTGGGCACCACAGCTAGAGAAGCTTGTACGCTGCAGTGAAGACCCAGTAGAGCCAATAAAAACCAAAAAAGCAGCTTTGTAGTATTATATGAATAGATTTTGGTGGAGGGGGGGTAATTTTTTCAGCAAGTTACCGTAAACACTTATTCACATTATTTCATGATGTCTAATTGCTTTGTCCTTAAGTTTGACACTCTGACAGGGTGAGATGCCTGAACTGTTCAGGTTTATGTGTTACGATTTTAGAGGAGTTATAATAGCTTTTCTACATAGGTTCTTCCAGAGTGTCCCATACTGTGGTCATTAAAGGACAGTTGTCTGTGTAGGAATCTTATTAGCGTATATAAAACACAAATGATCGCACTTGACATTTAAATTCACTTAATTATTCCCCTCTATCCATTTATACTAGTTGCACCTCTCAGTATTTTTGCATGCATCTGCAGATATTCACATACCAACCACAGATTTCTTAAATCCACTTCTGGGTGAGCTCTTGTCGAGTAATAGAATATGGACAACTCAAAGTGAGTGGTTCAAATATCCACACACCTAAATATCCAGTAACTATTTGCTTTATTTTTTTTTAATTTGTTAATTTTATTTCTTTATATATATATTTTTTAATTTTCTTTACTTTATTGTGTTGGTTTTGCCATACAATGACATGAAACCGCCATGGCTTTACATATACTCCCCCTCCAGAACCCCCCTCCCTCCTCCCTCCCGATTCCCTCCCCCTGGGACATCTCGGTGCACCAGCCCCGAGCATCAATCCTGGGCTGGCGATTGATTTCACATATGATACTTAACATGTTTCAATGCCATTCTCCCATATCATCCCACCCTTGCCCTCATCCACAGAGTCCACGAGTCTGTTCTATACATCTGTGTTCCTTTTGCTGTCTCGCATGCAGGGTTCTCGCTGCTTTAAAACTATATGATATCTTTACCACACAACTAAGATATTTATGTCATTCACCATTTTATATTATGAATCTTTCTTTTTATTGATTGTAATTTTTAATGATTTGACTGAACCATCAATCATGAAGCATTGTACAACTATTATATTGATTATTCAGGTATTATAGCATTATTTTAAAAAGTAACATGATTAAAATGCTTGTATTAAATGCTAGCTGGACAAAATAGAATATGAAACAAAAGTATCACAGCAATATAATAGTACCACCTAGGGGAAATGCATGAGGAAATCTCTCAAATATTAATAATCATGAACAACAATAAGGTATGAAAATATGATTATATTCCTCAGTTAAAAGCCTAGTGAATCCAGAACCTAACTATTTCTTTGGCTTTTGAAATAATTATTTTCCCATTTACTAAGGGTGGGACTCTTCCCTGGTGGCTCAGATGTAAAGAATCTGACTGCAGTGCGGGAGACCAAGATTCAATCCCTGGGTTGGGAAGATACCCTGGTGAAGGAAATGGAAAACCACTCCAGTATTCCTGCCTGGAGAATTCCATGCAGAGAGCTGCTTGGCAGGCTACAGTCCATGGGATTGGACACAACTGAGCAACTGATACTCCTTATTTAAATTAACAACTAAATAATATGATCTGATAATTATGTCAAAGTGAAGTGATTTAAATTAAACACACAATTCACTACTCATAAATTATAAAGTTTAAAGGCATCATGCGATTCTAATGGATTTGTTCACAAAAATGTTACCCTCAGATGGCCTAGTCCTGTTAGCATAAAACAGTGTTTGAGCATCTGCTTGAAATCTCTATTCTTTCAATGAATGCCTATTTTAGGCCAATATCTATGCAAAGCAAAACAAATTCAGTGAATTACCAACGTAAAAATCTTCTATTAGTCTAAACATAATATAAACAGTTTTTCTTTTATAAATAAAATCATTTACAAAAATGACTAAAATATTGATGAACTTACAAAAATATTTCAGAGACTTATATACCAACTACCTTTTTTAAAGTATTGTGGTTATGTCATTTTTAATCTTTAGGGTAAGTGTAAAGAACTACAAACCTCAGTTCCAAATTGGGGCATATTTTCATAGAGATGAACACTTCATACTTTCAGCAGCTTGAGTGCTCACCCACATTGCTGATGTCACACAGTTCCATAGCCCAATAATTATATGTTCTCCAGTTTTCACTCTTAATACAGAACATTAAGTATAGCAGAAACATTAGCATTTGATGCCTCAAACTTTTTAAAATCTTATGGGCTAGAAAAACCTTTCCTCTGTAGACTTTTACAATATTGCTTTAAAAATGTTCAGTTTTCCTTAGCCCACTGTGCCCAGGTTTTGGTCAGATTGTTGTTTAGTAGCTCAGTCATGTCAGACTCTTTGAAACCCCATGGACTCAGCACACCAAAATTCCCTGGCCTTCTCCAACTCCCAGAGCTTGCTCAAACTCATGTCCATTGAGTCAGTGATGCCATCCAGCCATCTCATTTTCTGTCATCCCTTTCTCCTACTGCCTTCTCCCAGCATCAGAGTTTTTCCCAATGAGTCATTTCTTCACATCAGGTGGCCAAATTATTGGAGCTTCAGCTCCAGCATTACTCCTTGCAACAAATATTTTGGGTGGATTTCCTTTAGGATTAACTAGTTTGATGCCCTTGCAGTCCAAGGGACTCTCAAGAGTCCTTCCCAACACCACAGTTCAAAAGCATCAATTCTTCGGGGCTCGCCTTCCTTATGGTCCAACTCTCACATCCATATATGACTACTAGAAAAACCATAGCTTTGACTATACAAACTTTTGTAAGCAAGATAATGTTTCTGCTTTTTAATATGCTGTCTAGATTTGCCATAGCTTTTCTTCTAAGGAACAAGTGTTTTTTACTTTCATGGCTGCAGTCCCCATCTGCAGTGATTTTGGAGCCCAAGAAAATAAAGTCTATCATGTTTTCCATTGTTTCCTCATCGATTTGCCATGAAGTGATGGGACCAGATGCCATGATCTTAGCTTTTGAATGTTGAATTATAAGCCATATTTTTCACTCTCCTATTTCAACTTCATCAAAAGGATCTTTAGTTCCTCTTTGCTTTCTGCCATATGGGTGGTTTCATCTGCATATCTGAGATTGTTGATATTTCTCCCAGCACTCTTCATTCTAGCTTTTGCTTCATCCAATCCAGCATTTCACATGATGTACTCTGCATATAAGTTAAATAAACAGGGTGACAATATACAGCCTTGGTAGACTCCTTTCCCAAATATGAACCAGTCTGTTGTTCCATGTATGGTTCTAATTATTGCTTCTTGACTTGCAAAAGGTTTCTCAGGAGGCAGATAAGTTGGTCTGCTATTCCCATCTCTTGAAGAATTTTCCACAGTTTGTTGGGATCTACACAGTCAAAGGCTTTAGTGTAGTTAATGAAGCAAATGTAGATGCTTTTCTGGAATTCTCTATAATCCAACAGATGTTGGAAATCTGATCTCTTGTTCTTCTGTCTTTTCTAAGTCCAGCTTGTATATCTGGAAGCTTTCCATTCACGTACTGTTGAAACCTAGCTTGGAGGATTTTGAGCATGACCTTGCTAGAATGAGAAATAAGGACATTTCAGTTGTGATAGTATGAACATTCTTTGGCATTGCCCTTCTTTGGGACTAAAATGAAAAGTGACCATTTCCAGTCTTATGGCCACTGCTGACTTTTCTAAATTTTCTGGCATATTGAGTGCAGCACTTTAAAAGCTTTTTTTTTTTTTTTTTTTTTAAGGATTTGAAATAACTCAGCTGGAATTCCTTCCATCACCTCCACTAGCTTTCTTCGTAGTGATGCTTCCTATGGCCCACTTTACTTTTCACTCCAGGATGTCTGGCTGTAGGTGAATGATCACACCTTCATAGTTATCTAGGTCACTATCATTTTTGTATAGTTCTGTGTATTTTTGCCACCTCCACTTAATAACTTCTGCTTTTGTTAGGTTCATACCGTTTCTGTCATTAATGTGTCCATCTTTACATCAAATGTTCCTTAGGTTTCTCTAATTTGCTTGAAGAGATTTCCTATCTTTCCCATTCTATTGTTTTCCTCTATTTCCTTGCATTGTTCACTTAGGAAGGGTTTCTTATCTCTCCTTCCTCTTCTTGGAACTCTATTCAGAGAGGTATAGCTTTCTTTTTGGCCTTTGCTTTCGCTTCTCTTCTTTTCTCAGCCTATTGGTAAAGTCTCCTCAGACAACCATTTTGCCATTTTGGATTTCTTTTTCCTAAGGATGGTTTTGATCACTGCCTCCTGTACAATGTTACAAACCTGGGTCCATAGTTCTTCAGGCACTCTGTCTATCAGATCTAATTACTTGAATTTATGTGTCACTTCCACTGTATTGTAAGGGATTTGATTTAGGTCATGCCTGAATGGCCTAGTAGTTTTCCCACATTCTTGAATTTAAGTCTGAATTTTGCAATAAGGAATTCAAGATCTGAGCCACAGTCAGCTCCCAGTCTTGTTTTTGCTGACTGCGTAGAGCTTCTCCATCTTTGGCTGTGAAGAATATAGTCAGTCTCATTTTGGTATTGACCATCTGGTGATGTCCATGTGTCTTGTGTTGTGAGAAGAGAGTATTTGCTATGGCCAGTGAGTTCTGTTGGCAAAACTCTGTTAGCCTTTGCCCTACTCCATTTTATATTCTAAAGAAAACTTGCCTTTATTCCAGGTATCTCTTGACTTCCTACTTTTGCATTCCAGTCTCCTATGATGAAAAAGACATCTCCTTTTGGTGATGTCCTACAAGATCTTGTAGGTCTTCATAGAATCATTCAACTTCAGCTTCTTCTGCATTAGTGGTTGGAGCCTAGACTTGGATTACTGTGATACTGAATGGGTTTGCCTTGGAAGTGAACAGAGATCATTCTGTTATTTTTGAGGTTGCATCCAAGTACTACTTTTGGACTCTACTGTTGACTGAGAGGGATAGTCCATTTTGTTCTATGGGATTCGCCCCTACAGTAGCAGATATAGTGGTCATTTGAGTTAAATTCACCATTTCCCATCCATTTTAGTCCACTGATTCCTAAAATATCATTGTATCCTCTTGCCATCTCCTATTGGTCAGATAACAGACTTGTTAGTGTGTTTACATGCAAGCATATCAAAGCCAGAGAGATACATTTAGTAATCCTGATCCCTTCTAACACTCATCGTTCAATATTTTCTTTATTTCAGTATAAAGAAGGCATAAAAGAGAGCAAATAATGCTCCTCTATTTATATTCTTTATAAAATATACCCAAACTTGGTTTATCCTCCATATAAAGATATATTTACCTACACTTTCTTATTATAAAAGCTGATCAGGCCTGATTATTTCTTTCAGTGTTCATCCTAAACATCACAGCCCTAAACCCACTCTTCACATTTGTTTTTGTCAGGGTTACACAAATATTTATCTTGCAGTGCTTTCATCTCTGGGGCTTCCAGGTGGTGCTAGTGCCAATGTCTGAAACATAAGAGACACATGTTCGATCCCTGGGTCAGAAAGATTTCCTGGAGGAGGGCATGGCAACCCGCATCAGTCTTCATCTTTAAAGTAAAATTCTAGGAAGCAAAAATCATTAAGATCTTTTTAAAGATGCAAAACTTTGAGGCTAATACAAAGCAGTAATCTATTTATCATCTTTATCTCAGAGCTTCCCAGGGCTTCCCAGGTGATGCAACTGGTAAAGAATCTGCCTGCCAATGAAAGAGACACGGGAGAAATGAGTTTCACCCCAGGGTCAGGAAGATCTCTGGGAGAAGGAAATGGCAACCTGCTCCAGTATTTTTTCCTGGGGAATCCCACAGACAGAGGAGCTTAGTGGGCTACAGTACATGGGACTCCAAAGAGTTGGACAGGACTGAGCAGCTGAGCACACACACACACACACACACACAAACACACACACACACATCTCAGAGTAAGCTGTTCTTTCCCAAGAATGTCATGGGGGAAAAAAATAAAATTCAGATAAAATATGGATTTATTATTGTCCTCATACACAAAATAGAGGGTTATGGACTTGTGGCCCGCTTTGATGATTTTAATAGCTTACCAGGTAGAATCCGTGATTTCTGTTTGTGTTTAAAAATATGGTGGAGGCTCAAAATGAAAGGAATATATGTATAATTATGGCTGTTTCCCATTTCTGTATGGCAGAAATATTGTAAAGCAACTTTCATCCAATTAAAAAATAATAAACATAATGACATGGAGCACATTCACTTGTCTATGAACAGCTTTGATATCAATTTTGGTGTGTGTGGGGGGGTCTTTATTGAATATGCTCTCTCAACTCTTTGTAACAGTTCACAAGGTCCAGAAGTCATCTTTAAAAATGTGCTGTGTTAGATGTTTTTTGACCAAACTTAAATATATTTAGATGGTAAAGAATTTTCCTGCAATAGGGGAGACCTGGGTTCAATCCCTCAATCAGGAAGATCCCCTGGAGAAGGAAATGGCAACACATTCCAGTATTCTTGCCTGGAGAATTCCATGGACAGAGGAGCCTGGTGGGCTACAGTCCGTGGGGTCACAAAGAGTTAAACATGACTGAGTAGCTAACACACAAATGTGTTTTAGCATACAAAATTAAACAAAATATGACAACATTTATAAAACTTAGAAATGCAGCTTGCAGACACAAATGATAATGCATATTTAATAATTTGCAATGATTAAAATAAAATAGAGAAATTTAAATGTTGGCAGCAAAGGAATAGTTTATACATGTGCCTATGATTTTGTTTCTGCTTATTTGAAACTGTCAGAGAGAATGAGATAAACCATAAATGAAGGGAAAAGACATCTGAATTTCTCTGGATGGCTTTTATATTTTAAGTTCAACAAGGCAACCACTTAGAACAGATAACCCATCTTACAATAGGATTTAATTTAAAAAAAAAGGATACAGTAACAAGTAATTCTAGTTAATCAGAGGAATTTAGAGTAAAAACATTAAAATGCAATGGAATGATTCATTATAATTTTTAAATGTAGGGGGTGGTCCTAAGATGGCAGAGGAATAGGACAGGGAGACCACTTTCTGACCAAAAGAACATTTAAAAGCTGAGCAAACTCCCCAAAACGACTTCTGAATGCTGGCAGAGGACATCAGGCACCCAGAAAGGCAGCCCATTGTCTTCAAAAGGAGGTAGGACAAAATATAAAAAATAAAAAGTGAGACGAAAGAGGTAGGGACAGAGATCTGTCCAGGAAGGGAGTCTTAAACAAGAGAGAAGTTTCCCAACACCAGTAAACATTCTCCCCAGTGAATCTGTGGCAAGTCTCAGAGGGGAAAATAAGCGGGAGCAAAAATAAATAAATAATTAAACTCCACAGATTACGTACCTAACTGCAACTCCCAGCTGACCGGCAGCCCAGACGTGCCATCCCCCACTAGGAAGCACTGGCTGCTCAGGGAGGGGCGGGCTGCACCCCTTTGGGTAAGGACTGAGACTGAATGCCCCGAGGGCAACCCGAGGGAACTAGCCTGAGATAGCAGCCTAGACTGTGGAAGAGCTTTCTGGTGAAAAGTCACCACTAGGCCCGTGCACAGAACAGAGCGCTGTGCGGAGCTGGTCGGCTGCGGGCTGTGGACTGGCCCATCTCCCACCGGAGACAGGCAGGGGAGGGCAGCCAGAGTCACTGGTGCAATCGCGGTCACAGAGAGGCATCCTCTACCAAACTGTGGGCAGACTTCATTGCTAACCAAGACTTCTTGGGATTCTCCACCAGAGATCAGCTCTCCACACACCTGAGAAGGGGAACCCAGTTGCATACCCTGAAAACCTAGAGGCTGAGAGGGCGGAGGGAAGAAGTCACAGCCCCCAGTTGCGCTGGGCGGCTCAGACCTGGGAAGTTCAGGCAGCCCCAGCAGCCCGCCCCAGGCTGCTCCCGGCAGAGCAGTGTGGATGGGGAAAGCACACACGAGGTGAGTAGGGACAAACCCCGGAGTGGCTGAATCACTGTGAGAACATGCCAGTGATATCTGTTAGCAGTGTTCCTCCCTCCCCACAGCATGACTGAACAAGTGAGCCTAAAGAAGTGACCACCACGGCCCGCATTGTGTCAGGGCAGGAAATAGACACTGAAGAGACCAGTAAACAGAAGACGCTAAAATAACCAGAGGGAACAGCTTTGGAACCGACAGGAGTAACAGATTAAAACCCTGGAGTTAGTGCAGACTACATAGGAAGGAGCCTATAGACCTTGAGATTACAAGCCGGACCAAGGAACTATCTGAAAATGAACTGACCCCACACTGTACACAACAGCTCCAGAGAAAGCCCTAGATATATTTTTACTATTATCATTTTTAAATTTTTAAAATGTTTTATTATTATTTTAATTTTTAAATTTCAATTTTTTTTTAATTTTAAGTCCCCTATAACTCCTTCAATTGTCGTTTTATAATCTTTTATAATCTTCTATAATCTTCTAGCCAAAAAAAAAGAAGACCCTATTTTTAAAGCAAATTTCATATACATATATGAAAGAATTTCTGTGACTCTGTTTTTTTGGGTTTGTTGTTGTTGTTGTTCCTCTTTTTTACCTCTTTTTATTTTTTCTTTTCCTTTTTTCTTTCTTTCTTTTTTTAATTGTATTTTTGGGAATCTAACCTTTACTCTAGATTTTTAATTTTTGCTTCTTAGTATTTGTTATCAACTTTGTATCTTTAAGAACCCAATCTTCAGTACCCATATTTACCTGGGAGTGAGATCACTGGCTTGATTGCTCTCTCCCCATTTTGACTCTCCTTTTTTTTTTTTTTTCTTTTTTTCCACCAGGTCACCTCTATCTCCCCCCTCCCCTTTTCTTCTCTACCCAACTCTGTGAATCTCTTTGAGTGTTACAAGTTGTGAAGAACATTTAGGTAACTGATTACTATCTGGATCTGTCTCTCATCTTTTGAGTCTCCCTTTTCTCACCCTGGCCACCTCTGTCTCCTTCCTCCCTCTTCACTTTTCAATATAATTATGTGATCATCTCTGAGGGATCCAGACTGTTAGGAGCACATAGGAAAGTTATCACTGGCTAGCTCACTCTCTCCCCATTTGATTCCCCTCTTCTCCTTCTGGTCACCTCTATCTCCCTCCTACTTCTTCTCCTCTCCATGTAACTCTGTACCTCTATGGGTGTCCCTCATTGTGGAGAAACTTTTCATCATTAACCTAGATGTTCTACCATCAGTGCTGTATAGATGATGGAGTCCTGAGGCTACTGTAAAAATAAGACTGAAAAACAGAGTCAGGAGGCCTAAGCCCAAACCCTGAGAAAACCAGAGAATGCTTGAATCCAAGAAGCATTAATCGATAGGAGCCCACCAAATGCCTCTACACCTACATTGAAACCAAGCACCACCCAAGGGCCAACAAGTTCCAGAGTAAGATATACCATGCAAATTATCCAGGAATACAGTAACATAGCCCTGAGCTTCAATATACAGGCTGCCCAAAGTCACAGCAAACCACTGACATCTCAAAACTCTTTACTGGACACTTCATTGCTTGCCAGAGAGAATAAATTTAGCTCCACCCACTGGAACACTGACACAAGATTCCCCAACCAGGAAATTGCGACAAACCACCTGACCAACCCCACCCACAGAGAGGAACCTGCAAAATAAAGAGGTAACACAAACTTCCAGAATCCAGAAAGGCCACCCGAAACACAGCAATATAAACAAGATGAAAAGGCAGAGAAATACCTAGCAGGTAAAGGAACAGGATAAATGCCCTCCAAACCAAACAAAAAAGAAAGAGATAGGGAATCTACCTGATAAAGAATTCCAAATAATGATAGTGAAAATGATCCAAAATCTTGAAAAAAAATTGGAGTAACAGATAAATAACCCAGAGAAAGGATTGAGAAGAGGCAAGAAAGGTTTAACAAGGACTTAGAAGAAATAAAAAAGGGTCAAAATATAATGAATAATGCAATAAATGAGATAAAAAACATCCTGGAGGTAACTAACAGTAGAATAACCAAGATAGAAGATAGGATAAGTTAAGTAGAAGACTGAATGGTAGAAACAAATGAAACAGAGAGAAAAAAAGAATTGAAAGAAATGAGGACAACCTCAGAGACCTCTGGGAAACATTAAACACACCAACATTCGAATCACATGAGTCCCAGAAGAAGACAAAAAGAAAGATCATCAGAAAATACTTGAGGAGATAATAGATCAGGGCAGAAACAAATGCAAAGGAAACAAAAGAGACCATAGCAAAAATCAACAAAGCCAAAAGCTGGTTCTTTGAGAAGATAAATAAAATTGACAAGCCATTAGCCAGACTCATTAAGAAACAAAGAGAGTAAAACCAAATCAACAAAATTATAAATGAAAAAGGAGAAATCACAGCAGAAAACACAGAAATACAAAGGATCATAAGAGACTATTATCAGCAACTACATGCAAATAAACTGAATACCTTGGAAGAAATGGACAAATTCTTAGACAAGTACAACTTTCCCAAACTAAACCAAGAAAAGATAGAAAATCTCAACAGAACCATCAAAAGCACGGAAATTGAAACTGTAATCAGAAATTTTCCAACAAATAAAAGCCCAGGAACAGATGGCTTCACAGCTGAATATGACCAAAAATTTAGAGAAGAGCTAACACTTATTCTACTCAAACTCTTCCAGAAAATTGCAGAGGAAGATAAACTTCCAAACTCATCTTATGAGGCCATCATCACCCTAATACCAAAACCCGAGAAAGATGCCACAATAAAGAAAACTACAGGCCAATATTACTGATAAACATAGATGCAAAAATCATTAACAAAATTATAGCAAATACAGTCCAACAACACATTAAAAAGATCATACATCATGACCAAGTAGGCTTTATCCCAGGGATGCAAGGATTCTTCAATATGCACAAACCAATCAATATGCACAAATCAATCATCACATTAACAAATTGAAAAATAAAAACCACATGATATTCTCAATAGATGTAGAGAAAGCCTTTGACAAAATTCAACATCCATTTATGATAAAAACCCTGCAAAAAGCAGGAATAGAAGGAACATACCTCAACATAATAAAAGCTATATATGACAAACGCACAGCAAACATTATCCGCAATGGTGAAAAACTGAAAGCATTTCACCTAAGATCAGGAAGAATACAAGGGTGCCCACTCTCACCACTACTACTCAACATAGTTTTGGAAGTCTTGGCCACAGCAATCGGAGAAGAAAAAGAAATAAAAGAAACCCAGATTGGAAAAGAAGTAAAACTCTGACTGTTTACAGACGACATGATCCTCTACATGGAAAATCCTAAAGAGTCTACCAGAAAATTACTAGAGCTAATCAGTGAATACAGTAAAGTTGAAGTATATAAAATCAACACACAGAAATCCCTTGCATTCCTATACACTAACAATGAGAAAACAGGAAGAGAAATTAAGGAAACAATTCCATTCACCATCGAAAGAAAAAGAATAAAATATTTAGGAGTATATCTACCTAAAGAAACAAAAAACCTATGTATAGAAAACTATAAAGTACTGGTGAAAGAAATTAAAGAGGACACAAATAGATGGAGAAATACACTGTGTTCATGGGTCAGAAGAATCAATATAGTGAAAATGAGTATATTACCCAGAGCAATCTATGGATTCAATGCAACTCCTATCAAGCTACAAGAGGTATTTTTCAGAGAACTAGAACAAATAATTTCACAATTTGTATGGAAATACAAAAAACCTCGAATAGCCAAAGCAATCTTGAGAAAGAATAATGGAACTGGAGGAATCAACCTACCTGACTTTAGGCTATACTACTACAAAGCCACAGTCATCAAGACAGTATGGTACTGGCACAAAGACAGAAATATAGATCAATGGAAAAGAATAGAAAGCCCAGAGATAAATCCACACAGCTATGAACACCTTATCTTTGACAAAGGAGGCAAGAATATACAATAGATAAAAGAAAATATCTTTACCAAGTGTTGCTGGGAAAACTGAACAGCCACTTGTAAAAGAATGCAGGTAGAACACTCTCTAACACCATACACAAAGATAAACTCAAAATGGATCAAAGATCTAAACATAAGACCAGAAACTATAAAACTCCTAGAGGAAAACATAGACAAAACACTCTCCGACATAAACCAAAGCAGGATCCTCTATGACCCACCTCCAAGAATATTGGAAATAAAAGCACAAATAAACAAATGGGACCTAATTAAAATGAAAAGCTTCTGCACAACAAAGGAAACTAAAAGCAAGGTGAAAAGGCAGCCTTCAGAATGGTAGAAAATAATAGCAAACGAAGCAACAGACAAACAATTAATCTCAAAAATATACAAGCAACTCCTGTAGCTCAATTCCAGAAAAATAAACGACCGAATCAAAAAGTGAGCCAAAGAACTAAATGGACATTTCTCCAAAGAAGACATAAAAATGGCTAACAAACACATGAAAAGATGCTCAACATCACTCATTATCAGAGAAATGCAAATCAAAACCACAATGAGGTACCATTCCACACCAGTCAGAATGGCTGCCATCCAAAAGTCTACAAGCAATAAATGCTGGAGAGGATGTGGAAAAAAGGGAACCCTCTTACACTGTTGGTGGGAATGCAAACTAGTACAGTCACTATGGAGAACAGTATGGAGATTCCTTAAAAAACTGGAAATAGAACTGCCATATGACCCAGCAATCCCACTGCTGGGTGTACACACCAAGGAAATCAGAACTGAAAGAGACACATGTATCCCAATGTTAATCGCCGCATTGTTTAAAATAGCCAGGACATGGTAGCAACCTAGATGTCCATCAACAGACGAATGGATAAGGGTGCTGTGGTATACACAATGAAATATTTCTCAGCCATTAAAAAGAATATATTTGAATCAGTTCTAATGAGGTGGATGAAACTGGAGCCTATTATACAGAGAGAAGTAAGTCAGAATGAAAAACAAAAATACAGTATATTAATGCATAGATATGAAATTTACAAAGATGGTAATGATAACCCTATATGCGAGACAGCAAAAGAAACACAGATATATAGAACAGTATTTTGGACTCTATGGGAGAGGGCAAGGGTGGTATGATATGGGAGAATGGCATTGAAACATGTAAATTATCATATGTGAAATGAATCGCCAGCCCAGGTTTAATGTATGATACAGGGTGCTCAGGGCTGTTGCACCAGGATGACCCAAAGGGATGAAATCGGGAGGGAGGTGGGAGGGGGATTCTGGAAGGGTAACACATGTATACCCATGGTAGATTCATGTCAATGTATAGC
This sequence comes from Antilocapra americana, assembly GCA_007570785.1. Taxonomy (NCBI): domain Eukaryota; kingdom Metazoa; phylum Chordata; class Mammalia; order Artiodactyla; family Antilocapridae; genus Antilocapra; species Antilocapra americana. The sequence continues at coordinate 59,756,609 of ML660200.1, read as the reverse complement.
AAAACCAACAGAAGAATATAAAGAAAAAAGTCTTTCTTGAATTTGTTACAATAATAAAAATAAAACTACAACAAAAATTAAATAAATAAAATGAAAACAATTAAATTGCTACACCAATGTTTTCTAAAAACCTTAGTGCTTAACCTATTTTTTAGTAAGAGTCTGTACATCACTAAAATGACTCAAAATAATCTTATTTAAATCCTCATGTGTATTAACTTAAATATGCAATTACCCATATAAATTAAATTTCCATCTCAAAAGGCACATTATTTCCTCTTCTTTATTAAGGACAATTTTTCATTACCTTGGACTGACTGTGAATTTTTATATATATATGTGTGTGTGTCTATATATATATATGTATATGTGTAAAAAGCATAATATTAGTATAAAAACAATATTTAATAACTGATTATGGTGATTTATACTTTCTATAATAAAGTATCTATGAAAAATTCATCATTAGCATTTTCATTGCCTAGGATTTTAGCAATACTCTTGTAATCTAATTACACTTCCATTTCCTCTCAAGTGTAGAGAAAATTACTCAGTCATGTCCAACTCTCTTCAGCCATGGAATTCTCCAGACCAGAATATTGGAGTGGCTAGCCTCTCCCTTCTTCAGGGGATCTTCCCAACCCAGATATTGAACTCAGTTCTCCCACATTGCAGGCAGATTTTTTTACCAGCTGAGCCACAAGGGAAGCCCAAGAATACTGGAGTGAGTAGCCTATCCCTGCTCCAGTGGATCTTCCCAACCCAGGAATTGAATCAGGGTCTCCTGCATTGCAGGCAGATTATTTACCAACTGAGCTATCAGGGAAGCCCTTCTTCTCAAAGCAGTATTCAAATATGAGAAACAGCTGCTGTAAGGCATAAAGACATATATAGCACATATTTACTGTTGTGAGGAGTTTATGATATGGAGGGAAATATGAAATACAAAGATGGGATTTGAAGGATGAGTGAAATACTTCTATCAGGTGAAGTAAGTTTCAGAGAAATAAATCCAATTTAGCTTATTAAACAAATGAGCCCTCTAACAGAGGGAACTAGGTGCATATATAGTCAATGTAGCATATGTAAAATGGGTTTGTCCTGAAGTGTCTCTTAGAACGGCATATAGGGTTGATACATGAAGGAACTGCAATCTTTGTCACAAACAAAAAGCTGGGAAATCAAGAATTAGCACTGTAACTCCAGGCAAAAACATACCAGTTCAGCACCTATAATGACTACTTTGAAGGTATTAAAATAGAGATTCTTCCACTGTGTTAAGAAAAGAATATGGAATGACAGATACAAATTAGATACTGATGTCTCATTCCCTCTAATAAATGCTGTTGGAATTTCTAGTGTGAAGCTCATAAAGCACATACATAATATTATACATACATAAAAGAAGTTATATATATGTAAAAAGCAATGTAATTCCTATCATTTATGCTCTTATATGTTTAATGTTGCACAGGTTCTTATAGTGAATATACACCTGGGTGGCATTAAAATGTGTAATACCACAAGAAAAAAACTAGAGAAACTTTAAAGCTATATACTATAAAGCTTAGATTTAGAGTAGAGAATTAAGAAACAAGCTCATTTGAACACAAGCAAACTTTTATATCTGGAAACCACCTGTAAGAGTGTGTTAGTTACTCAGTCAGTCATGTCCTACTCTTGGCAACCCTATGGACCATAGCCCACCAGGACCCTCTGTCCATGGAATTTCCCAGGCAAGAATATTGGAGTGGGTAGCCATTCCTTTATCCAGGGGATCTTCTCAGCTCAGGGATCGAACCTAGGTCTCCTGCACTGAAGGCAGGTTCTTTACTGTCTGAGACATCAGTGAAGTCCAGAAACTACCTGCAGGGATAATATATTATCATATATAATTTATTAAAATACATATTTTTAATTTAATAATTTGATGGCAGAAGACCATGAGTTGTCTTTATTAAATCCTTAGACATAATGAACTTTACACTCATCCTTCACATCAACCATATCATTTTACATTATTTTAAATATACAAAAGAATTATACTCAACTGTCAGTGATATTTGCATCCCACATACATGCTTACTCATGGATCACTTCAGCAGAGGAGGATTTTAGTAATGAAGTGAATAGGATGACTCATTTTGTTAATTCCAGTCTGCTTCTTTTCCCAGCCATCCCTGTCATTGTCTGTTAGGCTATGAACAGAGCGGTCATGTTGGCAGGAATGGAGGTTATATCAGTTATCAGTTTGTTGTTCAGTTAGCATCCATGCAATAATAGCTATTATTTTCTGTCTTTAAGCCCTGAACCATATTTTCTTCTACCTCAAACTATGAAATATTCACATGTTAAAATGCATAGCTGCTGTATTGGGGGGTGGGATGGAGTTTATTTTTGCATTAAAAAATTATACAAACTCTCCAAAATGAACTTTTGATCACAGAGCATAATCTTACATGTCTTTCTGTGAAATAGAAATAATAGATATCATGAGTCTTTTGGAGAAAAAGCCATCCTCCGACCCCTTGGGGTACATCAAAAATGATTAAGGTTATTAACTGTAGTTGTATTCTGAGATAGGAAGCAGAAAATAGATTTACTAAATATGGAAATAAGAATATTACATTATCTGTTTAGCAATACTTTCTATATGCATGGTTAGACAATCTTTACCAATTAAATCATTGCATTTTGAATTCTATGTCTAGGCATATTTACCATTAAAATCTGCCCGAGGGAAAAAAAAAAAGTGAACAACAAAAATTATTTCTTATGAGAATAGCGTTACCATTAAAACTAGGCTAAGAAATGTGATATCATTTTTGTCGCCTTCTATCATCCAATATCTGGTTACCTGTTAGCCCTTGATATATTTTTCCCTGGTGGCTCAGATGGTAAAGAATCTGCCTTCAGTGTGGGAGACCCGGGTTCGATCCCTAGGTTGAGAAGATCACCTAGAGAAGGGAATGACAACCTACTCTAGTATTCTTGGCAAGATCCCCTGGAGAAGGCAAAGGCAATACACTCCAGTATCTTGGCCTAGAGAATTCCATGGACTCTAGTCTATAGGATCGCAAAGAGTTGGACATGACTGAGTGATTTTCACTTCACTTCACCTCAGTCTTCTAACAGTCATTCTTTTAATCTCACTCCAAATATTACTCTGCTAAAGAAAATCTTCATATGTTTACCTAAACTATTTAAATATTTTTTCTAATTGGGCATCCTGTATTTTAATATATTTTTCTCAATTATGTTGCCATGCAGTTTTCCTAAAACATCACCATATCAGAAATCTCTTAAACGTTTCTTTGCATCATTTGCTTCTAGTTCCAACTCTGCTTATGCTCTAATCAATCTCAAATAGGTGCAATCTCACATTGCTTCATTTTTTTGCCCAATTTACAGACCAAGAAAAGTAGGGGGTATTAACAATTCATGGGGTGAATATTTAGTCAACATATCTTGAGAAGAAATGGTTAAATTATCCTTACTTCCTCCTTTCTTTCCATGGGAAATAGTCCTGACATGGTTTATAGGGTTTCTCGGGTTACCCTCAAGCATCAGTCACATTTATAAGTGACCAACTTAGTTCCTGCTCTTTCTCCTCCCCTGCTTCAATCTTTTGTCCCTTACATTTTGTTCTTTGAGATGTATTCCCTAAGAAAAGGGGAACAGATAAACGTGTAATCCAGGTGTAAGGATGCAGGAAAAGACATTAGATTTGGACTTGCACTCTAAAAAAAACAAAAACAAGAACAAAACTTTACTAACAAAAGTCCCAAATAAGTATTTAATTCAAAGGATTTCACAAGCTGAAGACTTTCTACCTTTCTGATTTACTTTTCTACATGAACTTAAACTATTACTATGAGCATCTTTCCAACACATTCTATATTATCGTCTCTCAATGTTGTTCCTCTTCTTTCTTCTTTGGAAATCATACCTATCACTCCAGACTCATTTGAAAGTCTTTCACGAAACCTTTTTGAAACAGTCTACAAGTGCTCTCTCTCTCTTTTATATTCCTATAAGCACAGTAAATTCACTAATCAACTAGGATCTTATCTTGAATGTTAATCCCTGGGGGATATGTCACCACTATATCTCTCCGTAAAGTCATTAATATATTATATTTTTCGTATTTTTGAGGTTAAAAAAAGTAATTTATACCGAATATACTCTGATTTTGAAATAAACATGAGCTTCTGAGCTTTATCATGATGATTATCTGATTTTACTTGGAATCAACAAATTTATCCTCAAAAAGCACTATTCTAGATTTATTAAACATTATTTTAAATTTGGCATTTCCCTCCATAAGATAAATGCACACCTGGTCTCTCTACATTGTACCATTCATTCAAAATATACAGCTCCTGTCTGGAAGCAATTCTTCTACTAATGCATTTGTATTTAGTGATATGTTGTTTATGGTTGTGTTTATTTTAATTGAGACATTATGGTTCTCATTCATACCAGCTGGGTTATCCACACTAAATAAGACAATACATAAGCTGCTTTTTACCTACAGTGATTATTGCTCTGAAAAATATATATGACACTTGGAATTTTAGTAGTAAATAGTAGAATTTTCCCCTTAAAAGTATTTACAGAGTAAATTCTTCATGAAAATTCAAGAAAAAAGAAGCTATCATGGCAAGCTGTAATGTTTATGCAGAAACATAATTGCTTATAATCAAATGGGAACAACTGTGAAAACAGAAAGAGCCAGACAGAATATTCTGTATGCATATTATGACCTAAGCATAGCAATCAAAACCCCCAGAGATTCAAGTAATGTTTACTGAGACATTACAGTATCAATGTTTATAAAATTGACTGGCAAAATGGGAAGGGGCAAAATTTCCATTACTTAATGAATTTCTTTTAAAAATATATCTGTATCCATATAAATATACTCACAGGTAAAGCAAGTAATTAATGGATATAAATATGAATCCATAGAGAAATCAAATAACTGTGCCTCAAATATTAACCATGTCAAATATTAACTATGTAAATTATTACATTCAGCCATCTCATCCTCTGTCGTTCCCTTCTCCTCTGCCTTCAGTCTTTCCCAGCATCAGGGTCTTTTCTAATGAATAGGCTTTTCACATCAGGTGGCCAAAGTATTGCAGCTTCAGTTTCTAAACAAGCATATTTGTCACAATGATGACAATGATAGTAAATATATATCTATTAGAAACTTTTTGCTGAATTTTCAAATTACCATCAGATTACAAATTTACAACAAAACGAGAACCTCTACCTTCTAGAATCAACCCAGATTTCTTAAGTATGTTCTCACAATGCAGTGTTTTCCAAACCCTAAATTCAGTGTGATACTATATGGAGTTTGTAAATTAATCTAGTTACAAATAATTTTTTACTTGTAGCCCCCAAAAGTTCTGGTGGTTTAGCTACTCTGCTTCTTTCTTTTTCCTTGAAATAGGCTGTAGCAGCATTTAGCAGGAATCAAAAACAGAACAAAACAAAAAGGCATCAGTCCAGATTAGATATTTGAAGTGATAGTAACATGATTCATTTTCTTCTATGAAAACGTGAAATTATAATATAGAGATACATGACGCTATGAAATATTTAAATACAGAGGTCTTTTTTTCCCAGTCTCTTATCATTTGGGACTCCTTAAAAACCCTAGTGTCTCTCCACACTGTTTTATACTCTGTTTCTAAAACAACCTTCCTAAAATACACACTTGTCATTCCACAGCTTAAATAACATGACAGGTTCTTCATCAGGCACAAGATAAAGGCCAACAACTTTAGTTTTCCATACTGGGATTCTGATGATCAACGACCTCTCTACTTTCCCAACTTAAGCTCCCATTCATCTCATCCATATATCTTATTATGCAGCCAAGAAGCACTATTAAAACACAATTTAAGTGTCATCACTCTCAAAGGCATTTCTTTTCCTGTCAAACAAGGTGAAGTGCTTCTTCTCTACCTATGACCCTGATTATATCACAGTCAAGGCCGTACCACCTTGGATCATCATATTTTCATATCCTCCAATAGGTTATAAACTAATTAAGGGCAGGGAGTGACATATATGTGTGTGCGTGCGCATGAATGTATATATTTATTTTCTAATTGGAAAAGCCATTAATATCAGACACATTATACTCTTTATGTAAACTCAATTTATGATAGTCTATGTCATAAAATTAATTTATTGAAGCAAAATACTAGATATTATATTCATTTTTGTTAAATTTACAATATTATTTTGAGGGCTTGTCTGTCTTTAGAGATACTCTAATTCTTTCATCTGTTGTACAATTCTTCCTGAAAAGTTTGGTAAAAATTGATTCTGGTCTTTATCCAAGTAAGATAAGAACTTCAAATTTTATAAGGATTATTCCAAAGATTTAGATTTGAGAAGCTATCAAGTACTATAAGTAAAGTGCTAGTTGCTTGGTAATGGTTTAGGCGTTTAGTTGTGTCTAACTCTTGCAATCCCATGGACTGTAGCCTGTCAGGATCCTGTCCATGGGCTTCTCGGGGCAAGAATACTGGAGTGGGTTGTCATTCTCTTCTCCAAGGGATCTTCCCAAACCTGGGATCTCCTACATTGCAGGCAATTATTATTATTATTATTTTTTTTTTACCATCTGAGCCACCAGGGAAATCTGGTAGGAAGAAAAGTTATTTTTAAAACAATAATCTAAATTTTAAAGAATGTCTTGAAAGAAATGTTAAAGTGTTTCAAAGAATTGTTATTTAATCTAACATTTTTGCAATTCTGCATTTAGTTTAGCATTTAGTTTCACTATTGAAGGTTTAGCTAAGGTACATTATACACTATTTTTATCTATCTCTTTAGAGAACTATAGATGTACAGACAGGGAAAGAGAGAGAGAAATAAAAAGAGAGCACTGTATGACCTTTAGAAAATTCTCACTCCCCCTTTATTCTCATTGTAGCCTAGAAATCCCTGATTTCTGTAGCGTTTTTCATTCATTTCTGATTACTTAATTTTCTTACTCATAAACTCATATTTCTGTATTATGCAGCTTTATTTCAATTATCCATCAAATCAAACTTGACAAAGACTCCTGAAGGTGATTAATATGCATTAAGGCTCTATATAATCCTTGATTATAATTAAATATATATTGATACATATGGACTTCTGCAGACATATCAGAGTGAAGAATTCAATATTCTTTTTAAAAAGCACAGCTTTTATTTTACAGCTAGCTTAGAAAGAGTGATTTTCCTTACAGCTCTTATTTAAAGTTAGAAATGTAGTGGAATATCCCAAAGGACCTATAATTGCTCTGAATTTACAAGAGTCTAAACTCTGAAGAACTCCTCTGACATCAAATCACCTTATCAAATGAATAATCATTAAATATCTTCCTTTATTCACTCAGAGAATCTTAAGATTAATGTAAGGAACATGCAGTCGGGGTTCAAACAACTTTAGTGAGGTAGAGAGAACTTACAATACCACTCAGGTATCTCTAATTGCAGTAATTTGTTCGTGGTTAGCAATTCTGCACTAATAGTATTTTCCCAGGGAGACTGTTCTATGAATTTATAGCATTTCATTTGCCTTTAGATTTTTATGATATTAAGTTGCAAGAAAAAAATGAACCTGATTTCTAAGAAAATCAAGCTGTTAATGCCACTTGATTATTCTAGAATTCTAGTGGCACTAAATCATTTTTTCCTCCTTTAGATAAAATGTTTCTAAGGTATAATAAAATGACTGAAAGGGCTGGTGGGTGAAGTAGCAAACCTTATTTGAATCAAATTAGTTGTTAATTTGCCCTCTTACCACTGATTTCAAGCAACGGTATAAATTAATTGAAATACAATTTGAAGGGGAAAAATGAATATATTAAAATTATTTTGGAAAAGTTTTGTAATTGAGAAAAATAGGACATTTATTTTAGCCAAATGAAAGGGCTCTGTTGCTTTTCTATATTGTCTTATAAGGTATGTTTCTAGTTATTCCCTAAAATTTTACCCTAGAAATGCTGCATGTCTTTGGCTGTATTCTGTTGTAATTATCATTTTTGTATCTAGTGGTTGTGGTTTAGTTGTTCAGTCGTGTCCAACTCTTTTGCAACCCCCTGGATATGTAGCCTACCAAGCACCTCTGTCCATGGGATTTCCCAGGCAAAAACTCTTTACCACTGAGCGACCTGGGAAGACTGATGGTATTTTATTTACTATAAAGCTATTAATTTTAGAAAGGTTTAATCATTTTTACATGTCAATATAAAAGTGCAAACATTGAGAAAACATTTCCTTCATTAACTGTTTTAGGTTAACAGTGATCAAGGGTCCTTTTACAGTATGCATACATATTCACCTACTATTTAGGATATTTAATTCTTTTTTTTTTTCTGTTGATGCAATTCTAACTTGGTACATAGTGCCCCATGTCAAGTGATAACTCACCTCTTTCTTTCCACTCCCAGCACATTTCCAAAGGAATTAAGTCCTTTTGTTGATTTTGTTTTTCAAAATTGCTCTCTTCAGTTTGCCTTTGTGTCATTTAAGGCTGTCTTTGATGGGATTTACATGCAGACCTCAGAGATATTGCTGGTTCAATTCCAGATTACCACAATAAGGCAAATATCACAATAAAGCAAATCACAATATTTTTTGATTTCCCAGTGCATGCAAAAGTTATGTTTATTCTATACTGTGTCTATCATGTGTGCAAGAGCATTGTCTTAAAAATGTTCTTATCTTAATTAAAATATACTTTGTTTTTAAAAAATGTTAACCATAAGCCAAGTCTTCAAAATCCCAGTAGTAGCATCAAAGATCACTGATCACAGATCATTATAGCAAATAAAATAATAATGAAAAACTTGAAATACTGCAGAAATTGCTGAAATGTGACACTGAGACAGAAAGTGAGTAAATGTTTTTGGAAAATTAGCACCACAGACTTGCTCATACAGGCTTGCCACAAGTATCTAAAGTGATGTGCAATATAAAGAGATATGCATGAAATCTGTGGTTACCTTGATGTTATTTCTGAAGTCTTTCTTTTATGATTTAAGCTTGCATTAAATATATATATACATACATGTCTATCTATCTATCTATCTATATACATACATATATATATATATGGCTTGCCGGGTATTGCTCATGGTAAATAATATGCCTACCAATGCAGGAGATGAAAGAGACACAGGTTGGATCCCTGAGCTGGGAGGATCCGCTGGAGTGGAAAGTGGCAACCACTCCAGTATTCTTGCCTGGAAAACTCCATGGACAGAGGGACACAGGAGCCAGATAGGCTACAGTTCAGTGGCTGCAAAGAGTTGTACACAACTGAGCACAGAGCAAATATGTGTTGTTTATTATTTTACTGTCAACCACTTTAACTTTTACCACCTTAAGATGGACTTTATATGATTCTTAATATTCAGTTTTTGTTACACTTGGCTCTCTGTATTCACAGATTCTGCATCTGCAGATTCAACCAGTTATAGATGAAAAAATATTTTTAAAAATCCAGAAAATTCCAAGAAGCAACACTTGTAACTGCCACACATTTACATAGCCTTTTAATTGTATTTACAACTGTATACATAGCATTTTCATTAGACTTACAGCTATTTACATAGCATTTACCTTGTATTAGATATTACATATAATCTAGAGATGATTTAAAGTATACAGCAGGATATGTTTTGTTTACATACAAGTAATACATCATTTTTAATATGCCATGTGACTTGAGCATCCTCAGATTTGGGTACCAACAGGTTTCTATATAGGCTATCAAGAGCTTTGGTCTTATATAAGTTTTCAGTATCCTGAAAAATAGTTTTTGTAGGAAAAATAGTTTTCAGTAATACAAGGAAAATGTAAGACTGACAGAAGTATTTCTACTAATCTGTTAAGTTAAATGTATTTACTTATTCATTCATGTATTTAAGAACACTTTTCTATTCATTAGGAAAACTGTACATGTATTAAAAACGTTGGACATTATTTTTAGGAGAAAAAAATTGATCCAAATTTAAAATAAATTTATAAATTTGATTTTGGAGTTCTGGTGCTATTCTTGTGAAATTACACCAAATGTATTTACAGATTTTCCAAGTACTAAGTAGTCTGGAAATGAATGGAAGCAATATAGTTTTAAAATATTTCATTTGGTGATATAAATAAGCATATACTATATTATGAACAGAAAATTAAGTGTTTATATAATGATATACTAAAATAATTTATATACATTCATTATTGTAGTATCTAGAGTATTAAAATAATTAAAATTGCCAAATAATTTCTTAAGTAATTCCATAAATGCCTTTCTCATTTCAGCAGTAAAGCCAGTTCTACATCTGAAGTTATATGTATCTTCTTTATGCCTCTATTTGAAAAGATGCTATGGTACTAGCAGAATAGCATAATATAGTATGTGGGCTCTGGTACCATGTTACTTGGGTGGTATTACCCACTCTGCTACTTACTAACCACATGACTTTCCTAACCTTTCTGTGACTCGTTGATTTTCTCATCTATAAAATGAGAATGCTAACAATAATAACAGCCATTTCCTTCTTCAAATAATAACAGCCCCTGCCTTCTATATTTGTTGTGGAACTTCACTTATATTTGCTCACTTCATGTGTTGCCTGTAAGGCTTCAGTAAATATTTTCTACCATGGCTCATAATCTATTTTACATATTCATTACTTTCATCCAATCTACTCATTTAAATTATTTTGTGTGATGAACATGGCAATATTAGCTTTATTTTCAAGAATACATTTTGGTTTCCTGACATACCACTTAATGTCATACAGGGTTTCCTGCTAACACTACTTAAGAAATAGTAATATAAGAACAGCTGTGGATGTGACTGGTGATAGAAGCAAGGTCTGATCCTGTAAAGAGCAGTATTGCATAGGAAGCTGGATTGTTAGGTCCATGAATCAAGGTAAATTGGAAGTGGTCAAACAGGAGATGGCAAGAGTGAATGTCGACATTCTAAGAATCAGCAAACTAAAATGGACTGGAATGGGTGAATTTAACTCAGATGACCATTATATCTACTACTGTGGGCAGGAATCCCTTAGAAGAAATGGAGTAGCCATCATAGTCAATAAAAGAGTCTGAAATGCAGTATTTCGATGCAATTTCAAAAATGACAGAATTATCTCTATTCAAGGCAAACCATTCACTATCAGGGTAATACAGGTATATGCCCAGACCAGTAATGCTGAAGAAGCTGCAGTTGAATGTTTCTATAAAGATCTACAAGACCTTCTAGAACTAACATCCAAAAAAAGATGTCCTTTTCATTATAGGGGACTGGAATGTGAAAGTAGGAAGTCAGGAAACACCTGGAGTAACAGGCAAATTTGGCCTTGGAGTACAGAATGAAGCAGGGCAAAGGCTAATAGAGTTTTGCCAAGGGAACACACTAGTCACAGCAAACACCCTCTTCCAACAACAATGAGAAGTTTCTACACATGGACATCACCAAATGGTTGACACTGAAATCACTGATTATGTTCTTTGTAGCCAAAGATGGAGAAGCTCTATACAGTCAGCAAAAACAAGACTGGGAGCTGACTGTGGTTCAGATCATGAACTCCTTATTGCCAAACTGATACTTAATTGAAGAAAGTAGGGAAAAACACTAGACCATTCAGGTATGACATAAATCAAATCCCTTGCGATTATACAGTAGAAGTTAGAAATAGATTGAAGGGATTAGATCTGATAGACAAGAGTGCCTGATGAACTATGGAAGAGGGTCGTGACATTGTACAGGAGACAGGGATTGAGACCACTCCCAAGGAAAACAAATGCAAAAAAGCAAAATGGCTGTCTAAGGAGGCCTTACAAAGAGCTTTGAAAATAAGAGAAGCCAAAAGCCAAGGAAAAAAGGAAAGATAAACCCATTTGAATGCAGAGTTCCAAATAATAGCAAGGAGAGATAAAAAAGCCTTGCTCAGTGATCAGTGCAAAGAAAGAGAGGAAAATAATAGAATGGGAAAGTCCAGAATTCTCTTCAAGAAAATTTAGAGATACCAAGGGAACATAAAGATGGGCTCAATAAAGGACAGAAATGGTAGGGACCTAACAGAAGCAGAAGATATTAAGAAGAGGTGGCAAGAATACACAGAAAAACTGTACAAAAACGATCTTCATGACCCAGATAATCAAGATGGTGTGATCACTCATCTAGAGCCAGACATCCTGGAATGTGAAGTCAAGTGGGCATTAGAAAACATCACTAAAAACAAAGCTAGTGGAGGTGATGGAATTCCAGTTGAGCTATTTCAAATCCTAAAAGATGATGTTGTGAAAGTGCTACACTCAATATGCCAGCAAATCTAGAATATTCAGCGGTGGCCAAAGGACTGGAAAATGTCGCTTTTCATTCCAATTCCAAGGAAAGGCAATGAAGAATGTTCAAACTACTACACAATTTCACTCATCTCACATGCTAATAGAGTAATGATCAAAATTTTCCAAGCCATGCTTCAGCAATACGTGAACCGTGAACTTCCAGATGCTCAAGCTGGTTTTAGAAAAGGCAGAGGAATGAGGGATCAAGTTGCCAACATCTGCTGGATCATCAAAATAGCACAAGAATTCCAGAAAAACATCAACTTCTCCTTAATTGACTATGTCAAAGTTTTGACTCTGTCGATCACAAAAACTGTGGAAAATTCTTCAAGAGGTAGAAATACCAGAACACCTGATGTGCCTTTTGAGAAATCTGTATGCATGCCAGGAAGCAACATAAGAACTGGACATGGAACAACAGACTGATTTCACATCAGGAAAGGAGTACATCAAGGTTGTATATTGTCACCCTGCTTATTTAATTTCTATGCAGAGTACATCATGAGAAATGTTGGGCTGGAGGAAGTACAAGCTGGAATCAAGATTGCCTGGAGAAATATCAATAACCTCAGATACACAGATGACACCACCCTGATGGCAGAAAGTGAAGAAGAACTAAAGAGCCTCTTGATGAAAGTGAAAAAGGAGAGTGAAAATATTGCCTTAAAGTTCAACATTCGGGAAACTAGGATCATGACATCCAGTCTCATCACTTCAATGCAAAGATGGGGAGATAGCAGAAACAGTGGCTGACTATTTTTCTAGGCTCCAAAATCACTGCAGATGGTGACTGTAGCCATTAAAATAAAAGACACTTACTCCTTGGAATGAAAGTTATGACCAATCTAGACAGTATATTAAAAAGCAGAGACATTACTTTGCCAACAAAGGTCCATCTAGTCAAAGCTATCCAGTCATGTATGGATGTGAGAGTTGGAGTATAAAGTAAACTGAGCACTGAAGAATTGATGCTTTTGAACTATGGTGTTGGAGAAGACTCTCGGGAGTCCCTTGAACTGCGGAGTTCTAACCAGTCCATCCTAAAGGAAAGCAGTGTTGAGTGTTCATTGGAAGGCCTAATGTTGAAGCTGAAACTCCAATACTTTGGCCACCTGATGTGAAGAGCTGACTCATTTGAAGAGATCCTGATGCTGGGAAAGATTGAGAGCAGGAGGAAAAGTGGAAGACAGAGGATGAGATGGTTGGATGGCATCATCGACTCAAAGGACATGAGTTTAAGTAAACTCCAGGAGTTGGTGATGGACATGGAGGCCTGGCATGCTGTGGTCCATGGGACTGCAAAGAGGCAGACACCCCTAAGCAACTGAACTGAACTGAACCGAGCCAAATATAAGAGCTGGTCAAAGCCTCCAAGTGGTCAAGGATAGGGAAGGTCTGCAGTTTGGCAAAGGCTTTAGTCATTATATATGCCAGTTTCCTGAGGTCATTTGGTTACTTGATTTCAGCTTTTAATTTTCTCTCTAATCAGTGTATCATTAAGCATCATGATGCCTAAATATTTAACTCATTGAACGTATTCAAATTAGTATTATCAATGCAATTCCATTCTGCTATTTTCAGCTGGTTTCTAACAAAGGTTTAAATGGTTAGAGCAGGCTTGGGTAGGAATGCCTAGAGTGACATTTGAGAATTCTATTCAAATTCAGATTAGTTTTACTTTGTCTGATATCATTACCATTCATAATTGCTGGTTATAAACATAGCCATATGCTGTGAGCATTGTGGAGTGGACAGGGATATTTGCCTAATCATCAGCCATTCCTGCTCTCTCTTTAGTCATAGGTTCCAGATTTTATCTAGGTGGCCACTCCCATGTACCATGCACACAGCTACGCACTTGACCGTAAACTGAACCTAAATGCAATCCCCAGAGGAGGCAAAGTTGGTTCAGTTCATCTTCCTTGCATTGACTGGTAAAAGTATATTCATGTGAGTGAACTCTAATCCACAAGATATGATGACAAGTCAGCTGGATTGCTTCTACAAAAGCATCGATATCTTCTATAAGAAAGAGTAGGAAGTTACCTTTATTCTATCTATGGACTTCCCTGGTTCTGGATATAACACTCAGAACTTCTTTAGACATCTTCAATGTCTAAAAAAATGTCATATACCCTGAGAGTACTAGACTAAAATAGAGAGATCTTGGGTCATACAAAAAATAATTGAACTGCTGAAATAACAATCCTCAATGTCTACCAAATCTCTGCAATTTCTATATGCATGACAATAAATTTCCTCATTGATTAAGTTTGTTTAAATGAGCATTTCTTGCAACCTACAAGGTAAAGTATTCTAAACAACACAGGATAGAAAGAATTATGTTATATAAGATAATTCTTGCCTCACAAGACAGATAAAGGTACAAAGATTCTGGCAGGGTAGTTTAACTCGGTCAAAAGCTTTTTATTTTTAGGCTGCTGAGTGACTGTATATTTTAAATGTTAGTAGTGATGTATTTGTTTTTCAGTAATAAGCTTGAAACAGTTTTTTAGACTTTAAGCAGAAATTATCAAAGTTATAACGTTTCCAACCATAGAAATGAATTTTGGGGATTAAAATTGATCATAAAAATGTAAGAATATCATCTGTTTATAATGATTGAACTATTGATGTTCTCCATACCTGAAACTACTCTGTTTATTTCATACACATAATTATGGTGCAGTGAGCAGAATACTCTCCTAGCATTTGTATTTTTTTTATTTATTTATTATTTATTTATTTTAATTTTCTTTACATTATCGTGTTGGTTTTGCCATACATTGACATGAATCTGCCATGGGTATACATGTGTTCCCCTTCCAGAATCCCCCTCCCACCTCCCTCCTGATTTGCTCTCTCTGGGTCATCCCGGCGCACCAGCCCTGAGCATCAAACTTGGTCTGGAAATTGATTTCACATATGATGATTAACATGTTTCAATGTCGTTCTCCCATATCATCCCACCCTTGCCCTCTCCCATAGAGTCCAAAAGACTGTTCTATACATCTGCGTTTCTTTTGCTGTCTCGCATACAGGGTTCTCATTACCATCTTTCTAAATTCCATATATATGCATTAGTATACTGTATTATTGTTTTTCTTTCTGGCTTACTTCACTCTGTATAAGAGGCTCCAGTTCCGTCCACCTGAGTAGAACTGACTCAAATGAATTCTTTTTAATGGCTGAGTAATATTCCATTGTGTATATGTACCACCGCTTTCTTATCCATTTATCTGTTGATGGACATCTAGGTTGCTTCCATGTCCTGGCTATTGTAAACAATGCAGCAATGAACATTGGGGTACACGTGGCTCTTTCAATACTGGTTTCCTCGGTGTGTATGCCCAGCAATGGGATTGCTGGGTCATATGGCAGTTCTATTTTCAGTTTTTTAAGGAATCTCCACATTGCTCTCCATAGTGGCTGTATTAGTTTCCATTCTCACCAAGAGTGTAAAAGGGCTCCCTTTTTTCCACATCCTCTCCAGCATTAACTGCTTGTAGACTTTTGGATGGCAGCCATTCTGACTGGTGTAAAGTGGTACCTCATTGTGGTTTTGATTTGCATTTCTCTGATAATGAGTGATGTTGAGCATCTTTTCATGTGTTTGTTAGCCAATTTTATGTCTTCTTTGGAGAAATGTCTGTTTAGCTCTTTCGCCCACTTTTTGATTGGGTCGTTTATTTTTCTGGAATGGAGGTGCAGGAGTTGCTTGTATATTTTTGAGATTAATTGTTTGTCTGTTGCTTCGTTTGCTATTATTTTCTACCATTCTGATGGCTGCCTTTTACTTTGCTGTTAGTTTCCTTTGTTGTGCAGAAGCTTTTAATTTTAATTAGGTCCCATTTGTTTATTTGTGCTTTTATTTTCAATATTCTGGGAGATGGGTCATAGAGGATCCTGCTTTGGTTTGTGTCAGAGAGTGTTTTGCCTATGTTTTCCTCTAGGATTTTTATAGTTTCTGGTCTTATGTTTAGATCTTTGATCCATTTTGAGTTTATCTTTGTGTATGGTGTTAGAGAGTGTTCTAGTTTCATTCTTTTACAAATGGCTGTCCAGTTTTCCCAGCACCACTTGGTAAAGAGATTGTCTTTTCTCCATTGTATATTCTTGCCTCCTTTGTCAAAGATAAGGTGTCCATAGGTGTGTGGATTTATCTCTGGGCTTTCTATTTTGTTCCATTGATCTATATGTTTGTCTTTGTGCCAGTACCATACTGTCTTGATGACTGTGGCTTTGTAGTATAGCCTAAAGTCAGGTAGGTTGATTCCTCCAGTTCCATTCTTCTTTCTCAAGATTGCTTTGGCTATTCGTGGTTTTTTGTATTTCCATACAAATTGAGAAATTATTTGTTCTAATTCTTTGAAAAAGACCTCTGGTAGCTTGATAGGAATTGCACTGAATCCATAGGTTACTCTGGGTAGTATACTCATTTTCACTATATTGATTCTTCTGATCCATGAACACAGTATATTTCTCCATCTACTTTTAGGAGACAGATCTTCAAGTTCATACAGTGAAGAAGTGCGGTGGAAAGAACTTAGCACTTTCGGAACATTTAGTGTTGGTTTTGAATTAATCAGTGTGTGAACTTGACTAGAATGACCATTAATTTCTCACATATAACATAAAATATGTTTAAATGAAGTCTGAAAATTTCACCTCCTTATTAAATCATCTAAAACTTTTTTTAAAATAAAATTCCAGGCAAAAGTCCAGTATAAATGGGCTACAAAGTAGACGGGCTTTGATTCCATAGGGAGCAGAGGACCTAGAGCCACTCAGTAGATATCAGCATCATACTCTGATGTCTCCTTGGTGAAATCTGTAAGCTCTACTAAGGATAGCTTAAAAGCCTCTGAACTAGATAGATGACCTCTAAGTCCTTTCTTAGATCTTACATTATGAATCTATAAATCAAATTGAAAATTAGTTTTTAAAATATTAGAATACATGTTGATAATTTTTATGTGTGTCCAAGTTATTTTTCTAGTTATAACTTAGCAAATATTTAACTTCAGAAGAACTAGACACTCAATTTTGATAAGCAATAATTCTTTGAATTACTATTTCTTGATCAGTGTTTTTTCCTTAAGATTATCTCCTATCAATGATATTCTGTGTCTCTAACACTGAGCTTACATTTACACATAGGTAAATTATATTGAGTTTGGGCATTCTATATACTGTTATAGAATTAGCAATACAGTCTGATTTTCCAACAGTACAAATATAAATGGTGATTGTTACTTTATCATCTGGGATATCAAACTCAGGAATTCATTCGGATTTTTTGTTTCATACAGAACCCATGAACAAAAACAAAGGTGTGACATAGAGAGGGAAACTCTACTTTTCATGTTACAGACAATGGTTTTCCTGAGCTTCATTACCCTTAACAAATCTTGTAAGTTCTCTTGATTTGTTGATGACTTCTTAACACAATATTATGTGCTGTTTAGTTTTCTGTCTTATAAAAATAATAGCTAAGTTTTTTAAAAATAGAATTTGCTGTAATAGAATTTAAAATAGTGCATCCTTTCACATACCAAGAGATCATCTAATATTTTTTCATTTTGAAAATAAAATGTATTTTGAATTGTTATATTCACTATTTTTAAAGTCTTCAGTAATAATAAACAACTTGAAATACTGAATCAGCAACAATTTATTTTTTAGGTTTTGAGTTACATTTCTTCATTACATTTGTTTCTGTTTTTTAATTATTACTTGCAGTAAGCAAATATTTGTTTATAATCAGGAAGAATGGAAATTTTAATCAGCATATTTAATGTTATATATACCAATTGACTACAATCATATAAAAATAATATACACAGCAAGAAGTCAGAAAGAGAGTAAAAAAAGGATTAATAATTGTTGCCTTGGAAGGATTAACTAAGGGCAAATTTCTCCCTGCACATTTTCATAATTTAAGTTTTTATAAAGAAATGTATTTTAATTTTATAATAAAATAATGTCAAACTATTTAATAAGATAAGTTACTTGTTTTATTTAAATAATACAAAATGTTATTTTGATGAGAAGACTGATGAACAATATTGCATTTCCTGAAATACTAAACATTTTAAAACAATTTCTGTGTGAGTGAGGCAGTCCTTTATTTCTTGTCCTTTAGAGCAAGCTCCAGAAATTCAAATCGGGTAGTCCCAGTCACATGTAAATTTCCCCAAAATGACCCTTCATAATTTATCTCTAACTTGCCCTCACCAATGTACTTTGTTTCCACTGCAGTCTATGCTTGACTCTATGTACCTGAGGCTTCAATCCAAGATTGAACTTGTTCCATCATTTGATATCAGTCATTTTCTATCAAAATTCATTTGGCCCTCTCCTTTTTCTTAACTTAGTTTTGCCTTTGTTGTAGTCTTTTGATCTGTTTTCAGCTGCTTAGATGCCAAATCTTTTGTCCTTTGACCAGGCAAATGTCACTTAGCATAGAGACCCATGTACTGTGCTGAGCTAAGTTGCTTCAGTTTTGCCCATCTCTTTGGGCCCTTTGGACTGTAGCCCAAAAGGCTTCTCTGCCCATGGAATTCATCAGGCAAGAATACTAGAGCAGGTTGCCATTTCCTCCGTCAGGGGATCTTCCCAACCCAGGGATTGAACTCACATCTCATGTCTCCTGCATTGCACCACTGGGAAAGACCATAGAGACCCACATGCGTAGCATATTCTGCTAAGAGCAGAGATATCTTTGAAATTAACATTAAAAAGTACAGAAATGAAAAATCTACATCAGTAGTAATATAATAACCCAAAAGATATTACAATATAATGTGTTACTCCAATTAAAACTCTTACATAGTGTTTACATAAATTATAACTGATTTAGAGAGTATAATTCTTAGAAACAGATAATAACTTAGTTATCTCACTCTGTTCAACAAATCATGCAATCTAAGTTCTGTAACAATAATAAGCAGAGGATGCAACTGTCTTAAACTTTTAATTATGAGATGCCTTAAATGCCTACTATAACAAGGCATTCCTTATGATTTCTTGGTAACCAGAGTCTGTTTGATAGGATAAAATTAGGTATTTCATCTTTGGCAAGGAAGATGAGGTACTTTGTTAGGTTATATGCCTAAACACATAAATATGTCTGTATTTCATGTGATTGCTGCCCACTAAACACTCAAAGCAACCACCTTCTCTAGAGACATGCCATTGTTGAAATGGGAGTTCTCCATCCAGGAGGTTAGAAGGGCAATTCCAAAGAATGTTCAAACTACTGTACAGTTGAGTTCATTTCAGATGCTAGCAAGGTAATGTTCAAAATCCTTCAAGCAAGGCTTTAATAATATGTGAACCGATGTACAACCTGGATTTAGAAAAGTCAGGGGGACAAGAGATGAAATTGCCAACATACACTGGATCATAGAAAAAGGAAGCAAATTCCAGAAAGACATCAACTTCTGCTTCACTGACACTTTGACTGTGTGGATCACAACAAACTGGAAAATTCTTAAAGAGATGGGAATACCAGACTACTTTACCTGTCTCCTAAGAAACCTGTAGGCAGGTCAAGAAGCAACAGTTAGAACCAGACATGGAAGAATGGACTGGTTCAAAACTAGAAAAGCAGTACATCAAGGCTGTATATTGTCACTCTGCTTATTTAACTTCTGTGCAGAGGACATTATGCAAAATGCTGGGCTGGATAAATCACGAGCTGGAGTCAACTTGCCAAGAGAAATATCAACAATGTTACATATGTAGATGATGCCACCTTAATGGCAGAAAGCAAAGAGGAACTTCTTGATGAAGGTGCAAGACAAGAGTGAAAAAGCTGAAAACTCAACATTCAAAAAACTAAGATCATGGCACCTGGTCTCATCACTTCATGGTAAATAGACGGGAAAAAATGGAAACAGTGGCACATATTATTTTCTTGGTCTCCAAAATCAATACAGATGGTGACTGCAGCCATGATATTAAAAGACACTTACTTGCTCCTTGGAAGAAAAGTTATAACTATCTTAGAATATTAAAAAGCAGAGATATCACTTTGCTGACAAAAGTCTATATAGTAGAAGTATGTTCTGAATATTTCAAGTAAATATTCGCTGTTTATCTGAAATTCAAACTTCACTGGGCATGCCATGTTTTTATTTGCTAAATCTCATATTCCTTTTCCTGGGAGCACTTCTTCAATAAATTATCTGTACTTGAAATTTTGCCTCAGAATCTGCTTCCAGGAAATCCAATCATAGATAATGCCAATTATATACTGATAGGTTATTAAACATGTATTTCAAAACTACGTAACTCTCTAAACGCATATATATACAGTGTTCAATATAGATATAAAAACATGTGTGAGTTGTACAAAAATAGTAGTGAATATACAAGAAAGTATTCCTGGAATCGTGAATATTATGCTTCTTAAAGTTACCCATGAACAAGAGACAAATTTGTGAAAGAACCATCAGTGGAAATCTTCATTTTACACTGAAATTCTCATATTATCTGAAGTTCAGAACAGAATGTTATAATTCCAGTATATAACAATAAAGATACAGTTAGCTGCATCATTGATTTTGTCCCCACAGCAGTTGAACACTTTTTTTTTTCTTATTTTGTTTCCTTGTTTTTCACATTGATATCCACTGACTCCAAACTGACATCATGTGAAGCAAAGTGAGAAGGGGTTAAGGAAGATTAAAAAGGTATAGGGAAATAATTTATCAATAGGAAAACAATACTAACTATATGCACATTTCAAAAAGAAAGCAAAATGAAAACAGAAAAAGCAATCTTAGACATAGATGGAAACTATTGTTTTGTAAGTAGGCTTAAAATTAAATATATGTCAGAGTGAAGAAATAAGCTTACTGGAAGTTTATATTAAGGCAAAGTTGCATTCTTCCTCCTAGGAGTATAGGAAGTAACAGGAATCAACTGCAACATATCCTGCATGTATGAATATTTATTATGACAAACAGTTTTAGAGAAAATGGCATATGAGTGCAACATAACAAGTGATACATTATGAGTGCAGGGTTATAAAATACAAGTAGAAATAACCTTGGACTAAGAGGCAAAAAGGTATGATATCTAACTCTCATATTATTAATATTAGGTTATCTTGAACAAGCCATTACGGGCATTGTTTATTCTTTTTTTTAATAAAATGAAGTGTATGTAGTATATAGTTTTTAAAAGCTCTTCTGTTCATAAATTCTATGAATATTCAAAAAATATAATTGAGACTATCTTATTCTAATAAATTACTTTAATCTCATATTTCTCTTTAGCAATACAAGGAAAGTAGTAATACAAAGAAATAAAATCCCTATATTTTAGTAAACATGTTTGGATGATAAACAGAAATAATATGTATTCTGACTCTGCAGTGAATTACTATTGTACTTCCTCCTTTGTCTTACATGATCAGACTTTAAGATGTGTAATGTCAATCCAAAGATTTCTACTTTGATAAGAATATTTTCATTTATTATTATCATTTGAATGTCAAAAAGGCACACAATTTTATAATACTTTAATATTTAAACTATTAAGTCTTTGTAAGGTGATAATTATGTATATATTTATTGTTTTTCTGAAAAAATACTTACTTTAGATCTTTATATGCACTATAGGATACAGAATCACTGTACTGGGTTCTTGTTGGTTAAGTGCCATGGAACATTCTATTATTAGAATGATATGGTAAATCTTTAATGTAAACTTAATTGGTTAAAAATAGATGAGATTGTTTAATGGACCCTTCACTGAATAATTAAATATACTTATGGGAAAATCAATATCACAGATGTATGGTACCAGCCTCCTAGAGTCTACTTTCAAACTGCAAAAACTTAAGTTCTATTGTGAGACATTGAAAATACATGATATCGCACATAAATCCTGGGGGCCGCCACAAAACCAGAGTCATCTGTCAGAAACTATAAACCTCCAGCATCACTGACTAGGAATAATGCTTATTATTTTTAATACACTGCTATGAATTATTTCCACTGGATAATTCCTTGTCTTTGTGCTCACAATGAAGGCCAAACAAACAGTTATGGGTGGCTGGCAATAAATCTGCATCTGTGAATAAACCCTCCTGGGATCCTATGAAAGACTGCAATGAATTCAACACACGGTGCTAGTCCTAGAGGCAGACACGCTCACACTGTGAGGGAAGACAGTTAGGGTTTTTAATAAAAATTAAATGCTGAATCAATGTGTGTGAAGCATGGCTGCTATTAACTGCAGCACTCTGGATTTAAACACGCACACACCAGTTAAAGCCTATGAAGACACGCACTGATGAACAACTGCTAACTTGTTTGCTTTTGTCTCCAAAAATATATTTCTATGCCCAGTTATTTTTTCCAGGCAAAACATACATAACTGAATATTAAATTTCAGTAGTCTATGTAGTTCACTTGCCTTTTTAAAGCAAGTAATACCTAAAATATAACTTTGGAAAGTATTTTTCACTTATATTAATAAATCATGTTGCCTGTAGGTTATCTAATGAGGAAATTGTAAAAGATTCCTCTTTTTTTTCTCATCAGAAAGTATGGATCATTTCTATGAGCTCTATTCTGTTCTATTTCCTCCAACTGTTATTTCCGAGTGTAGGGGCAACTATGCTCTCACTTACGGCTCCTGGAGAGCCACAGTTACCCCTTGGAATTTGCAGGGAACTGGTTCTGGAGACCCCTCAAACTTGCCCAATGCTCAGTCTCCTTACACAAAGGGCAGTAGTAAAATATTAAAAAAAATAATTGTGTACTAAAAAAAAAACTAATAAAGTAGAAATATGCAGTACTTATTTATGCTTTACTTTAGCCTATACAAAGAGACAAAAATAAATGCTGTTTCAAGATAACATAGATTAAAAGGAAGGCTGATGTCAATATTACATCTGAATCAGATTACTGCAATTTGCTTTTAGAAATACCAGGTATTTCACATAGAAGTATAAGATAGTGATATATGTAAACTTACTTTTGTAAATTAATTTGTCTAGAGAAGACATTCTATAAATAAAAATGTACAAGTAAATACAATCTAATTATGTACTTTATTAACATTTAATCATAAGCCCATTATTAACATTTAGAATATATATTTTATATGGTTTTCTATAACATGGCAATTAGCTCAGAACAAAAGGAACATGAATTCTATAGGACATTAGCTTATTCTAGTACTAGTAATTTTTCCCAGTTTACTATGGACAGTGGCTCTTCTGGTCAAAAGTGATAGACAAAGCTTTTGAGGATTTTGTGCTGAAAAAGTCGATAGATCAGAGTGAATGTCTCTTCTCCTGTCCTTTGACATAAACCACTAGATGTTAACACAGGCCCTTAAATTCAACTAGATAGAATTATAGTAAGAAAAATCATGACCTTCTCTTCAAAAGTGCCTACACAAAAGTAGCTTGCACAGAAGTGTCACAAGAAAGAGTAAATCTCACTGAATAATCTTACTTTAATAAATTATCCTCACTAAATATACCATATTAGATTATATTCATAAATAAATATTACATTCAGTTCAGCTAAGTCCAGGTGGTCAGTCATGTCTGACTGTTTGCAGCCCCATGAACTGCAGCACACCAAGCCTCCCCGTCCATCACCAGCTCCCAGAGTTTGCTCAAACTCATGTCCATGAGTCAGTAATGCCATCCAACCATCTCAGCCTCTGTCGTTCCCTTCTCCTCCTGCCCTCAATCGTTCCCAGTATCAAGGTCTTTTCAAATGAGTCAGTCCTTCCCATCAGGTGGCCAGTATTGGAGTTTCAGCTTCAACATCAGTCCTTCCAATTCAGGACTGATTTCTTTTAGATGGACTGTTTGGATCTCCTTGCAGTCCAAAGGACTCTCAAGAGTCTTCTCCAACACCACAGTTCAAAAGCATCAGTTCTTCAGTGTTCAGCTTTCTTATAGTCCAACTCTCACTTCCATACATGACCACTGGAGAAACCATAGCTTTGACTACATGGACCTTCAGTGGCAAAGTAATGGCTCTGCATTTTAATAAGCTGTCTAGGTTTGTCATAACTTTTCTTCCAAGAAGCGAGCATCTTTTAATTTCATGGCTGCATTCACCATCTGCAGTGATTTTGGAGCTCCAAAATATAAAGTCTGTCACTGTTTCCACTGTCTCCCATCTATTTGCCGTGAAGTGATGGGACCAGATACCATGATCTTAGGATTCTGAATGATGAGTTTTGAGCCAGCATTTTCACTCTCCTTTTTCACTTTTATCAAGAGGCTCTTTAGTTCTTCTTTGCTTTCTGCCATAAAGGTAGTGTCATCTGCATATCTGAGGTTATTGATATTTCTCCTGGCAATCTTGATTCCAGCTTGTACTTCATCCAGCCCAGCATTTCTCATGATGTACTCTGCATATAAGTTAAAGAAGCAGGATGACAGTATACAGCCTTGACATACTCCTTTCCCGATTTGGAACCAGTCTGCTGTTCCACATCCAGTTCTAACTGTTGCTTCTTGACCTGTATACAGATTTCTCAGAAGGCAGGTAAGATGGTCTGGTATTCTCATCTCTTGAAGAACTTTCCACAGTTTGTTGTGATCCACACAGTCAAAGGCTTTGGCATAGTAAATAAAGCCAAAGTAGATGTTTTTCTGGAACTCTCTTGTTTTTTTGATGATCCAATGGATATTGGCAATTTAATCTCTGGTTTCTCTGCCTTCTCTAAATCCAACTTGAACATCTGGAAGTTCATGGTTCATGTACTGTTGAAGCCTGGCTTGGAGAATTTTGAACATTACTTTGCTAGTGTGAGAGATGAGTACAATTTTACATCTTACATTAACAAATCACTCAGAGTTTTTTGGTGTATACAATAAGCATTATTTTTCCATGATTTATTTTCAAACTAAGATTTCATAGAGTCTGTTTTTATATGTTTGTTTACACAATGCAGTTTAATATATATGATTATAGAAGTAAATACAGAAGAAAATATGTGAATGATACTTTGCTAAACCACCCACAATAAATTGGACATGTTCCTAGAGAGATATTCAGTTTCAATAGATGGTCACTTTTGGTGATAACACTACTAACCAATGCAACCTTAAGTGACGACTAACTATAAAAGGACTATACAAAGATTCCATTAAGTAAATATCTGTTGATTTAATGAATGGCTTCCCTGGTGGCTCAGATGGTAAAGCATCTGTCTACAATGAGGGAGACTGGGGTTTGACCCCTGGGTGGGGAAGATCTCCTGGAGAAGGAAATGGCAACCCACTCTAGTATTCTTGCCTGGAAAATCCCATGGATGGAGGAGCCTGGTAGGCTATAGTCCATGGGGTTGCAAAGAGTCAGACACAACTGAGTGACCTCACTTCACTTTACCAAAGTAGTACTAAGAACTTTTCTCTGGCATGATCTGAGTAACACTTCACACAGCAGCCTGCAATATCATTAGACTTTTCCACCAAGAGAATTTCTCTTGTGAATTAAAATATTTTACTAAAAGTCAATTGCAAATCTTATATCGTAACAGGTTATTGCCAACTCACCTAAACTCATTAAAGAGTAGTTTATCAAATTATTCATAAATCACAATGCAAAGATTATAACTGAATGAATAGAATACAAAACATTTGATGGATAACTAGAATGGTAATTGCAAACACATTGTATAATCAAGCTTTCCTTCTGTCTTTTCATGTTCTTAATTAGCAAATCTACACATTTCCTTATATCTAGTGGTTCTTAAATGATGTTTTATAAGTAGATGGGTACAAATTTTTCTTTTAGGAAAACTTTTGTGTTAAAACCTGAGATATATTCCACATTTGTGCCATCTAGTAGTCATGCCAATCATTAGATGTAGATGGCATGATTTTTCCAAGAAGAAAAATCATGCCATCTAATGGCTAACTGCCCAATTCTCTTATTCCTATGTTACATGTTATTCTGTGTATGATCATGGGTTTTATACCATGGAGTGTACTCCAAGGGTATACAGAATATGAGAGAAGAAAAAGAATCTGGAAAAATTCTAAGGAGCCACCCATGTTTTGTTATGAAAGTCATGTGGAAGGGCAGGATTTTATGTCTTAAATAGAATGTATGAAGAGCTGATGATTTTATGTTTATAAAAATATCATTAAATATATCTAACTGTATCACATATTCCAATGTAATAAAGATTAAATTAGTGATACTTCCCAGATGGCTCAGCAGTAAAGAATCT
Organism: Antilocapra americana; assembly: GCA_007570785.1. Classification (NCBI taxonomy): domain Eukaryota; kingdom Metazoa; phylum Chordata; class Mammalia; order Artiodactyla; family Antilocapridae; genus Antilocapra; species Antilocapra americana. Next base: position 59,730,003 of record ML660200.1, on the reverse strand, counting down.
GCCTGCCAAGCAGGAGACAAATGTTCAGTCCCTGGGTTGGGAAGATCCCCTGGAGAAGGAAATGGCAACCTACTCCATTCTTGCCTGGGAAATCCCAAGGACAGAGAAGCCTGATGGTCTACAGTCCATGGAGTTTCCAGAGTTAGACATGACTTTGCGACTAAACAGCAGCAACAGCAAAGATTACATCCCTTATCTAGAACTAAGTGATATCTTTTCCTTAATAGTGGCCCTGATATTATAACAAAACTTTAAAAATTACTCTATATGATTGGTTACCAATAGCTTCTGAGTGAATTTTCTTCTAAATTCTTCAGCTATTATGAACATATATATCTAATAGATGCAATAGCTGTAGAGACTAAATGCATTTTCAGTGACCATATAGTTGTTAAAAGGGAAGACTAAAATTTGAACCCCAAAATGTTAATTCAAAGTTTATTTTTACTTTATTGTGAGAAAATTTAAGTAAATGTCATTTGAAAATGAATTATTTGAAGTTGAAACAATTGTATGAGAAATTACATATTTGGAATATTGCTCAATATATGAATATTTTGAAGTGAGAGATGCTTTGACTTTGAGAATTAACATTATCAATTCAGTACTTGAGAGAATGGCTTACTACCTGATGGATGCCTTATATCAGTTAGTGTATACAAATGTGTATTTGGGTTTAGCAATTATTCATACTAATCTATTAGTTTATACTTATAGATTTATATTCATGCATGCAATTCTGTAAATTTTTATAAATTTATAGGTTTTTAGGGACAAAAGGTCTAGATCTTCTCTCCATATTAATTATTATTGTAATGGCATCAGATTAACACTGCTGTTTATAGTTCACTTGTTTTCCTTTGAATTTTCTTAGAATAGGCAGATATGTAGCATACTTCAAAGCGAGACTTTTGAAAATAGATTTAAGAGTATCATTAAGTGTGCTTTACTTGTTAAATTTAAAAATTGTTTCTTTTAGCACAAAGATTCATGATTACTTAGTTTAATTATTCATGATGCTTTACACATTAAAATAGATATCAGATACCAAAAAATTATTTTATATCCCTAGGGAAGTAAATATTAAAAACAGTATTAAATCATTATGTACTGAGGAAAATTTAAAGCATGAAATAACTGATAACAGTTAAAATACTGAAGTAAGCAAGAATAGCAAAGTAATTCTAACCTCAGCTAGAGTTTTACTGATAGGTTAGGAAAAACATGGCTAAAGAAAAGAAAGAGATTTAGTAACCTGAAAATCATTTTCTAAAGAATTTTTTAGCTTATTATGAAAGGTAAGATGGATTATGTATATACCAGGCATTAAAACATATTGTTAAATTTGCTTTGAACAGAGTGACAGAGAGGAGACACACATACACACAAAGAGGGAGATAGAGTCCTCCAGTTGTAGATACCTTTTGCCTCTAAGCGCTGCCTAAAATCCTCAACAAAGAACAGGGGGGAAATGTACCTGATTCATCCTACTATTATACTAAAAATGCTTATTTTATATTGGGCTTACACTATGACTGAGAAGTGTTTCTTGAATATATATTCATAAATGTCTTCACGTTTGTTATGCTTTCCTAAATACTTCTAATGTGCAAAAGATTGCATAAACATAAAAATCCATCTTTATAATTAGGTATAAAATTCAGTGATATTAATTACATTCACAATGTTGTACAGTCATCAACACTATATTTCCAAAACATTTTCATTACTATAAAGAGCAACTTGTAACTGTTTAGTAATGATTGCTATTTTGCACTCCTCCCAGTCCATAGTATAATAGGTTGCATTTTTTTTTACTGTCTCAAGATTGGTTTTATTTATTTATTTATTTTTTATTGTTTTTGCCATACATTGTCATGATATCACCATGGGTTTACATATGCTTCCCCTCCGGAACCCCCCTCCCTCCTCCCTCCCCCCCGGGAAATCTCGCTATACCAGCCCCAAGCATCAATCCTGGGCTGGCGATTGATTAGACACATGACAATTAACATGCTTCAATGCCCTTCTCCCATATCATCCCACCCTTACCCTCATCCACAAAGTCCATGAGTCTATTCTATACATCTGCGTTCCTTTTGCTGTCTCGCATGTTGGGTTCTCGTTACCGTCTTTCTAAATTCCATATATATGCGTTAATATACTGTATTGTTGTTTTTGCTTCTGGCTTACTTCACTCTGGATAATGGGCTTCAGTTTCGTCCATCTGAGTAGAATTGCTTCAAATGAATTTTTTTTAATGCTGAGTAATATTCCATTCTGTATATGTACCACAGCTTTCTTATCCATTCGTCAGTTGATGAGCATCTAGGTTGCTTTGGAACAAGGCAGTGAATTTTAATCCTTGTATTAAATTCTTTAAACAAGTATGAATCACAGTTCCTCAAAGATTTCAACATACTGACATCTGTCATTATTGCCTCAAGTGTTGTTTTGACTTGATCTTCAATAAAGATTTTAAAATAACAACAAATGCTGAATAAATCAAATATAAGTAGGTATTGGCCTTTGACAACTTCTAGCAAGATATGGACTATGAGTTTTCATATGTAAACACACAATGGTGGTGGTTTAGTCTCTAAGTAGTGTCTGACTCTTGTGACCCAATGGATTGTGGCCTGCCAGGCTCCTCTGTCCATGGGATTTTCCAGGTAAGAATACTGGAGTAGGTTTCCATTTCCTTCTCCAGTAAATATACAAAATTTACTAAAAAAAAAAAAAGAGAGAATACAGGCTTTGTAAATATAATGGACTTCAGAGTTTATGGAATTTATAAAGGTCCCCAATAAAATCAAATGGAGTTCCATTAACCCTATATAAATTTAGTTTCAGGATTTCAAATTTCTAATTGGATACTTATTAACAGTGATATTTTATTTCTTCAAATTAATTCAATTTTCCACTCATATATGTTACTTACATACCCCTGCTGCCAGGAAATGCAATATTCACACAGAAATGCAGGTTCCTTATTTTTTAATATCAGTGTTTATGTTCAATTTTTTCTATCATTATGAGACTGGAAAGCACCCCATACAAGTTGATAAATCATAAACTATGTCTTGGGCCAGGATAGTTGTAGAGCCACATCTTCAAAAGAAGCTACTGCCTTATCGGAAAAGAATCACTCTAGAACCATCTGCCTGCTTATTGTTACATCTGGCCGACTTATGTTTTAAAGGAATAGATAACTAAATAAGGAAGAGAAGATGAAGCTAATAGACATTTCTGGCAGTCAATAAAAGGTTACAGAGGAAAAATAACCACACATGCTTCAAAAGACGCTAAGTAGTACAGGATGTTATCTAGAGCAAAGGACAATGATGAGGCCCCAATTAGATGTTATTTAAGACATTAAATGGCAAATAGGATGAATACTGACAATTTTACAAGTGAAATAAAGTCCCTGCTATATTAACAAGAAAATTATATATTTTACCTAATATAATTATTTTAAAAGTAACTATATTCATGTATCTCTGAGTATACTACCAAGCTCCTAAATTCAGCATTCTATAATTTTGTTTTATTTTTTCATCCCTTCCTTACTTTGCATCAGTTTGTATATATTTTTCCATTAAGCAACTCTGGGTTAGAAACTGTTCTAGCCATTGAAGCTGAAGGAGAAAAAGTGATGGAGTGCAAATTTTGGAAAAAAAAAAAAGTGGGGGCAGTGATTTAGGAAAATAAATATGTGCAATAAATCACAGAAAGGTATTACTATGGAAGTAAGTCCAAAATGGCCATGTTTGGGCTTATCATTTGTTTTACTGGCAACATCCAGTATATATGACATAGGTGGGGGAAAAAAGTACTGACATGCCAAGTATGAAATTCTAGTAAAAACATCAGCTAACAGTTTATCTAGCACACTGAAATCTAGAGAAACAATTTTCAACATCCCGGGGACAACTAAATTATTTTCAAGAGTAATAAAACAAACAAAAAAAATGTGAATCAAATGTTTACATTTTGCAAAACGTTAGAGAGATATTCCTTCAATAAAACCATTTTGGACTTTACAACTGGCAATTTTTTTTAATACTCAGTGTTTTTTGCATTTTACCTAATTCCCTAAATCTTTTGCTGTGGATAATTGTGTATATTTCTCATGATAGTCCCATTTCTCTTGTCAGGAATTGGTTTATCCATCCAAATCTGACCAATGAATTGTGAAGGTAAGTCAGATGGTAAGAGAAAAAGATGATTCCTTGTCATCTTTTAGATATTAAAGTGCTGTGTTTGAAATTATCACAATCAACACAATGAATGGTAGATGAGAAAACTAGAAGAAAATTATGTTTCTGGTGATATCTCAATAAAGTACATTTGAAATCTCAATAAGCTCTAAAATTTCTACTATACGAAATGATACATAATGTATACTTTAAGCCAAACTGATTTTGTATTTCTATTGGTTGTAGACCAAATTATCAGATTGAATATATCCAGTAATGATAAGAGAAAATTCTCTTTTTATTTTCTGTTACTACATTAATAGAATTAATGTTTATAGGTAGAGGCCATCCATTTTTACCACCTTATATTTATGCATCTAGTAATTGTACCCATAAACATACAAGATTTCATTTCAGTCATAAAAAGCCAATGAGTATTTAATAGCAAGTATTATAGATTTACCCTATCCTTAATACTATCAATCAATTGAATAATTTTAAGTACATATTTGTTAATAAAATCAGTAAAACTTGTATTTATCACTAAAGGTTTTTAAATGTTTTTAAATATATTTCCAATGTTTGACCTTTAAGGTTTTAAAAAAAAGTGAAACAAAATAAATTTATTCATATAATCTACACTGTATAATATTTAACAAAACAGTAAACTTGATATATTTTTCTCAGCATTTTTCATTAAAAATAAACGTTTAAATATTCTCAGGGGATGAAATTATATTAACTTTAACAAACTAAATGACTTATGAAGAATCATTATAATGGTTATGAAAGTGGTAGCCACTCAGTCCTGTCCGACTCTTTGCGATCCAATGGAATGCAGCCCACCAGGCTCCTTTGCCCATGAGATTTTCCAGGCAAGAATACTGGAGTGGTGTGCCATTTCCTTCTCCAGGGGATATTCCAGACCCAGGGACTGAACTAGGGTCTGCTGCATCACAGGCAGATTCCTTACCATCTAAGACAGCAGGGAAGCCCATAGCTGACAGGATTTATTTGCTTTTATGTTATTATGACAGTAATTGCATTAAGTGGCATGAAATTTAAAAAAGTAGAAGTGTTAGTTGCCCAGTCTTGTCTGACTCTTAGCGACACCATGGACTGTTACCCACCAGGCTCCTATGTCCATGGAATTCTTCAGGCAAGAATATTTAAGTGGATAACTATTTCCTTCTCCAGGGGATCTTCTCGACCCAGGGATTGAACCAGAGTCTCCTTAATGCAGGCAGATTCTTTATTGTCTCAGCCACCAGGGAGTATAAGCTATAAATGTACATATTGTCACTCTTTCCAGTATTGTCACATTACTGAAACAGTAAACAACTGTTTCAATTTAGTAAATGTTCTTAAAGTTTTGATGACTAAGACATAAAGCAAACAATAATACTCTATGTACTAAAACGCATATACATTTACTTTTCTAGGTAATATGTTATATTTGTATCCTTTTTCAGCCCCATTTAGTGAGTAAAGAAACTTATCCAATGATAAGAAAAATGATAGGAGAAATTGAGGCAGAAAACAGATATTGGAAACAAGGTACTAGGTTATACTTATCAAATTTTTTACTTAGTAGCTAAAAAACCATCAGAATATTAAATTTATTTGTACCTATTTTTTATTCCATAAGATAAAGATCAAAATAGTAACTGTTAAATGGACTGTGACTTAGTACAGGTAAAAGTTTAATCCAGCAGTATCTGACATAAAACTAAGATTCAAATTTTATTAATTCTCTAAATTCAATACACTAAAAACAATGTCAAAATTTTTACCCTACATTAGTAGTTTATTTTTATCTTTAAAAAATTCTCCTCAAATATATGTAACAAAATACATAATTTTAATATTTAATAATGTTGGTTTTTATGTATTTGAGTTTTCCTTAAAATGTTGTATTTGTGTGTGTGTATGTGCAAACATAAACAAGTAAAATTTAATGGTAAAGCAAGGATAAAGTGAACATAGAACTAGTAAAAAACCATGTTTATATTCCTGTAACATTTTTGGTAATATGTAAGTCTTTTTTCTACAATTTTACCTAAGTGATTTTCTACTAATAACTCATAATTATTTTTGAGGAAAATGGTATTTTGTATGTGTGTTGGAGTTCTCTTGAGATTTCAGTTTATTAATTTCAGACATACTCTCAATCCTTTAACAAAAATTTGCTTGAGTGAGAGTTCTAGGTTGTGGGAACAGGACACAAGAATAGGAAGATTAGTAGTAACAGTAACAACATAAGTAATTACATTAGCAAATGCATACTCAACACTTTCTACATGCTAAATATCTTACATATTTTATTATATTTAGTTGTCACAATAATTATATCAGGTAAGTATTATTATTCCTTATTAGAGATGAGGATGTTGAAGCAATGAAAATTGAGTAACTTGCCAAGTTCACACAACTAACAAGAGGTGAAGACAAGATTTCAATTAAAGTATTGTGATTGTAGTCAGTCAGTTAATCTAAATCTCTATTAGTATAATTTCCAGAAATTAATATACTTAGTTGCAACTTCACACAGCTAAAAATATAAATAGCATTTGAATTGCAATTAAACATGTAGCTTGTTAAATAAAAATAATGATGATAATTTATGGGCTTCCCTGATGGTAAAGAATCCCACCTGCAATGTGGGAGACTTGGGTTCAGTCCCTGGATTGGGAAGATCTCATGGAAGAAGGGATGGCAACCAACTCCAGTATTCTTACCTAGAAAATCCCCATGGAGGAGTCTGACAGGCTATAATCCATGGGGTCGCAAAGAGTCAGACACGACTGAGCAAGTAAGCACACACAATGATGATATTTTATGACAATATAATTATAGATTTTTAAATAAATGCACTATTTATCTTTCATTATATATGCATGTATGCACATCTTATATATGTGTGCATATAAACATATACTTACAATCTCTTTAAGCATATACAAGCACATGCATATGTATAAATATACACACATGCAAAAATACATGCATCTATCTTCTATCTACCTATCTATCCTTACATACATACATGCACATATACCCACATGTACCCATAAACACCCATACATGGCTAAGATTCCTTGACTGCTTTTATTAAGTGGGTGGGTGGGTATGGAGCACTGATGCTATTTTACTATTTTCAAGACTGACTCAAGAAATATTAGATAAAACATATAAGTTTTTTTTTATTCAATCAATATATACAGTTACTGACGTGAGATTTTATCTTTGTTAACAATGTGCACGTTCTACCTGCTTACTTAGACCTTAGTAAGGATTTTTTTAGATTCAGAATATTGTCTACAATTTTACTTTAATTTATGGTTGTATTCCTGTCCTTCTGGTCTCATCAAAAAACACATAATTTTTAGGTTGGATCGGCATTCTCTTTCCTCCACACCTATATTTTAATTTTCTAGCTGTATCCATTCTACAGACCATGTTATCTTCCTTGTCTCTCCCTCAGTCTTCATGTTATACTTGTATATAGTTAAATTATCCCATTAGTTCATCACATCCTAAAATTAATTTCCCACAATCTCAATTTTCATTATGATTTCCAATCTGATTTTAATTTTCTCTTTGAAATTTAGCCTCTTGCTTCCTTTATGTTACATTGCTTTTGAAAAAAATATACATTTCCTTTTCTCTTGGTACTTATGGTTTTCTGTTTCTTCATTTTCAAGCCTTCATACATCACAGAGATGTACTTTCTTCTAGTTCTTGTAAGCTAATTTGAAATATACGATTTACCTCATATACCTCATAATTATTGTGCTTCTAACACATTTTTGAGAAAAATTAAACAAGCCAATATAAAAAGAGCAGAAGTAATAACTCATAAAAATATAAAATTTTGACAGTGTAACATTTTACTACGTATTTAAACTGTTGCTCTGAGATGCAGCAATATAAAGAAATTAAAGGAACACACACAAAACAATAATGACATATTTAAATTTGCACATTTATAAGAAAAAATATAGGCCGACAGTTTAGGATGGTGGGAGTTAAACTCTAAAAGTGTCTTTTTTGCATTCACACACAAAATATTGGATCGGTCATGAATAAGTTAATAAAACTACATTATGGTCAACAGCAGGTAAAATAAATTGTGTTAATTATAATACAAAATGTCACAGTAAAACTAATGAATTTAAAATAGAATTCAAGTCACTCTTTTACCTATTTTTCTAGAAGATATTTTAATACAATTTTTAAGTTATTTTATTTACAGTCTTTTCTTGGAGGTAGTGGCAAAAATTCAGTTTTATCTAATAAAATCATTCTATCATATTTACATCCTAATTGTGGTGCTGCCACTAAATTTTCCCTTTACTCATTTTTCTTTGATAACCTCTTTTAAAGGTAGTAAAACATAAAGCAGTAAAATAAATAAATAAATAAAATCAATAATGAAGGTAGAGACACACAAAATAACAATGGATTGTCAGCTCATGAAGGTAATTTACCATCTGTAGCAAAATGATTGCTATGCACAAAAGAAATCGATGCTTATCCTAGCATCATTCTCGCTACACTGCAATTTATCAGTAAACTGGATACTGTCACTTCTCATAGGCCTTAGAAAACTGGTCGCTTTCACAGGCAATATCTATTCTACCTAAGTTTCACCAAAGCTGAATCTGACTTAAGCAAAGCAAAGCTCTCCTGACAACTGAAGAATCAGGATATGGTAATGCACAAATATGATTTGTGATAAAGTTACCTGAATTAAAAACAAAAGCCATGTGGAGCAGTGGAGATTCTAAACAATGGGAAGGGCCAAAAATAGGTTAATTACAAAGCATAAATTGGGCTACCAAGTGCATTTGAATACTAAACACAAGCAATGCCTTATTTATTTGGAAAGAGCGTCAAACATGAGAATTAAGTTGACTCTGAATTTTTCCCTTTCTTTTCCTGCCTTCCTTCCTTCCTTCCTTCATCCATGCCCATCTTTTTCTCTTTTTCTTCCTCTCTAGTTGTAGGAAGAACATATTTCTTATATTTAGAAAAAATATTTCTAAATATAGGAAAAAATATAGTTTTCTTTTATTTTTCTTCCTTTTACCTATGGTGAGATTTACAAACATCTGTAGATCTTAAGTTTACCCCTTTGCTCATCTGGCAAATCTCCATACTTGCTTTCTTTTCATTAAAAAAAAATAAAACTTTAATTCTTAAAAAAGTACTGTGCAACTGAAAATTAAATAAGTGTATTTAATAAACTTTAATGCTGAAATTTCCAGTTATCATCGAGAATCCAGTTTTTTTGAATAATAATATGTTATGTCATTATCACAAAACAAATTATTTGAATAAACCCCCACTGATGTTTTCAGAGATTGTATGTACATTGGGGCAGGTTTACACACATTATTATAATTTAAATGATCGACTGTTAGGAACTTTAGGGTGTGGAGTAATAACAGTAAGCAAGGATATTATAGAAACAGCTCAAGAGTTGCTGATGGATGAGCCATGTCTCTACAGGGGCTCTCCTGTTCTCTCTCTGTCTGATCCTAGAGCCATTCTCCAATTCATCTTCAGCTTCTCACACACTTACTGACTTTCTGTTCTGAATCTGTCAGGACCCTAGGGCATGAAATCATGCAACAAGCAAGGATATGGCAAAAGCAGCCTACTTATCTTTATAATTCTACTCCTTCCACACCATTTTAGGAGTTTCAGTGTTATCACTAAATGGACCTTTAAAAACACTTGTTCAACTTTCATTCCCATAAATAGTTCCTTGGATAATTTGAAGTTAATTTCCCCCACCTATCACAGGTGCAGTATTTTAAGTTTTCCTTGCCTCAAAACCATTAATACTGCACATATGTGAAAAAAAGTAAAAGTGTTAGTTGCTCAGTCAGTTGTGTCAGATTTTTTACAACCCCAGGGATTGCAGCCCACCTGGCTCCTCTGTCCAGGCAAGAACACTGGTGTGGGTAACCCCTCCTTTCTCCAGAGTATCTTCCCAACCTAGAGATGGAACCCAGGTCTCCTGAACTGCAGGCAGATTCTTTACCATCTGAGCCACCAGGGAAGCCCACTGCATACAGGGGGAGTCAAAATGTCAGTCACTATAATATTTTAATTTCATTTTCTGAACAACTAACTTGCTCCAGGCTCCACTAATAGCACGTAGCAATGATAGAGGGATTATTTTAGAGAAAGAATAATAGCATACTATAATAAATCTCATAAAGTGAATTGCAACAGATGGGTATAGAATAGAAAAACAAAGAGGTAAGTGGATATGAATGTGCATAGACCATTGCTTCAGAATCAAGCAAGGGATTCTAGAGAATTCCTGCAAAGAGATGTTCCATCAATCAATCAGCAGTAAAGTGCTGGCACACTGATATTAAGATAATTCAGGGAGAAACTAAGATGGCGGAGGAATAGGACGGGGAGAACACTCTCTCCCCAACAAATATACCAAAAGAACTTTTAAAGGCCGAGCAAACTCCAAAAAACAGGAACTGAATGCTGGCAGAGGACATCGGGCATCTGGAGAGGCGACCCATTGCCGACGTGAGGAGGTAGGACAAAAGAAAGAAAAGAAAAAATAAAGTAGAGGGAGAGACAAAGAGCTGGGGACAGGTTCCGTCCCGGAAGGGGAGTCTGAAATAAAGAGGGAAAAAAAAAAAAAAAAAGAGGAGAAAGGTTTCCGAATACCAGGGAGCATTCTCTCTGGCAGATCTGCGGTGGATCTTGGAGAGCAATATAGCTGAGAGCAGAAGCAGATTAATAGCTAAGCCCTGCAAGGTTCGACTCCGGCTACAAGGAACAGCCGAGCGGCAGGGCGCCCCACCCCCCACTAGCTGAAGCGGACTGCTCCTGCTCAGGGAGGGGCGGGCCGCGGGCTCAGGGAACGGAGCAGCCCGAGGGACCTAACCTCCCAGGAAAAGCACCCCCTCCCCCAGGCCCGAGCACAGAACAAAGGGCAGTGAGGAGGAGAGGCTGGGCAGCTGCGGGCTGCGGACCAGCCCAGCCCCCGCCTGAGAGCAGTGGGCATAACCCAGCCCCGGGGAGGCGAACCAAGACTTCTGGGGATTCTGGACATTGTGGTGCTGTATACACCTTAGAAGGAGTGCTCAGCTGCACGAGCGGCCAGGCAGGGGGAGAGGAGAAGCCCCACTCCCCAACTGTGCTGGGCGGACGACAGAGAGCCTGAGCAGAGGGGGCGGGGGAAGCCCTCTCACCAGGAGCAGGGCAAACTCCAAAATTAAATCCCTGCCGGTAGAACAGACTGCATAAAAAGGAGACTATAGTCTGTGAGAAGGACAAGCCCGACCAAGAAGGCCTGCTTAGCTGCACGCTGAGAAAACCGAGCGGCTGAGCCGGGGGAGGGGAGAAGCCCCACTCCCCAACTGTGCTGGGCGGACGACAGAGAGACTGAGCAGAAGGGGCGGGGGAAGCCCTCTCACCAGGAGCAGGGCAAACTCCAAAGCGCTGAATAGACACTTAAAAGACCAGCAGACAGAAGACTCTAGCAGAGCTAACAGCTTTGAAACAGACAGGAGAAGCAAATTAAAGCCCTGCAGGTGGCGCTAACTGCATAGAAAGGAATCTATAGACTGTGAGAAGGAGAAGCCGGACCAGGGAATCATCTGAAAATCTACAGACCCTTCCCTTCACCGAATGCACCAGCACCAGAGAAAGCCTTCATTATAACTGTACTAGGGACATCTTTTAAATTTTTAAAACTTTTATATATATATATATTTATTTTTTTTTTTTTTTTTTTTTTTTCTTTCCTTTTTCTTTTTTTTTCTTTTTTAGAATTTTTAAGTCCCATATGACCTCGCTATTTTTTTCTTCTTCTTATTATTTCTTTTTTCTCCTTTATTTTATTTTCCGTTGTTTTTTTTTTTTTTTTAAGTATTTTTGAGAACCCAGTCTTTACTCTGGATTTTTAATCTTTGCTCATTAGTACCTGGTATCAACTTTGTACCTTTTAAGATCCAAGCTCCAGTACCCACTGCTACCTGGGAGTGAGATCATTGGCTTGACTGCTTTCTCCCCATTCTTATCTCTTGCTAGTAACAGTGAGGAAACCTAGACTCACCCACCAGAAAACCACACAAGCCTTTCCATCCAGGAAACTTCGACAAACCACGCATCCAACCCCTCCCATAGAGAGGAATCCCCACAATAAAGGGACAACACAGCAAGATAAACAAGATGAAAAGGCAGAGAAATACCCAGCAAGTAAAGGAACAGGATAAATACCCCCTAGACCAAACAAAAGACGAAGAGATAGGAAGTCTATCTGACAAAGAATTCCGAATAATGATAGTGAAAATGATCCAAAACCTGGAAAATAAGTTGGAGTTACAGCTCGATAACCTACAGGCAAGGATTGAGAAGATGCAGGTAAGCTTTAACAAGGACTTAGAAGAAATGAAAAAGAGACAAAATACAATGAATAATGCAATAAATGAGATCAAAAACACCCTGGAGGGAACCAACAGTAGAATAACAGAGACAGAAGACAGAATAAGTGAGGTAGAAGACAGAATAAGTGTGGTAGAAGACAGAATGACAGAAATAAATGAAACAGAAAGGAAAAATGAAAAAAGAATTAAAAGAAATGAAGACAACCTTAGAGACCTCTGGGACAGTATTAAACGCACCAATATTCGAATCATAGGAGTCCCAGAAGAAGAAGACAAAAAGAAAGACCATCAGAAAATTCTTGAAGAGATAATTATAGAAAACTTCCCTAAATTGGGGAAGCAAATAGCCACTCAGTTCCAAGAAACACAGAGAATCCCAAATAGAATGAACCCCAAGCGGGACACCCCAAGACACATATTAATCAAATTGGCAAATATCAAATACAAAGACCAAATATTAAAAGCAGCAAGGGAGAAGCAAAAGATAACTCACAAGGGGAATCCCATAAGGATAACAGCTGATCTCTCA